>CP136069.1:193764902-194364902 GCA_032622095.1 Siphonodentalium dalli
AGTATAATTTAGGCAAGTCGCACCTTCGAATAATTATGTTATCTCCATCTAAATAAATGACCTATGTTTTTTCCAAATATATCTGAATATACCATCGAGAAATAGTTAGTTTTAACCCAACGCTAGTGGTAATAAATCCCCCAACAATTGATTGACCCAATGATTAAGTATTCATTCACCCAACACAGAAGGGAAATTAATATTGGGTACATTGTTACCCAGCGTTGAGTAAAAACATTGCCAATAGTGGGTAAAATTTACTAAAATTGGGTAACATATGTTTTACCCAACTAAAAAGTAAAAAGTTTCTAAACGTTCACGTGGTGCTATGTGCACCATCGTGTTTGGTAAAAAATGTACCCTATTTGGATAAAATGTTACCCAACTCGATTTAGAGTGTAGCATAATTTCGTATCTGAAATGAGAATTCAGTTTAGGCTGTTTCTGTGACTTTATAGTTTGTCAGGCAGCATGAGTGTATTAAGGTAAAATCTAAACCATTCTGTAGTCGGTAATATAATATCATGTGCTAATACACTGACTGTATGACACGATCGACATATATAGCATGGCGTACACATACGAGGCGCGCGTGACCAGGCACAGTAAGGGTGTACAAGTAGTCTAATATCATAACGATCTATTCATATAGAGAGCGTTGATGTTTCCTGACACAACAAGGGTAAATAATAAAGAGCGTTGTTAATGATGAGCTTTTTATGATCGTTCTTGACCTCTTACGCATGAACACGTTTGAGGAGTTTCGCGATGACTGTCTAATACGAATGAAGACGAGTGCAGGTATGTTCTTATTTTTTGTATCTTTGGCCTGCGTGGTGAACGGGACATTGACTTAGAACATTTTGAATCATTTAGCGTCAAAACGGATAGAGGATCTAATGTATATTGTTACTAAAGTACTTTGCAGCGAGTTATCAAAGTGCGCGTGTTGCACTTATTATAAGTATGCTTAATCGTGTTGGTAAATACAGCTCAGACCACCGCGCTGATATTATTGAGTGGGGACCTTGTTTCTAACTTACTTTTCTTGACATAAGATAAGAGGCGAACAATAATCACCCAGTGTACCTGGTATCACCAACCCGGACTGAATGGGAGAGAAATGTTCACCTATATAATATGCGAATAAAAATTATATGTGTTTTCATCGTAAAAACAGACAACGGACATACGAAGCAGGAATATAAATACCCATCCAATGTCAGTCTGTTGTCCCAGATCTAACCATTCGCCAATATTTAGCGAATTATTTCAATAGTGTTTTTGATTTTTCTCTCTCAAATTTTCAAGAAAATCTATTCACTAGTATAGCCCCTGACCTTTCACACTTCCGACAATTTGTCGATATATAACAGAATATATCAATGAATCGTAGGATTGAGTTTTAAATCTCAATATGCGCGCGATGTGGTGGGACGACTATAGGTCCAGATAGATGTCAAAGTCGCGGATCAAGATGTCACTGACACCGGATCTTCTGTGCACTAAATATCCCATATAGAGTCCTGGGGAGTTTTCGCGTGTTTAGTCTGTATCTGAGATTGATCAGTTGAACTACGTATCTCGTCTGATATAAGAACCCATAACATTTTCGAAGCATGTAATGTATACACATCTATTATCAATGGATTAATTCAATTAATTGAACATCATACCAAGGTTGGCCGATTCGACAGTCGCATATGTATACGTTTTAAGCAGACAGGGCTCCTTCACGCTTCCCATATTTTGTCTACGTCATTTGGGCAAAGGTATCAGATACGGCGACCAATACACAAAATATTGATACATGTACCGGCTTCATATGCTCTTCAAAATACTTGGCAAGCTCTCGGCCATTTCCAGGCTGTTTACAATTTTTCGCACAACAGTGATACAAACGCTTTGTATTTCTACCATATCAGGAATAGACTAACGCGGAACGCTCTTTTCTGTTCCATGACGTGCACATGGCTGTTGTTTGTTTGGGTCCAAAACACCGTGTTCAATGTTCGGAGTTGTAATTTGTTTTGTCGCTCAATGCGTCTTTCTGAGACAATTCATGGCCGTGGTGGGGTGGTTCAGGTTTTATCGACCTTTTCGATACCGGGTAAGAATTCAACGCCAATATTATTGGGGGTATTTTGGGGTTTAAGCCACAATATAACAATACGTCATCCTATTGTTATTTGCTATCTTAAGTTGTCAGTTTCGCGGCATTTGGCTAATCGGAGCGAATTGAGAAAAATTCAGTATGTGTGTCAAACATATGATGCTCGTTGGGAAATGATGGCTCATTCGGGCTTCCAAATTTTGGCTACGTAATTTGGTAGGAGGTATACGATAGGTCTACCACTACACGTAATAATGATTTACGGGGTTCGCTTGTTCTGAACAACTCATTTTTCAGGATCACAGTAACTTTCCAGTTGATTTTACTTTCCCACAACCCAGATACCGGTTTCCTATGCTCTGATGGGCCTCGATGGCTCAATCGGTTAGGGGTACAACTCCAAGCCGTTTCGCCCTCCAGCGCTGGCGATTAGGGTTCAAATCCACATGTTTCCATCGTGGACTTTGTAACTCGAAATCGTTATCTGGTGGAGTTACCAGTTACTCGCCGATGGCCGGTGGTTTGCCGCACATGGTTGACGAGTTTATCAGCCATTGAAATCACTGTTAGATTAGTCGCAAGTGTGCGGATTTCCTCCACCACAAAAACTGGCAATGTCGTGATATGGCCTTAGTGGCTAAAGCGACAATAAACCCCAATCAATCAATCAACCTATGCTCTGAAACATTCGGTCCATGGTCACGGCCATTTCCCAGCTTTTTTCCATTTTCCACAGACGCTCTTTATTTGATACCATATCTAGGAATGAGTAACCATGGTGATCAAATTCGTATCTTTTGTGCATGGGCGTACATGCATATTGTGTGTTTGGAGCGCAAACCCCCAAGTGGCTTTCGATGGTGATTATAATTAAATAAATAAATAACAATTAATAAATAACTGGACCATTTCGGACGTAATCCGCGCTTCTTTAACTCGTTCCTACTGCAATGTTGGGATTCCGAACATACAACCATTTGCGTATAACACATTTCATTTGTTACCCACCCATGTGGTTTTTGGTTGTGCCCTTTTGGTAATCCACATATATGTTCTGCACACAGGCGAACACATTAGTCCCAAACCACATCTCAATTGAACGGACGATCATGATTGTGTCACTGAGCACCAGGGCATGTCACTGAGCATCCAGATCTCCCGTTCATTTCATGCTGCCAACTTATTTCTGGACCACTCAATCATTTTTACCGCACCGTTTCTCCGTTGGGCTCCACCGATCGTTCTGAACCAGCTGCAAGTCAGACATGCGTATTTCAGACGAATTACGATCGGCACGACGCCTGGGTATTACCCCACGTGATGTCACGACGCCTGATTATCACCTCACATGAACTTCCCTGGGTCGTCACGACGACTGGGTATTTCCTCGCGTGAACTTCCCGCGTATGCTACACTGGTCGCGCCATAGATTCCTATCGGTCTCCCGATCACTACGGCTCCGCTTATTTATTGCTCAATACGTCCCACATTGTGTCATGTTGAAACCTATTATTTCCATGGGTTACCCATTTTTCAACTACTAATATTAGTTATCGGTGCCAGCGTTGTCAGTATACAAGTTAGCGTACCTCTTCTGGTACAAGTACCTCTCAACCAAACCAGCGATCAACAAACAGATAGGCACAATTTTACAATCTGCTGGCCTTGTTCTGGCCTTGTTTATTTTTGGCTTTTCATGGGGCCCAATTTACGGCCGTGTCATGTTCGGTCCATGGTCTTGTGATCCGCCTAAAGGCTGCAACGGTGCGCCAAGCATATCTTACCAGCCTTCGACAAACCCCGCGGGCTACCTGCTTCGGTAATAAATCTGACCTTCATCGCAGCTTCAGACGCTGGTGAATTCATGCCTGGCACATATCTCATTCCGCTGTCCTATCAATAGCAATTATACATATTCTAATGCGCTTTACATAAAAGCTCTGATAAACATGTTAAATAAAATACAAATCTACTACTTGTTAGACGTAATGGCATATGCCTTTTGAAACAGGAATGTTTTAAGGCGCTCCTTGAATGAATTGACATTTTAGACCCTGTTCAATTAATCTGGAAGTGAGTTCCAGGGGTAAGGACCAAAATTTGAAAATGTCCTGTCACCAATTGTCTTACATTTGTTGAATGGTACATGCAAAATAATTGTTTTATTAGATCTTAGGCCATAATTCACATTTACCGTTTTCTCCTTAACATGATCTTTAATATAAGATGGTGCCATATTGTTTCTGGATTTACCAGAAGTAGAATTTTGAAGATGACACACGAGACTAACAGCCACTGTAAAGTCTTCAGCACCGGAGTCATATGCTCAGACCGTGGAGTGAAACATACATCACGAGCTGAAACATTTAGCACTTTCTGCAAGCGTTCGTACTGACAATGAGGTTCACCATATAACATAGTGTTGCAATAATCAAGATGAGATGTAGCACAGGCATGAATAACAGTTTTTGTGGAATCGTGTGTAAGAAATGGTCGATTGTGTCTAATTTTATTCAATCCATATAATGCTTTCTTGCATACATTACTGATGTGACTGTCCATTGGTATGTGCATGTTCGTCGAAATATGCTCCTAAGTTACGAACATTATTCTCATAATTGATATGGGAATCGTACGTCATGCTAATCTGTGTTCTATGAAATTCCACACATTATAATGCCTATGTGGGGTTTTATTCCTAACACTCCTGTATGGAGCATCACACGGACCCAAGCAGACGACAGTCATCTGTGCATTGTTATTTCTGTCTGGAGTTGCATATGTATAATTGTATTATTAATGCGATAACTTGAATAATCTTATTAGTAGACATGCGCAGTTCTGTGTCAGCGGATACGGTACCACAATGGAAACCATTGTTTACGTTACTGTGTTATCCTAATTTGTATATCTATTTAGACACATACATATTTATATATCAATTACAAATTGCTAAGCAAAATATTCGGATTTCTTGAAACTGGTTGCTTGTCGGTGGTTGTGCCAGAACACAACACACACTAAAATATAAAATATAGGCTGTTATATTTTAAGACATTTAGTCGCCGTTTTCCTGAGCAACCAGTGACAATGCAAACACGCCGAAGTCGTGTCCGTCGTTACTTATCCGGGTCCTCGTACGGATGACCAGCATGACAAACACGAGGACTAGATCCCATTATTTATCATTGAATAGGAGTAATAAAGATACAATAGAGAACACTCTTTATTGTCTTTCGCTTTTATTCGACAGGAGCATGGTCGCTCGTTACGGGCATTTGACTTTTTGCATAGGCTGACAAAATTCAAAACATGTTAAAAACCTTCTTGTTAACTTCGACATCTAGTCACCAAAACCTCCTATATTTATGGGCTCATTGATCAGATCTAATTATTTTCATATATTAAATACGCACGGATGGTGGTTTTATGTTTTCAAATGCACGCGGCATCTTTAACCATTTTACTTATGATCTTGGGAACAAACACCGGCCAATTACCTCTCACGTGTGAGGCTGATGTCCGGTCAATTACGCCTCACGTATGAGGCTGGTGTCCGGTCAATTACCTCTCACGTATGAGGCTGGTGTCCGGTCAATTGCGCCTCACGTGTGAGGCTGATGTCCGGTCAATTACGCCTCACGTATGATGCTGGTGTCCGGTCAATTACGCCTCACGTGTGAGGCTAATGTCCGGCCAATTACCTCTCACGTATGAGGCTGGTGTCCGGTCAATTACGCCTCACGTGTGAGGCTGATGTCAGGTCAATTACGCCTCACGTATGAGGCTGGTGTCCGGTCAATTACGCCTCACGTATGAGGCTGGTGTCCGGTCAATTGCGCCTCACGTGTGAGGCTAATGTCCGGTCAATTACGCATCACGTATGAAGCTGATGTCAGGTCCATTACGACACACGTGTGAGGCTGGTGTCCGGTCCATTACGACACACGTGTGAGGCTGGTGTCCGGTCAAGTACCCCTCACGTATGAGGATGATGTCCGGTAGATTACGCCTCACGTGTGAGGCTGATGTCCTGAAACTAATTGGCGCACATGTGTGTTTTAGAAGAGTGACGACATCACCAATCGATATCGAATAAGTATATCGACTTCTTACCCTAATGCCTAATTGAGCGAAAACCAATTGTTTTATATTATTCCGGGAATTGACAGTTTCTGATTAAATTATTCTAAAATAACCTATAATAACTTGTGCTAGTCATCTTCTCATGTCCGTGACCGCGCGCGGGAGTACATCGCCGATACGGGAGATTTGTGAATATCTGTCAGATTAACTCCCAGTGGTACCTCCCGACGCGAAACATAAGGTTGCGCTCTAAGACCGATGTGTACACAGTTTTATTTCCACAGAGATATACAACGGATTAATCTGGGAGTTGTCGCGATATAACTGCATCAGCGGGAGGCTTTCTATTCAGTTTAGAAACAGATGCAGTAATCTTTCATCATGAAAAAAGAGTATATCTCCATTCTCATCGTATGTGTTTATGTATGTTTTTACTATGTATCTTCGTGTGAATATAATGGCACTAAGGCAATTCACATAGAAACAGAACTGTTGAAGCGTGTGTTTGCGGACTATTGGAAGGGTGCTTACCCTACGCGTACTAATATCACTGTGGTGACACTGAACTTCAACTTCATCAATCTGGTTGGATTTGATTCGAGCAGACAAGTTTTCGCTATAAATGTATGGTTCAACTTGACTTGGAGAGATCCGAGATTAGAATGGAACAGCTCGGAGTATAACCACATATCTACGCTGCATGTCGAGCAAACGAAGGTATGGAAGCCCGATCTTACTCACACAAATGGTGCTTCTAAAATGACGTCACTAGGATGGGATGATTTACTGGTGGAAATCAGATCTGATGGAACAGTGTCATGGACACCAGGCGATCGCCTAGAAATAGCCTGTCAACTGGATTTAGTCCGGTTCCCTTTCGATTACCAGAAGTGTCACGCGATTTTTTCTGCGTGGACACAGACAGTGGATTTAGTGAGGATGAAACTGGACCCAGTTGTTGGGTTGGTAGCATACATTCCTCACGAAGAGTGGGATCTACTCAGTATAACTCTGGAAGGGTACGACAAGTATGGAGACTCATTCGCTGCAGTCGATATCGTCACAAATTTCAAGCGGAAACCTTATTTCTACGTATTGGTGTTATTAGTTCCTATCATGCTCTCTTCGTTTCTTAACTGTCTCGTTTATTTGTTACCGTGTGAATCAGGAGAACGGATCACATTATCAATAACAGCGTTTTTAACTTTCACGGTCTTCATCAGTTATATTAGTGACAAAGTTCCTTCAAACGCTGAGAATATTCCGTTAATCGCATATATCCTAATCACACAGTCCATCATGGCCGCCATGTCTCTCTTTGTGAACATACTGTTGGTGCGGATGTATTATGTTGCGGATTCGTGTGTTTGGAATCTGTGTCGAGTGTTGTCTGTGGAAAATCTTATTTCGGATTCTGACGAACTTGCGAATTCGCGCACGAACCGTGGCCTGCGCAAAGACCCTGTCGCCCGTGTCAACCTGAAGAGGAAAATCGACAATGTGTTCTTCATCCTTACCTTTGTGTTATCGATATCAATAAGTTTGATGTTTCTGATCTTATTCGCTTCTTAAAAGGTAATTGGACATTCGTGCGTCGAATTATACATTTGACACCAAATTAATCCAAGTTTCCTATACAGCCTAAGCCAATTTTCCGACATAACTTTAACCCTCTATGGCGGCTCAGACTGAGAGAACAAACAATGCACAGGTGACCGTCGTCTGCTTTGGTCCGCGTGAGGCTCCATACGGGAGTTTCAAATAATTATCCATTCCATGACCGGAGCCGCGCTGGTGCAGCTTTAAAGAGCATGTGTCAGTTAATTATCTCCATAGGCAGACTACCGTATATAAGAGAAAACTTTTACCCAACGCGATTTAGAGTGTATACGATTCATTAATCGTCTGCGTCATCTATAATACGTCACGGTCTCCTGTATATATGTTGGGTTATCTGTATTTGTCTGTTTTGTTTCTGTTCACCGTTTGTATTTACTATAAAGTTATTGTAAGTTATTATACAATGTTGTGTACAGCATGGCTTTGTTCTTGTATGAGTCCACGTTGTGGTGAAAAGTCATATTGGATGAGACACACAGTGTCGAGTCCAATATGACTTTTCACCACAACCTGGATGAGTACAAGAATATAAAGTTATTATACAATGTTGTGTACAGTATGTGTTTTTCTTGTACTCGTCCAGGTTGTGGTGAAAGTCATATTGGATGAGACACGCAGTGTCGAGTCCAATATTACTTTTCACCACAACCCGGACGAGTAAAAGAAAAACTCATACTGTACACAACATTGTAAAATAACATTTTTATTATCCATCTGCATGTTTATCGGAATTGTGGGAATAAAACTTTAGTGGTAATTTTTGGTATTTGTCGGAACTCAATTCTCTATAAAAGCCTGTATTTGATCATCAGAAATCATGATTTGGAACTACTCTAGTAGCTCATGGTGGTTTTGTATGCACGTGTATGTCCAGAGCAAAACTCTTCATGAATCCACTAATTGAAGGTACACGAACAATATTTGGTTGGTAACACATTTCCCATTGACGGCGAAATGGATCAAATGGCCACGCCCCTTTTTGCGCGAAGTACTACCACCCGTCGTGACTATATCTCCAGAACCGTTGGATATAGGGGGTCCTGTGACCACTCAAAATGTGCGGAATGGCCACATTATGGGGGGTCAGTAATACATTTTCATATCCAAAAGTCAATGGTTTTTAAGATAATTGCCAAAAACCCAAAAAAATCCATTTTTGAGGGCCTGAACCCCAATTTTGGGGTTCAGCACTTTTATCTCAAAGCTGAGCCCCCAATTAGAATTTTATTTATCTATATCCATCGGTGCCACATATAGGTATAATTTCTGTACCATTATCGGATGGGATTGACCTTCAAGGAGCTCTTGACCTTGAAAATCCACATTATGGGGGGGGGGGGGGGTCAGTAATACATTTTCATATCCAAAAGTCAATGGTTTTTAAGATAATTGCCAAAAACCGATTTCAGCATGTAATGCACCACAAGTATACAATACCACAAGGACACTTTTTAAAAAACTATCCGCATTCTCTGATCAACTTAAGAGCACAATTTACCACACACAATGGGATTAGCTGGAAATTGCTGCTGAGGATGTGTTGACCCCGACACACAACATGAGCTCTTCCCGACTGAACATGCCTTGGAAACTGCATGGTGTGCTTTACCAAAAATCAGGTAACAATTGTGCTCTAATCAACAGAAATGTACAGATTGAACAAAACAGGTTTTCAAAATTTGTTATCAACATTTATCAGCTGATCTGATTTAAGTGACCAAGCTATGAAACATGCTAAACAATTAATACTAAATGGAATGACCAGCTGTTTGCTTCATGAAGCAGCCACATGTTTAGATCTTAAAATGGGTATTGCATCTGGGCATAGTAAAAACATGTTGTAATCAGATGAGAGATGACCATATATACCAGTATATATTTCAGAAGTAATCAATTCTTCGAAAAGGACACCTCATCTCACAAAAAGTTTTAGGAAATGATGGAATCATCACTATTCAATCAATAGTAGAATGAGCCTTTGTGAGTCCCACATTAGTTTTGATTGGCCATGATAGTTGCAGGTTGGAGAAGATGAGGGTCTATAATTTCACTAACATAATTCTTCATACTAGCTAATAGCCCTCATAACTTACCATTTTAAAGATATTTTCATTTTCAATACCACCCCAGGTTAAGTGGTCCTGCTAATTTTATATTTTGCTGATGGGTACTGCTGGATTGCTATGATCGATGTTTGTAGGTCAAGGCGATTCTGTTAAGAAATAGTACCATCATTTTACCTAAAGTTGGTTCTTTTTGCATTGTTTGGCTAATCCAAGCAATTTGTGCAAAAGTCAGTGTCTGTATGAAACATTCAAGAACATATATACTTCAAAATATTTAATGTGTACGCTGATGTTTGGTAAACAACAGGAATAGTCATCTCAATTATGGCCAGTTTGGAAAAACCAGCACCCATTATTAAAATATTTCACAATATACATGTTTTTTAATGTACAGTACTACACATAGTGGCTTATCCTCGATTTGTTCAGATAGCTTTGCTCTACCTGACTATCATACCAAATTTATTAGCATCACCACTAAACTTGGGATTAATACTGCCAAATGAATATATTGTGATATATAGGGTAGTGGAAAAATAATGGTTGAGTCTTTTCTAAATATAATTCTAGTAAAACCTACACAATACCGTCTTGGTCTGATAAGACTCAGAGTCATGTTTATTTAGGAGTATAGACATGAAGTCCACCAGTCTCATGAAAATTAAATGGGCTCTGCACTAGTAACATCTGGGCTCCTGGGACCCATAGATATTGACAAATGCAACACAAATAAAAAATACATAGTAACTTTCCTCAAACATAGATTATAACCTGACAATCATTGTGTCAGAATCAGTGTACATATGTATATGTAGGCATGGCCATAGCATGTTTTTGAAATACTGCAGAGTGCAGACCATAAATTTCACTAGAATATACATGTAGTTACTGCATGTACATCACACACATAAGGCGACTGACACACATACACGTACCTGCAGGGTTCACAATATTTGACATGTAAAGTATATATATATATCTCCTGTGCCTATAACATCAAACCAAACGGTTTACAGTACTTTTACTGACATTTTTGGAGTGGCACATATACATACATAAAAAATAAAAGTCAATTTAAAGGGACGAAATGAAAAATAAATTTGTGCAACTTTAATGGAGATCTATATTGCATTACAACATCCACAAATCTACAAAATCTACAACATCCACAAATCCACAAAATTTTCAAAAACATCTGACTATCATAGTCATTGGTAATGTGATCATTTTTCCTTGATAAGTTGAAACATGATAGCATGCATGGCTACCTGCAGAATGTAGATTTGTATGTATTTATATCTGCATATCAACTTATGCTTGTATTTTTCTTCTAACTCACTCTGAGCTCACAACGCAACAGGATTGCATTCGGAATTTCAAGCCCATAAAGCTAGACACTTTAGAATCAAGCTTGCCAAATAAATTTCCATGAATCTCACATGAACTCACTCAGTTGAACACAAAGAACGATTGTCAAGTTGCAAAATATTCTGTATGTATGGAAGCCCTATATTTTTAATGTGTGGATTTATTATAACTGGACTAAAGCCCTTATAAAATAATCTGAAGGATTATTTTAGTCTTTATTACTGGATATCACACCAATAATCAATAGACATGTATTTGTTAGTTTTGAACTGGACAATATATTTTAATATTACTGCAACTGCATCTTTCTTATGACTTATTTTCTTACAAACTCCCAAATTTGAACCAGAAACAATTTAGGGCAAATATACATCTACGTGTACATATACATATATCAGGATATAAATATAGGCGATCATGCCAGGCTAGCCATTATTTGTTCTAAAATAATATACGTGTTAGGGAAATTGTAGAACCTTTATACAAAATGGTGATGCAGCCAATCAAATTTGATGTGGGACTGATAAAGACACAACCTGCTCGACTACCGAATCATACTGATTGATCAAATTGTAGTAACTCAACATCACTAAACCGGCTTGTGGGCTGAGTATAATTCAATTCAACATTAGAATACCATAAAAACACCCTGTTCTCCGATAAGTTTAAAGAAAATAACACATTGAACTCATTTACATGTATATTGCTAATGTGATACATGTATATGTCATTCCATTTATAACCATTTTGGCAACCATCTCACATCAAAGGCCATGAAATCTAGAGAACAAAAGATGAACTACATTCAAATTATATCACCAGGTAACCTTTTTGTAGGAGTTTTAGGTTACTGATCAAATACCCTGTAATTGATGATTTCCTCAACATCTTTGTTATTGGGAAAATGTCTGTTTTTCATTCTACGACCAATATATTCCATCCAAAAACCTTATTTTCAGGGTCAAGAGCTCCCTGAAGGTCAATCCCATCCGATAATGGTACAGAAAATATCAGAAATGATACCTGTATGTGGCACCGATGGATATAGGTCAATAAAATTCTAATTGGGGGCTCAACTTTGAGATAAAAGTGCTGAATCCCAAAATTGTGGTTCAGGCCCTAAAAAATGGATTTTTTTGGGGGGTTTTTGGCAATTATCTTAAAAACCATTGACTTTTGGATATGAAAATGTATTACTGACCCCCCATAATGTGGCTATTCTGCATATTTTGAGTGGTCACACGACCCCCTATGTCCAACGGTTCTGGAGATATTGTCACGACGGGTGGTAGTACTTCGCGCAAAAAGGGACGTGGCCATTTGACCCATTTCGCCGTCAATGGGAAATGTGTTACCAACCAAATATTGTTCGTGTACCTTCAATTAGTGGATTCATGAAGAGTTTTGCTCTGGACATACAAGTGCATACAAAACCACCATGAGCTACTCTAGTAAACAGTAAACACGGAAATGAAAAAAAAACTCAATGCGGAAACGTCTGTGTTGCGCGCGCATCACAATTTCACCGATTCATTCCGCAATAGTTAATTCGTGACGTCACAGAGTCCCGATAAAAAAGTCATATTGCACACTTGGGAGTCCAATATGACATTCGGGAGTCCAATATGACATTCGGGAGTCCAATGTGACTTTTTCCCGGATTATCACGTGGCTGCTTTTGCCCAATAAGAAATAGTTTTAGTTAAAGATGAATTATCTCTTTAATTAACAAATTTGAAATAGTTGCGTGGGTATAAAATAATAAATATGAACTGAAGACCCCTGTTCGGAAAGGCTTCTATCAATTAATATTGATTTTATTTCGAATATTTTATTGGGACCGTTTATTTGTCTATGTTTAGAACAGACCTTTCGGGTGATACCATTTAGCGATAGAGAGCATTAGGCTGTTCCTATGGCTACGTACCGAACGTCAAATGTCCCAGATTGATTGGTTGTATTGTTTTATTCGATAATGAGTATAATTAATGTTTATTTGTGACAAAATTACACCATAAAATTTCTGGTATCTGTTAACAGTAACCACTATTGTTCGTCAGCTAAACAACCACACCTTTTTAGACCAGAAAATATTCGAAATAAAATAAATATTAATCGATAGAAGCATTTCCGGACAGGAGTCTTCGATCAGATCTAATATTTTACCCCGGTAACTATATAATACATGTTTACAAAGAGATAATCCACCTTTAAGGGATAGATAATAAAAACACATACTGTACACAACATTGTATAATGACAATTTTATTATCCATCTGTATGTTTATCCATTTTCTGGGAATAAAACTTTTGTGCATGGTTACTTTTGCTATTTGTCGGTACCTGAATCGCTATAAAAGCCTGTAATTGATCACGAGAAAGCATGATTTGGGAGAGTAAACACGGAAGTGGAAAAAAACACAATGCGGAAGAGAAACGTCTGCTAAATCCACCAGAGTATCGACTATTCGTTTGGCAATAGAGTTACTTCGTGACGTAACGGAGTCCCGATAAAAAGTAATAGTGGACTCTATATTACTTTTTTATCGGGACTCCATGTCGTCACGAAATAACTCTGTAGCCAAATGAATCGGTGAAATTTTCGGGAGTACACTATGGCTTTTTCCAGAATTATCATGTGACGGTTTTTGCCAAATCGGAAATAGTGTTAGTTAAGGGATGGATAATAATAAATTATATGAAATATGATATGGAGAATAAATAAAGCTATATATGTACAAAAAACTATTGCTGGCCCTTATACGATATGAATAGTTTACATATATTGTATTATGCTCTAGTTAAATATAGATTGTCCGTCCATATGAATATTATTACTTGTAAC
Source organism: Siphonodentalium dalli (assembly GCA_032622095.1). NCBI lineage: Eukaryota > Metazoa > Mollusca > Scaphopoda > Gadilida > Siphonodentaliidae > Siphonodentalium > Siphonodentalium dalli. The sequence goes on from CP136069.1 coordinate 193,779,001, forward strand.
TGTTATTTCTGTTTCGTATACCACTGTGTTCGTTATGTTTATTTTGACATCCACCAATTGGTATGGTGTTTATGTCAATAAATATACCTTATCTTAACTTATCTAACTTGAAATATATTCAACGATTCTCGAAAAGAATATCTCTTCTCTATTTGGAATATAAATTCTACAAAATAGGTATAAAATTGGAATGTATGGGAATTTAAACATCCCTGAAAAGCCATAAATTGGTTATTTTACCAAATGCAATGTCCCCTTTCTCGGTGTGTGTTACAATGTTTATAATTGGTTCATGTATTTATTTTTCTCATAAATGCACCAGGCCACCAATAGGTTTTGTTAGCCCTTCACATATAGAGTTTCAAACAATGTTTTAGCACGTATTTATTCCTTATGAGGCTTGTAAACATTCCAATCATCGTCTCCTACAAACAAGCTTGTTGCATGGTAAATAGAACATTAGGAAGTTCTGACTTTAGTTTAGTGTTTTACACGGACTTGTATACGAATTTTCTATGCCATAGAAAGACACACTCGAGTCACTGGATATAGAAAGTCTGGTCTCGATTTGTATGTACCAAGGATAATAAAGAAATTTCAATATTTTCTGTTATGGGCGTCGCTCGCATATGTTAGGGAATGCATTGGCCTAACATTTTTTATATATATTTTTTATAATTGTTATAGAATGTAAAAAAAATTAAAATATTGTTAAAGAATGATAAAATGTGTTAAGGCCAATGCATTCTCTTATATATGCGAGACTGCCTATGGTCTACTCGCATATATAAGAGAATGCATTGACGCAGGGACTTTAATGTTGCGCCAGCGAATCTTCCCTCATGAAAGCGTTAATATGTGCCTCGATGTCAACATTCCGACCCCAAGTTATATATTATTTTACTGAAATAAACACTTAATTCTTCTTCAAATACCGCGTTCAGGGGTTCAGAGACGTGGCGACAGGGGTTGGAGTGTCTCACCCCCCCCCCCTCCCCCAACTTTGGTCAAAATGTTCAACAGTTGGAAATATCATACCTGAAACAACATTGGTTGGAAATTTCACACCAACAAAATGTTGAAACTGTTCTTGTAGTTTGATTTTCAAACAATTTATTGGGGGGGGGATTTATTGTTTTTGGACTAATATTTGCATATTTTCCCTCTTTTGTTAAAAATGTTAGACTGAAATGGCCATTAGTTGGAAATTTTCCAACCTTAGGGGGTGTCAGCATGCAGGTTGGACATTTCCAACACTTGGAAAGCTTGTGTCCTGGTCCCTCCCCCGTGGCCAGTCAAAACTGCTAGTTAATTTAAAAAAAAAAACAATATTGCCTTTCATTTGGTCAAAATTGTAACTGGAATTGTCGGCCCGATGTGTCCTGGTCCCTTGCCCATAGTCATGTGCATTTTTCTGGAGTTAGACCACTAGATGTTAGGATTTATGCAATTTTGGGGTTCAAATATCTGAATATTATCATACCGGGTAGATAAAACCATGGTTTATGAACAGGCTATTAGGCCTGAACAGTTAGGTGCAAGGGGGAATGAAAATATGCAACACCTTTGTTTAGTCTGATTCAAGGGGGGTGCAAATGGAATTATGTAAAATGTAAAACCTTGTCTTTGGTCTGACTCAAGGGGGTGCAGTTGAAATTCCCCAATGTGGCCAACACCCCCCACGGAGACCCTTTAGCCACGTACCTGACCACGTTTAAGACAGGGTTAACGCCGTTCAACAATAAAAAGCGAAAACTCTTTCGGTGACGATTATAAAATAAATAATGACATATATCCCGTGTTCGAATAGGAATTCCGTAGAGGTGCGGTTTGTGCGACACTTTTCTCGGGACATGAGCGCCATTTCTATCGATAACACTATATGACTGAATATCTGACTACTTGACGACATGGAGAAATAATATAATTACTTTGAAATATGCTCCGTTTTGTTTTAAAATTCGACAGCGAAGAATAAAAGTGCATACCGAGAACGAGACGAAAAGATATCAATAATGGGACGTATATAGCACCGAACCGCATTCAAGTGAGTAAAGGGTGTGGTAGAATTAAATAGCGTTTATTTCATTTATTAGTGAAACATTGAAAAAAGCTGGAAAATTACTATGGTTTTAACAAGATTTTTTCAGAATATATAAAGCCCGTATGTCGGTATTTCGTGTATTTATCTCGTCCCTCCTGCCCATTTACGCACACAATTTGGAAATTCGAATGAGTCATGTCCGTTTAAAGATGCCCTGACCGATCTGACACTATAAAACCACCATAAGTTCGTCTGCTATGCCTCGACCTGACATTATAAGACCACCATATGTTCGTCTGCTATGCCTCGATCTGACACTATCAAACCACCATATGTTCGTCTGCTATGCCTCGATCTGACACTATAAAACCACCATATGTTCGTCTGCTATGCCTCGATCTGACACTGTAAAACCACCATATGTTCGTCTGCTATGCCTCGACCTGACACTATCAAACCACCATATGTTCGTATGCTATGCCTCGATATGACACTATCAAACCACCATATGTTCGTCTGCTATGCCTCGAGCTGACACTATAAAACCACCATATGTTCGTCTGCTATGCCTCGATCTGACACTATAAAACCACCATATGTTCGTCTGCCATGCCTCGATCTGACACTATAAAACCACCATCTGTTCGTCTGATATGCCTCGATCTGACACTATAAAACCACCATATGTTCGTCTGCTATGCCTCGACCTGACACTATAAACCCACCATATGTTCGTCTGCTATGCCTCGACCTGACACTATCAAACCACCATATGTTCGTATGCTATGCCTCGATATGACACTATCAAACCACCATATGTTCGTCTGCTATGCCTCGAGCTGACACTATAAAACCACCATATGTTCGTCTGCTATGCCTCGATCTGACACTATAAAACCACCATATGTTCGTCTGATATGCCTCGATCTGACACTATAAAACCACCATCTGTACGTCTGCTATGCCTCGATCTGACACTATAAAACCACCATATGTACGTCTGCTATGCCAGAAAATGATTAGAACGGACGCATGAGCCCAATAAATAGACCGGCCCCCAGATGAGGGTGGTGTCACACGAAACGGTAGAAATTTTGACGCTATCTCCAATTATCCTTGTCCCATGGGGGTTCCAAAACACTGAGGTATCCAGGGCGGAACATGTGGAAAATATATTTTTTGGACCTTTTTGGTGTTTTTGACCTGCAAATTTCAGTATAATCAGGAAAACCAATAAAATAAGACAAATGTTGAATAAAATATACTTGAATATCAGATATTTATTCTATCTGGGTTGCTTAACATTTATGATGTGCAAAAAGTTATATTATCCAACAAATTTTGTGAAAAATTCACGAAAATTCCCCAAAAAAATGCATAAATTGCAGTGCTTTTTCAAAAAAGTTTTCCAGAAGATTTCCTATAAATTTTCAGCGCTCAGTGGTGCATCAAAATTTTCAGCATTATATACCTGATTTAATGATATCAACATCACAAGCAATGATTTCCAAAAAGCTGAGATATTTCCAAAAACTTAACCCACCCCCCTAAAACTGATTTTCTATCTGAAAATACCTGTCAAGTCAGAATAGCCCGTTTTTGTTCCGTTTTGTTAACCAATTCAGAGTCTTATTATATATCATGGAATTAGCATGTATCTGAGGAGGTTTCAGTTATGGTAGAGTCTATTTTAGTTTAAATTTTGATTTTTTTGGGGTAAATTATCTAAATTTTGATTATTTTTCAGTGAAAAATTTCGGAAAAATTCCCATGACTTTGTCAGTTTTATGGATACAGCTGCACAGCATGCACCACAATAAGCATGAATTCTTCCCCAATATCAGACATGAAATGCTATAATCATGTACCAGACCAGAATTGAGAAATAAAGTAAAACTTAACCCTACCACAAGATAGTGTTCTCAATGCTTTCAATTTTATGCTATACTAAACTCGAAAGGTCGCTCATATTAGTTGATATAATTCATATCATAAATTGCAATAGTTCTGCCCACGGATTATGTAATCTCATCTTCCCTGTCACTGTCAATTTCATCAAATGTGATTGTATCAGTCAATAGAATTTCTGTGCAACATCTTACGAGAAGATTGGTTCTAACAACTCAGGCTGCCTATCGGCCGTCCATCCATGAAGTGCTGCACCGGGAGTGGTTGATTTGACAACGGTTGCTAGTATCCACTGTTTTGCTATCATGTTGGCTCATTTTGAGTGTAGAATTAATTGATTGATTGATTGGGGTTTTATGTCGCTTTAGCCACTAAGGCCATATCACGACATTGCCAGTTTTAATGGTGGAGGAAATCCGCACACTTACGGCTAATCTAACAGTGATTTCAATGGCTGATAAACTCGTCGACCATGTGCGGCAAACCACCGGCCATCGGCAAGTAACTGGCAACTTTCCCAGATAACGATTTCGAGTTACAAAGATTTGAACCCTTATCGCCAGCGCTGGAAGGCGAAACGGCTTGGAGTTGTACCCCTAACCGATTGAGCCACCGAGGCCCCCGAGTGTAGAATTAAAGATTCCTCACATGGTGGAATTGCAGAAAGATCAACTACCTGTTGCTGATTCTCGAACTTCATCTGGAACTTTACCCACCTAGCTTAATTCACTTTTCTCGAATGTGGACCATACATGTATAAGGCACATGTTAACTCCTTGATTGTATTAAGCGTGTCACTGTCCAAAACCCAATTCATTCCTAAATAAGCCATGACATCCATATATCTTGATGGTCTTTCCAGCAACTTCCAGTAGTGTTTTTTTTCCTTTTTGGAACAACGATGAAAGGTAATTGTTACTTGTGATACAGACTTGAGGTCAATATGGCACCCAGGGAGTTACCGTGTGGTCATAGGTGAGGTGAATATGTATAAAGGGAGTTATTTTATGGTCATGAATGATGTGAATACTAGTAGGTGTACATGATTAGCTACATGGTCATGAATGGCGTGGCTATGGTGAGATGTATATGTATGCAAGGAGTGAGAGTATGGTCATGTGTGAGGTGAATATATATATACAGGGAGTGACTGTATGGTTGTATGGTTATGATTACCCAGTACATGTGTACACAATGTGGCTCAATGGGCATTGCTGTGGTTTACATGTAGGATAGGATAGGATATTTTATTTCAATACACATACATATTACATAATAATGATAACAATTATGGATTATTCTGTCGTATATTGTGGGGGATGGCATAATCTGGCAAGACTGTCTTCCTGCCATCCCCAGTATGGTAAATATAGAAAGTAATAACTTATAATATGTATAAGGATTAACTGTCATGTGGACTGTTTTAATGGAGATGTAACGGTGAGGTAAGTGGACATAACTTGTGTAAAACCCGAAGGGTTTTACATACAAGTTATGTCCACTTACCTCACCGTTACATCTCCATAAAAATAGTCCACATGACAGTTAATCCTTATATTTATATACATTTAGCGAAAAAGCCACTTTTGTAAATATATTTAAATCGAAAAGTGTATCGTGACAAGATCAGCCCAAAATACCCAATAGCGCCCTTGTCAAAAGTTAATAGGAACAATTTCTCTTCATGTTGAAACCCGATGATGTATTAAGTCAATACTGCGCGAGTCAAAATGCGCCCAAAGCATTACGCGTTCGTCTTTCCAAACCTAATGACGTATCGATGGTGTTATTAGCTTGGTGTTATGATGCGTTACGCATTCACCGAGAAATAACTGCAACTAGCCACGTGGGCGCCGACCAATCAGAATGCTGGATTTAGTGATGACAACACTTAGTGTGTAAATATATGTAAATAACGAGAGTACATACATGGTCATATGTGTGTTTATGTATATATGGAGTGACTGTATGTTCATGGGTGAGATGTACATATGTACCTTGTGTGGCTGTATTGTCATAGATAGGTGTATACTTATGTATACATGTGTTGTATGTATGATCATTGGTGGGTTGAATGGATAAATAGATGTGCAGCTATGTGTAATGCGTATAGGTGTACATGGAATGGCAGTAGTCATAATGTGTATATGTGTACCTGATGTGGATACCTCAGTGTTTTGGAACCACCATGGGACAAGGATAATTGGAGATAGCGTCAAAATTTCTACCCTTTCGTGTGACACCGCCCTCATCTGGGGGCCGGTCTAAAAGGCCAATTTAATTTTCGAGTCGCCGATTATTTGTTATAGTGCCTTGATATATGGTTTTAATAACAATCTATGACATAAAATATTATTAAAATACTATAATTCATCACCATTTGGAACGTCTGTGTCTCGGAGATGACCATGAAATTATAGAAAATAGCTGAAATCATATAAACATTTCCCCCATTTCGCCCCAAGAATTCAACAGAATTCAAAATATGATATACAGTTATTCCAATTCCATTGAAAATAATAGACTTTGTAGTACACACCATATAAAACTCAAGCACATAAAACACGTCGATACATCAATAAAAACAACATGTCCAGTTTAATACATCGGATAAGTTGAAAATACAATGTTTTGGAGCTTCCTCTGTCGAATGATATATATATAATATGGAATATATTTTATATAATGTGATCTGGGGGGGGGGGGGGGTAGAAAATTAAATGCTTTAACACGTGGTAAGAAAAAAAGGTCCTAGAACACATTGTCTGTTGATTACGCTTTCGGAGATGTAAGTCTGATATCGTGTAATGAGAAATATTAGAAGAAATTTTTTTTTTACGAAGGAAAATATTTGTATGGACGTTCGACCTTAAGCCGTACATTTATCAGACGGCAGTCAATTATGCATCGCAGTGTTTATAGGTCAAGTGAACACTCCACCGACCGCGCGAGGAGTTCGGGCAATCTAGCTTGATTAGTCGTCTTCGTGGAAGCGTGACCGAAACTTCTATTCAAATAGCGTTTGCTGGTTCAGCCGGTCATGTCTCGGTTTTTCCCCCCACCCTCCCGCCCCTTAATCCATGTCCCCGAGGGACATTCCTCTCTGCCGGTCATGTCTCGGTTCCCCCCCCCCCCCCCACCCTCTCGCCCCTTAATCCATGTCCCCGAGGGACATTCCTCTCTGCCGGTGACCGATGGGTATGGTTTTTGTTTTGCTTTGTTATTTCGGACCTATATATGTGGTATCATGTGTGGCGTGGTACACCCACGGCAGAGGTGGCTAGTTTAGGCTAACCCCACTATATAGCCGGTAATTGTTCCAACATATAATGTGGTATTTATTATGGTCGGTAGTTCTTATTAAAGAATTGTCATATCGCACATTTGTCTCAGTTTTACATTCTTATCCCATTAATGGTTATAGGGCAGCTTCAAGTGGCTGGGGAGATAGGACATACAAATATTTCTCGTTATAAAACCTTTGATGATTACATTAAACATATTACGCATTCATGCAATCTTGGCCAGAAATAGTAATATTAATATAAACACAACGAAAATACCACGTATTTAAAGATTTACATCGCCATGCCCTACACTTCCCTGCATCATGCACAATCTTGAGGGAGTCTCAAATTATGTATTTTTCTTAACAAGACATAACATGGTTGCGCATTGGTAAATCTCAAATTTATTAACCCAGGTAAGAAAAAAAGCCCAAGAACGCATTGCCTGTTGATTAAGCTTGCGGAAAGTCTACATTCGTTATCGTGCGTAACGATAAACTATACATGCTAATTATGCCCGTTATCGCTAGAACATCGGTACCAGGATACAAGAAACTAAATTATCAAGATTATGCTCCTTGGCATGTGTGTAGGGAAACGCGAGTCAACATAAAAACATCTGGCAGCTGAATTCTGTAACATTTTAGGTTTTTGAATACAAACGAAAACAGAACTCCATAGGCGATGTATTTTCCACAACAAGGTGTGTGGATCCACGAACTATTCATTGTATGTTGAACATCACACACGTGTTATCGTCGGTTAGAAGTTCCACCAGACAATCTATCTATGTTAAAGACATATTATGTACTTGTCGGGTGCGTGAAACTGATCAGTTAGTATCCAGGCGCTATGCCAACTGGAGCAATGTAGCATTCTACCAACATTGCTGAAAATCTGAAGCAAATCGACCGTACCACTCCATAGAAAATATCGTCTGAACTCAATTGTAAATATTTACTACTCGATTCGGGACGCATCTATCGGCGTTAAACTAACGAAAACAATTTCGCCACCGAGAGTCACTGCATTTAATTAATATATCAGAATGACGGTATATGTGTTGTCAATTTGGATATAATATTTAAAAAATTACTAATTTGAACAAGATTATTCTCCATTTATATTTGATTAGGAATTGTCCAACCTTAGGTGGTGTTAGATTAGGAATTGCCCAACCTTAGGGGGTGTCAGATTAGGAATTGTCCAACTTTAGGGGGTGTCAGATTAGGAATTGTCCAACCTTAGGGGGTGTCAGATTAGGAATTGTCCAACCTTAGGGGGTGTCAGATTAGGAATTGTCAAACCTTAAGGGGTGTCAGATTAGGAATTGTCCAACATTACGGGGTGCCAGATTAGGAATTGTCCAACCTTAGGGGGTCAGATTAGGAATTGTCCAACCTTAAGATAAACTCTCCGCTTGTTTGGCTCAGGAACGGTTTGGTCAAAATTATGGTCAGAAGTGGCCATCAGTCGGAAATTGTCCAACCTAATTAGGTGGTGTCAGGTTAGGAATTGTCCAACCTAATTAGGGGGTGTCAGGTTAGGAATGTCCAACAGTTGGGACAACTTGAGCTACCAGTTGACGAGTTCCAACCGAGCGGGGAGTGCAAGTGGTATTTCGCGAACATATAGGACCCGCCATATCAAATCCAGTCGTAAGTCGGGATTTTTTTACCCTGTGCCAATGCATTATCTTATATATGCGAGTCGACAATAGGTCGCCTCGCATATATAAGAGAATGCATCGGCCTAACAATTTTTTATCATTTTTTTTAAATAAATGTTTCTGACAATTTTTATGACATAAAATAAAAAACATCCATTACCCTGCAGGGAGCCCCACACATATATAGAAGCATATAGAAGAGTGTCGTCTGCTCATATTTGTCTGGGGCTCTGTATGGGTGAAATTATAAAATTGTTAAAGAATACAAGAAAAAATTATTAAAATTGTAAAAAATTGTTAGGCCAATGCATTCTCTTATATATGCGAGGCGACCTATGGTCGACTCGCATATGTTTTGCAAAGTTACTATCCGAGATATAGATGTTCAATTCTAATCCGACGAGACGTTTTGCAGATTACCAGGAAAACAAAACATTGAATTCACTTCAAATCAAGGTAAATTGTAACACATGTTCAAGACACACGACCTCACACGAATATCCGGCATCGGTACGATCAGCATCAACGTATAAAATAAAATGTGATAGATACCGGTAGTATGTAGCGTGTGTCTTGTAATGTTATAGATAACATTAAGGGTCAGACGCACGTTTTGCCAAAATTTCCTGGTATTTCAAAATGTATTTTCTCTAAATCTATCAGGAATATCTTTGTGAAATTTTGTACAAGAGATTATTGTGGTACCATACATAAGAACCATTGGACATTTGGTTATTATAATCTCATTTACTTTACTTTTATGGCATGAAAAATCTTTAAAATTTCACTGTGTTCAGATACCGAGAACTACTGTAAAACAGCTTTTTTTCGAAAGTGCATTTCATATATACATGATATCATATCTGAAGATCATGAGAGGAGACTTAATTTTTCTTGATTCATGAAATTAAATGATTATTTTCATTCAGAAAGACAACTACCATAAATAATTTTTTATTATTGAGAATTTTCATGCCATGCTTGTTGGTCATTGAAAAATTGGGCTCAGTTGAGTTCTGGGTCATGGGTTCATAACCAAGTTAAATCTGACCACCATATCTCTTAACACTGTGGCCTAATTTCTGTTGATTGCTCCCTGCTTGAGTGGACAGCACCACATCTGAACATTTGTTTTCATTGGGCTGGCATATTTGTGACTGCTTTATTCTTCATTATAATACATGGGGTATGATGCTATAATATGCAATTAAAAAGCTGACTCAACATTATGATACAAATGAAGCCTCCTCTCATGGAGTCAAGACAATAAGCTATTTGATGGTTGACATGTTGTTTGAAATTATTAATTTTTCTGGCAGTTCTCGGTACCTAAAGGGACAGAAACGAAACAAATATTTTCAACCTCTCAAATGTATTAAAATCCATTATAGTTATTGTCTCTTTATAATTGCTCTGATTCTATATATAATGAAAATTATCATATGTAAAATTCAAGATTTTTCACCAGATAGATCCAGAGAAATTCTTTGTTGAAAATCACTTTCCATTTCTGGCTGGATTTACTGCGATTTATGCAAAACGTGCGTCTCCCCCTTAATTAATTAGTTTGTGTTTGTGTTTGTGTGGTTTGCTTTCTGATGCATTTTATTAGGCGTTCGTGATAGGAGTTCTGCCCGCACTGTTTGATACACATGGCCCGCCATATCGCAGTATAACCGCGGTATGTCGCCCCTTTTTGATACACATGGCCCGCCATATCGCAGTATAACCGCGGTGTATCGCCCCTGTTTGATACACATGGCCCGCCATATCGCAGTATAACCGCTGTGTATCGCCCCTGGTCAAATGATACTGCTAATGTGCTATGATGCGGTTTGGTTCTGCTGAATTGTTAGGGCAAACTGATGCTGTTAAAAAAATTACCGTTATCTTTTTTAATTTGTCTTTTGCGCGGTGTTCCGATAATCTGAACATATGCAGGAAACGCCATTATGCGTATCAAACATTCAAAAACATATTTATTGCGAAATGTTCTTAATACTGGTTGTATTAGTTGTTGAAAATCGACCATAGTCAAGATGATTATTCATGTTAGAAACAAAAATATATGTTATTGAATGTTTCATACACGTACTGTTTTTCCCCCAAATCGTTCGGATTAGCCAAACACTGCGAAAATGACAACTTTAGAAAAAATAACGGTACTTTTTCGTAAGGCATGACTTTGCTATACCCACATCATAGCAATTCAACAGGACTACCAGCATCATAGCATATTAGCAGGACCACTTGATCAGGGGTGATATATACTCATCTCGTCAGTCGTTAAAGATAAAAATTAAATAAGAGTTTTAGACTTCGACAGATAGATGCGGCAATAAATCTCATATTCTGAACGTCTGTACTCGGTATGCTGTGTTGTCGGGATTTGAGTCTTCCTCCCATTGTAATTATGCATAGTCAGCAACGAGTTCGATAACAGATTCGAGATTATGATGAAAGGTGTGTTCTGTATTTATTCTACACCGCTGTGTCAGATAAATTCAATCCATGACTGTCACCGTCATTTATATTATAGCTACCTTTAGTGTGATGTTAATACTGATGAATAATCATTAATGATCGGGGCACCACCCGAAGCGGATTGTTGACCTAATGTACGCCATCTTTCTTGGCGACGTCATCAGAATAGTCGCTGCTTGTATTCCACTGGACTCGGGTATACAGTAACATGTATTCAATGGGTGGGATGCCGTTGAATACATAGCATCGCGTCAATGGGCGTGGAATAAAACAGTATAAGAGTAAAATTATTCTAAATTTTCCGTTTCCATCGAAGATAAACAAGTTAACTTCTGAAAATTCGCCAATATGTCTTTGCTAATTACGTGTTTATACTTATAGAGATAAATTCATGAGTCACGAAGAGATGCTGTTATGTGTTACTAATAGTATAGGTATGCTCCCCTGCCTTCGTCAAAAGATTGCCGTAAATTGTAACATCTGAGACAGATTTCCAAAATTCACCGTTAATAAAAATGTGACAAATGTGAGAATCGACACCAATGTTCGATATAATATAATAAATAACACATCTCGTGTCGTTCTGTGCTAAAATAGTGGTCCTCGTGGAGGGGTAGTCCATTCGACTGCGGCTTGTGGATTATCCCTCCTCTCTATCCAAGGTAATGCAAATGTATGCTACAAACATAACTGCCTTTCCGTTGCAATATAGTGGATTTCTGACAGAATGATGTATGTGTTCAAATGACATTTTGAAGAGGACATTTTTGAGAGAAAATTATTTTCTGACTGATCAAAGACCGTTTTTATCTATAAAAAAAAGAGTCGTTCGCTCAAACGGTGTTGGTAATCCATCTATTCAGTCACAAAACTTGTTTTCTGTTGTTATGCTGGATATTCTGCAATATTTTGATATAAAAATAGAATAGTCTCGCATCGGCAACATACACTTCCGATCAGTTGTTTGTAGGGTTTATATACTGTGATGGGGGCATGGTCAAAAGTGTGTATCATATTCTTGTAAAAATATCACTTTCAGTGGACATGCGTGCTTACCTAGTCTCCTGGTCGGGTTCCTGCGTCAGACAGACTAATATAATCAAGATAATCCATGTTTTGTGATCTGCCTGGCATCTGGTCTGGTTATAAGGTTTCCATGGGATATGTTCTTGTGCCAATATGTGACACATGTTTACATTGAATGTGAGGAAATATGAAAATGAAGTCTTAAAGATGGGATACGCTGGTAGTTTCGGGTGTCAAAGGTATCAATGTTGTTTTAGAAATTTGAGATTTCAAATTCCTTAAGAGGGAGGTACAGTGTCAACATTTAAATGAAGAATCAGTGTTAATTTTCAGTACAAGATTACTCAATATTTGCAAACCGTAGAAGAAGCTTTGTGTCATGTTGGAATGTTTGAGCATATATCTATAGTGACAACGTGAAGAAGATTTTTCATTTTAGTTTTTGTTTTGTGACATTTGATGGAAATATTTTGAACGATGATTTACTTTAACCTACTTTTTAATAAATGTCCAAATAATATCCAACCTGGGATCAAAATCAAAATTTCGCTCCGCGTTGTTACTGATTAATATTCAAACTTTCCAAAAAGATACGATATGATTACCTGCGCTTTGTAAGATTTTATCAATATGTTCTAAACAATTAACACTGAATTCCCCATCCAAATGTTGCCACTTTATCTCCCTCTTAAAACTTCCTCTTTTGGGCAGTCGATATTTGACCAGAAAACCCACATATAAATCAGCCCATGGGTCCTACATGTATCTAAACATTTGGGTATATATCGAAGACGTGCAGGTGATGGTTTTATGTTGTCAAATCAGACAGCGCTGCTACAGTAAAACAAGCTCATTGAACAGTTCAGAGAATGCACTGGCACAGGATATTTAATGCTACACCAGCGCAGCTCCCGCAATGATAGGGTTAAAACGTTGTTATCGACAGTGTGATTCGTTCTCCCACTCGCACGGTGTAGTAAATAAATCTGACATTTGAGAAAAGAAGAAAGCATAATCCGAACTAACAGCACCAACATCCGGGTTCCTTTTGACGATTATTACAACGCCGACAAGTGAGTATTGAAGGTCATACGACTCTTCAAATTGTGAACAAGACAATAAACATCAAACTTATTGCTAAAGACAGAACGAGGGTGATAATGAAGAAGAAATTGTCGATTTTCTCTTTGACCTGAGCACGCATGGTGGGATTATGACACATGGCGCCCTCTTTAGTTAGAAAGCGACACAGCCTCCAAACGAGCGAATCTGTAACATAGTCCATCCTCACCAGAATAATGTTCAGAAAGAGTGTAATGGCGGCCATCATGGACTGTATGATGAGGATATAAGCTATTAAAGGAACATTTTCAGCATTCGATGGAACCTTGTCGCTGATGTAACTGATGAAGACCGTGAAAGTTAAAAACGCTGTTATTGATAATGTTATCCGTTCTCCTGATTCACACGGTAACAAATAAACGAGACAGTTAAGAAACGAAGAAAGCATGATAGGAACTAATAACACTAATACGTAGAAATCCGGTTTCCGCTTGAAGTGTGTCACGACAACAACGGTACTGAATGTATCTTCATATTGGGTGTATTGCTTCAGGTTTATTTTGAGAAGTTGCCACTCTTCGTGTGGAATGTACCCATGTAAACCAACAGTTGGGTCGATTTCTATCCTCAATAAATCATCCGTCTGTGTCCAGGCTGAAATAATTACGTCACACGTCTGGTAGTCGAAGGGGAACCGGACTAAATCTAGTTGGCACGCTATTTCTAGACGATCCCCTGGTGTCCATGAAACGGTCCCATCGGATCTAACTTCTAGCAGTAAATCATCCCATCCTAGTGACGTCATTTTAGAAGCACCATTTGTATGAACGAAATCCGGTTTCCATACTTTCTTTTGTCCAACATGTATCTTTGATATGTTGTCGAACTCCAAGCTGTTCCACGTCAATCTCCGATCATTCCACGTCATGTTAAGCCAGACATTGATCGTGAAAACTTGGCCACTGGAGTCAAATCCCACTAGGTTGATAAAATTGAAGTTGAAAGTCACCACTGTGAAGTTACTGCGCGTGGGATACGCATCCGTACAGTAATTATCAAATACCTTATTAATAAGAGCCGTCTCAGTGTGAATGTCTTTTTTACCAGCTTGTACCCAGGAGGACGCAACGCAAACGCAGATCATGAGCATGACCCTTTCCATGGTCATGGGTTAATAATTATATCAACTGTTTCGAAAGCTCCACATAACGTGTCTTGGCAACGACATGTTCCTGCCAAATTTCCTGATTAATCCTTTCTACTCTAAATACTCATTGATGAGTAGTTCCTTTATTAATCCTTTCTTCTCTAAATACTCATTGATGAGTAGTTCCTTTAGGAAATCTTCAGATTACAAGTTCAACAAACGACCATTTCTGAATGTTTCCTACAAATGAATATAAATCATTCTGTTCTTGTATTATATATTTTTTTTCATTTGTCGTCTTGTTTTATTAACATCCCTCTAAATAAATAAAAGACCAGACCATTCTATACTTTAAATGCGAATAGGAGAATCCATTTAGCATAGATGTTATAACGAGATAATCCATTTCAGACCCATGGGGGAGGTAACCTATATATGGTAATCAATTATATGTCGCATGACAATTTGTTTCACAGCTGTACGCAACAGCTGGGGAATTGTGACTACTTAGACAGAGTGTTCATGAGCACTTACAGGATTATTCGCGATTAACGCCATAATGATCGTCAGAATTGCTTCTAAATGGAAAAAGTTCAAATGTTTAGTCATACTATTTGCATATTTTACGGGTCATTTAAATGCCAATAAGCATGTACCGTTACCAAATTACGCTTATTATGAAAACAATTTGATAAATAGGCGCCAAGTTATTTGTTGACTATTCACGCACGTCGTATATATGTCCCAGTTAACATTCCATTAACTGATCGATCCGGTGGCTGTGTGGAGTGCAGGGACGTGGCTAAATGGTCTCCGTTGGGGTGGGGGTGTCCACCTTGGGAAATTCCAACTGCATATATTCATAAATCATAGTACTATATTCTCGGTATGAGAACATTCAGATATTTTAACCTGAAAAATTGCATACATCCTAACATCTAGTGGTCTCCAGACAAATTCACACAACTGCGGACAAGAGACCAGGACATACCGGGCTGACCATGGTTTTTCGGCCCAGTGTGAGAACATTTTGAAAACTTTACAAGAAAATCGCAAATCCTAGCATCTAGACTGGCCTCAACTGATGTTTTCCTAGTGTTGGAAATTTCAAAGCTCATACTCCCCCTCAGGTTGGAAAATTCTCCAACTGATGACCATTTCAATGCACAAGTTTGAGCAAATGTAGCAAATTGTTGTTTTGTTACACTAATTAGCAGTTTTGTATTGGCCACGGGTGAGGGACAATGACACACCGATCGTCCATGGTTCCTCCCGAAAATAGCAAAAATCCTGGCATCTAGACTAGCCTCAAGCCTTCCTAGAGTTGAAAATTTCAAACCTGACACCCCACTTAGTTTGGAAAATTTCCAACTGATGACAATTCCAATGACAATGTTGACCAAATGTATGACAATATTGTTTTCTTAAATTAACTAGCAGCTTTTGACTGGCCACGGGGAAGGGCCCATGAAACAAGCTTTCCAAGTGTTGGAAATTTCCAACCTGTTTCCCCTCCCCCTCCCCCAAGGTTTGAAAATTTCCAACTGATGACCATTTCAGTCCAAAATTTTCACCAAAGATATGAAAATATGCAAATATTGGTCAAAAACAATTAATTTACCCCAATAAATTGTTTGAAAATCGAACTACAAGAACATTTTCAACCTATTGTTGGTAATGTTTTGACAGATATGAAATTTCCAACTATTGAACATTTTGAGCAAAGTTGGGGTGAGACACCCCCAACAACCCAGCCCCCCTCCCTCACCCCCTGTAACCGTGTATCTGGTGAAGTGTCGTTTAACACTTTCCCTTCAAATGGATTCCCCCCCACCCAGTTACAAAAGTGTATATTGGAATGGTCTATTGTTCACCTGGAAGGATTTCAGGAACCTTGAGCAGACGACAGATAGTAACAGTTTCAGAATAGTTCACGTTTATTTAGATAATAAGTTCGTTTGTTGAACGTATTATCTGAACATTTGTTATGGGAACTACTCGTCAATGATTATCTTGTATGGGAACTACTCGTCAATGATTATCTTGTATGGGAACTACTCGTCAATGATTATCTTGTATGGGAACTACTCGTCAATGATTATCTTGTATGGGAACTACTCGTCAATGATTATCTTGTATGGGAACTACTCGTCAATGATTATCTAGTATGGGAACTACTCGTCAATGATTATCTTGTATGGGAACTACTCGTCAATGATTATCTTGTATGGGAACTACTCGTCAATTATTATCTAGCAATGAAGTAATGACAAGGTTAAATATAGAATACGCACGTAATTTTTCTGCGGAATACCATATTTACACCCAAGCTCCATGCAGAGTTCAGTCCCCTGCTACGCACCACTTACCACTGCCAGCACCTACACATAATGTGAAGAAATCACTCATTTATTTATTTCAGACTTTTGTAGGTTACAATTCATTCTGCATTATTCTGAGAAAATTAAATGTCCATATTCATTTGAAAATTGTCTAGATAAGGCCAGAATGAATTGTAACTGACAAAACATAAAACAAATGTTATATTTAATTAAGAAAATACACATGCCGGCAGTGGTGAGGGGACTGAACTCTATTTTTCAGCTTTATTTACACTGCGAGTGGGATTGGTGATTCGCCTCCCGAGCTTTAGCGAGTGACGTATATCATCGACCAACCGGTGTATATAGTTTATATCATGATCCAATCGATAAGAATAATATTAGAAAGTTAGAACTTAAAACATCGAAGATGAAGGTGGATCACTTTAATATCAAGTGGTAATAATAAACACTTGATTTTATAGTTATCCATCTTCATCCGCATATTCGTCCGTTTGACCACGTGCTTCTGGTCCACAAGCAATAAAAATAGCAAAGTTCAAAAATCAATATCCAATCACCCTGAGCGTTGATGGGTGGGTTCATCGACACGAATCATATTTTTTTTACCGCCGAAGCCAAAGAAATAGTAATTTAAGAGCGCCTGATCGGATTGAGTAACTTTAATTCCCCAGATGTTAATATCACCGAAACGCCGTCAGCCACATGGTAACAGAATTAATAAAAATCTAACTTTTTTATCGAAGTGTTTTATCGGTTACAATTCATTCTGGCTTGATCTAGACAATTTTCAAATTAATATGGACAATTCAGTTTCTCAGGTTATAATACACCAAATATAAATTAGTAGAGTTATTTCCCCTGAGGCGTTATTTCGCTAAAATCCGATTCAGATTCTGGATTCAGATTACAGATTGGTCCCCGTACGACTTGGTTCGGCAAAAGAACAGACCAGAAATTGGCAGAATCAGTAAACGAACAGACCGTAATCTCAATTTCGTGGTAATCCGATTGGGATTCGGATTCCGATTACGGACTCAAATGTTCGTAATGTAAACAAACCGAGATTTCGCCACCTCAGAGTTTAAAAACACAATAAAACATAAGAATCCGTCTCTTGTGTACAAATTATTGCAGAATATAAACGATCTACATGTCAAGTTAACTGTGACTAAATCCAGAGCCATCTGAACCGCACTGGGTTATTGCATACCGACCGCTAGCGTTAGTTAATTAGACAGGGCTGTCTAATTAACTAACGCTGACGGCCGGTTTGCCGGTAATCACAGTATGTTTACCCTTTAAGGCTTGTTATACTAATTAATTTGCAGTCAGCTGCTTATATATGTCTTCATAAGCAATGTATATCACGTTTCAAATTTAATTTTTTTTATTTTAAAATTTCATTAATTTTTTATTTTTTATACATTTTTAGATCCTCAGTCCAGCCTAATATTGCAAGTTTATAATTTTAAATTTTAAATTCAAAGTTTAACTTTAAACAACCTGAATCTGAAATGATAAATAAACGAAATTAAAAGTTTTAAAACCTAACTTACATTTAAAAAGGAAGACAGGTAGCAAGACACTCTTTTTAGGTATGGTAACTGGTAGCAAACTAATCTTCCGAAAATTTTCTGAGTTTTCTCCGCCTAAACTCAGCTATAATATTTTGGTCGGCATCTATGAACCGACAAAATAGGAACCAAACAAATATACCGTGCCAGTATAAGAAGTATTAAATAGTTTGCTGATGACTGAGAATATCCCAACCGCACCCACACCCAGGTCTGGTAAATTGAAAATGAATCAATGTTCCCGTGGATATATTTTCGATTGGAAAACGGGTATCTGTCGGGTAAAAATAGATCTACAATATCCAATGAATAGAATCATATGCTGTGACTTAATATTTCAAGATATAACG
Organism: Siphonodentalium dalli; assembly: GCA_032622095.1. NCBI lineage: Eukaryota > Metazoa > Mollusca > Scaphopoda > Gadilida > Siphonodentaliidae > Siphonodentalium > Siphonodentalium dalli. The sequence continues at coordinate 193,797,897 of CP136069.1, forward strand.
GTTTCAAAGTGAAACGTTCTGACAGCCGCGCGAGCCTTGTGTATAAGAAGTAGTTAATAGTTTGCTGATGACTAAGAATATCCCAACCGCACCCACACCCAGGTCTGGTAAATTGAAAATGAATCAAAGCTCCCGTGGATATATTTTCGATTGGAAAACGGGTATCTGTCTGGGGAAAATAGCTCTACAATATCTAATAAATAGAATCATATGCTGTGACTTAATATTTCAAGATATAACGGTTTCAAAGTGAAACGTTCTGACAGCCGCGCGAGCCTTGTGTATAAGAAGTATTAAATAGTTTGCCGATGACTGTGAATATCCCAACCGCACCCACACCCAGGTCTGGTAAATTGAAAATAAATCAAAGTTCCCGTGGATATATTTTCGATTCGAAAACGGCTATATGTCGGGAGAATATAGCTCTATAATATCCAATAAATAGAATCATATGCTGTGACTTAATATTTCAAGATATAACGGTTTCAAAGTGAAACGTTCTGACAGCCGCGCGAGCCTTGTGTATAAGAAGTATTAAATAGTTTGCCGATGACTGTGAATATACCAACCGCACCCACACCCAGGTCTGGTAAATTGAAAATAAATCAAAGTTCCCGTGGATATATTTTCGATTCGAAAACGGCTATATGTCGGAGAATATAGCTCTATAATATCCAATAAATAGAATCATATGCTGTGACTTAATATTTCAAGATATAACGTTTCAAAGTGAAACGTTCTGACAGCCGCGCGAGCCTTGTGTATAAGAAGTATTAAATAGTTTGCCGATGACTGTGAATATCCGAACCGCACCCACACCCAGGTCTGGTAAATTGAAAATAAATCAAAGTTCCCGTGGATATATTTTCGATTGGAAAACGGCTATATGTCGGGAGAATATAGCTCTATAATATCCAATAAAGATATTCATATGGGCTGACTAAATATTTCACGATATAGCGGTTTCAGAGTGAAGCATTCTGGGCAGCCGCGCGAGCCTTTGGTATAATAAGGCTGTCCGCACCCACACCCAGCATTTCGTTCTCGCTCCATTAAAAAAGAAGTCCGTGTGACAGGCTAATTACCTTACGCCATGTTAAAAATAGCTTTACCAGGCCCAGTCTATCGGCAGTAGATCAAAGGTTATGTCGCCGCAGTCTGCTGTCTGGCATGTGGGTAAGTTACGTAATCATGTGACACATCGAAAAATAAGCTGATACTATATATCGCATTTTTTTTATTTCATTAAACTTCAGCTTTTGACAAAAACGAAATGTACCAAGTGTATAATTGGAATCCGCGGTTGTGGTTTGAGACTTCAATGGCTCGAATCCGTTGATAAATACGGAAATTACCCATGTGCATGTATAAATAAAAATATAATCTGTTTGCGAATTGTTTATAGGAAATACATGGTTTTGCGTTAGCGCATTGTTTATAGGAAATACATGGTTTTGGGTTCCGTTTGCATTGAACGAACTAAAGCGTTAAATTGTCGTTTTGGAAACTAATTCAATTATATTTTGCTGATTTTCTAAAAAATATAATTCGTTTGATAACTTTGTTTTGCTGCGTCATAATTGTTTTTATCGTTTTATTGGCAAATTGCAATTCTGTTTTTCCTTTAAAAATAACAATACAATTTAACATTTTATACATCGAATAATAAACGGTGATTAATTTGCCAGGGTGCCCTGCCCATGCTCACACAGGCTGAGATATGAATGGAATATGGAGAGCTAATTAATTACTGGTTGTATGCTGGAGTCACCGTATGGTATAAAGCCAGTGCGGTTCACACCCAGGCGCCCTGCATTAGTGCTGGGAGCAGGGGGGGGTCGGAAAAAAGTGACATGACATTAGGCTGAAAAAAAAAAATTCCGGCTCTTGGGTACCCACCACCCCCCTATTTGAAGGAAAAAATATGTTTTCCAATTTCATGCGGGGTACCCACCCCCTTTTTACCTCCAAATCTGTAATATCACACCATTTAAGCTTGATGGTCAGTATTAGTTACCCTATTTCCATTTCTTGTTCTTCTAAGTCATTCCAACTTTTGTAACAACACGAAACAGGTTCTAAAAAAATACCTGGAAAAACCCAAAATAACACACAGAATACATGTGCTGATCAGTAAATTATTGATTGATTCTTCCCCAAATATTGTCTAAGGTAGCTCATAATGCTCATTATACATGTAAACAAATATAAAAGCATTAGTTTACCTTCTTTTCATCACAGAAAGTGTAACTTTAGATGTGTCCCATAGTATCAGCTGAATTTATGTCAATTATGATTTTTGAAAACATTATTAGGGCAACACCACCTGGCAATTAACTCTCCAACAATACAGGTATTCAGCTGAAATCCACTATGTATCACAAAACTAATTTTCATTTCCATGAGCTGAGTTCTTGGGCTAGGTACTGTGCTAAGGCCAGACCCAGGTCAAGCATTCATACAAATACATGTACTGCGTGTACATAGAAACTTGAAAATAAGACGGTCATATGCAGTCTGCATAATAAGCTCCAAGGAGGGTGAGTTTTGTGATGCTACCCAGCAGAGTGGGCTATAGCATTACCAAATTCACCATATGTGACCCTCATATGTAGCTAGTTCTCCATGGTTGGTCGAGACCAAAATAGAATGAGGTCGTTAGAGGTTGAATTTGTTGATGATATGCCTGGTAGTATCGCCAAATTCGCCCTCTGCATACTTCGATCATTTTGCTGATGACCAGCACATTATTTTTAGACTTGCATATTATATTAAGTTATATTATATTTTCTTTCCCTTCTTTTCACTCATCTGTTCTGATTTTGTTTATTCCACTTAGCAGCCTTCTCCATATCTACACATTCAAGGTCTATGTATGCTCGCCCAATCTTGTATCTGGGTCCCACCATCTCAAGATTATTATCTCAGTGATATGCGTTGTTGCAGTCTACAGTCCCATGCCAAGTTCCGATACAATTTTGACTGAGTCATCTGGTCTGATCAGGTATAATGAGTAAATATTAATGAGATAAATGAATAGCTTTTTTCATTTTATTTATATTAAAGTTTATTCATGTGCTACATAACTGTCCATTTTCATCTGGAACCAGTAGCATTGGTACATGGCAATGTGATCGGATGTAAAAGACGAATTCCTGAGAGTTGGTTCGTAATCTGGATTTCTGAGAAGCATCATGCCCATATCCACACTAACTACCCCCCTAAGCACTGCCCTAAGTGTCATGCACACCTTAACAATGATGCTGAACACTTTGAGGCATTTATATTGAAGAAATGTTGTAAGAGGAAAAAATTGCGACCACTCAGGAAAAAAGTTACTTTTCACAGTAGAACCACCCACCCACCCCGGCCTAGTGTATGGAAAAAAGTGGATGACCCCCCCCCCCCCCCCCCCCCCCCTGGGAGTATATTTTAGTCACAGATAACTCGACATGATATCAAATAAATTTAAATGCGGAGACAAATTTGTTTTATTGAATGTAAACTGTGAGAATATTACTGAAATCAGCCAAATAATAACGCTATTGATAGTAACGCTGGGGGAGCACTTCGGTTGATGGCGAAGCAATTGCAAATCATTGTTGATTGTCACTTTCATATGTCCATTTCATAATTCCATCCTTAAAATACCACCCGAACGCATGTCGATTTCGAATTCGGCGGATACGTCACCATTGACCGAATTCATATGAAACTGCATGGATATGTCTTCTGCTGTGTTCGTTATTATAATGTTTCTTCTTATTCAAGAAATAGTAGGATTATATGGTATCGATGGATTATCAGATACACGTATGTACTATCATCTAGTCTTAAAGTTATAGCAATTTCATGTTTAACATGTTTTGTTTCGTTAAATGCAGTCGTTTTGCACAATAGTCTCTGTATAGACAACAGACACATGTTCTAGGGACGTGGCTAGAAGTTTCCTCAAATTTCCGGCCAACTGCACCCCCCCCCCCCCATTGAACCAAACATCAATCTCACAGGTTCGCAGAATTCAATTTGCTCCCCTTGGAAATTTCCAATCTGACAAACAACTAGATTGGAAAATTGCCAACTTTTACTGGTTGAAAAAATCAAACAATGAGAACAATTCCAACCTATATATGGTGTCAAATTAATGTCCAACTAATGTTGTGTCATGCATGAAATTTCCGACTGCTGGAATGTACCAAAGTTTAGTTTAGATATAGAGGATCTCACATGAGTTACTATTTTATACGGAATTTATCAACCGAGTTCAATAAATTCGATTTGAGCCGAGGTTTACCGAGGCTCAAATAGAATTTAGAGGACGAGGTTGATAAATTACGTATAAAATAGGACGAGTGTGAGATACCTTTTATCACATGATCAAATAAACCCGAAGCAACGCGAAATATTCATCGAAAACAACAATCATAAACTACAGCGATCGCAAGTTATTTGAAGAACGCCGTGACGTCATCGCACGCGCTGATATTAAACGTGTCTATTACCGATAATTATTAAACTGCTTTTATGGCCAAATTATGTGATAAATATTTATTTCAAATATATGTCAAATTTAGATAACACATGATATATAACACATACATTTGTTTATACATACAAAGGAATTGGGGGACAAGTACTGACTCACTTAAGGGTACCCCCTCTCCCATATGTTATTACACTGAAAAAATAAATAATTAGTAATGGCAAAGCAACATGACTACCAAAACAAGTTGAACATATATACAGATCACTGGACACCCCCTCTCCCGAGTTAGTCATAAGTTTGTATATGTATTTATTTAAAATCGGGTTTGTTTGTTGCGTTTGTTGGCTTGTACGTATCATTATTTGAAACAGTTAGTCAAAATAATCCTGATTTTCCTCACGTATGAATGACTGCACAGCTTAGCAAATTGTACCAAAGTTCGGGGTGGGGGTCGAGACACACAATCAACCCCTGTCGTCACGTCCCTGTTCAACTGACAAGTTTCGTGTGTTCTTCACAACATCTTCGGAATTTGATTCAGGAGGCCTAGAGCTGTCACGTTTAGATATGCTTGCCATCATCAATAAACACACTTTAACTTGGAAAAAAAAGATGCGATTAAGTCGGATTGGCAGCCAATTATGTGCCGTATATATACACATAGAAGAAAAGCATGACTTTCACAACAAACATGAACTTTATAAATATAAGATACAAATGATACTTGTGTCAAATACATGAGCCATGTTTGACGCTGGGAGAACATTAAAAATAGTTTAGGAGACCACGTGGATTTCAAAATCTGACCTAGAATCGGGAATTAGCCCCGCCCCCGTAATCGGCTTCGGATTCTCAATCCGGATTTTAGCGAAATTACGACTCAGGCACCCCCGAGCTAGGATCAGTTTCTCAGGTTATAATACACCAAATATAAATTAGTAGAGTTATTTCCCCTGGCACCCCCCGAGCTAGGATCAGCAAAAAAAATCGTGACAGCTGAATGGTCATTGATACATGGGTGAAAAGTGAACGAAAAAATGCACAAACGTGTTTCCCGACGAGAAACATCAAATATAGCCACAGGGTGAACGGTTACGGCTGTCAAATTGACGAATAATTTATGGGAGGGGTTGGTGTTTTTTTCGATGTCATTTTTCTCTCCATTTTGAGGGTAGTGTGACGTTTATCAAAACTGCAGTGTGACGCAATACTTTGACGAGTACTTTTGGGCACATGTTCGTGTGTCTAACAGCACGTTCTTTAATTTTTAATACTCGTACAGGGTCAACCCTTTCTTGCGAATACAGGCCAGTGGGATTTGTTAACACTGAGGCCTATGCAAATAATTTTCGTCGTCGTATCTTGCGTCTGATTCTGTCAGTTGTGATCTATAATCTATTCATCGTAATATTGACTGATGTTTGTAATTCATATATAGATATGCATGGGTAGGGTAAATGCATATCATCATCTTCATTATCGCCATTGTCGTCGTCGTTGTTGTAAATTGCATCTGAATCTGTCAATTGTGATCTAGAATCTATAGTCATCGTAATACTAATTGAAATGTGTAATTCCTAGGTCACTATGGGTAGGATATATACACATAATTTAATTATAAGCTGTCAATCCACGGAATACTGTAAAACATTTGGCTGCCACACACTTTGCTATTTAGGTGATTTCTCGATTACCTAAATTTCTTTATTACTTTCCCGCTACATAAATTATAGCAGCGCCGAGTGCATGACCATGCCTATACCGCGTGCCTAAACATGTAAATGGAAACTGTTCGATACTTCCTACCATTTAACATGAAATTTATGTACTGCGCCATAATTGCTTCGGGTATGACTGTATTGACAACAGCCGTATTATAAATGTTCTATAACCACTATGATCATGTTAATATGAATCGTACGTGACACGTAGTGGAGCAACCACACAGCATGCTGTGCCTCAAATTTGCATTTTATCGGCGACATAAATCTAATAATAATTTATGTAACATCATGCAGTGGTCACGACGGAGACAACTTGATACAAATCCAAAATGACGTCAGATACCGTGTCATGACGTCTTAGTTTTTTCAACGAAATTAGTCTAAATGAAATGCATAGGCCAAAATCACATGGGAATTTTTCGTAAGTTGTAATGTCATTTTCATCGCGATGCTCCATTCCCGATTCCGCGTTTTTTGACAATCTCCACACTGTTGCTAACCGGAAGTCACGTCACAATTTCTCCAAAATATATACCCGCGTTCTTGAAAAATCACTGATTGATATAGAAAAATTTATATGACGTCATTCACCTGCCTTAGGTATAAGCACCCATGGTGGTTACTATTATATGACGTCATTCACCTGCCTTAGGTATAAGCACCCTTGGTGGTTACTATTATATGACGTCATTCACCTGCCTTAGGTATAAGCACCCTTGGTGGTTACTATTATATGACGTCATTCACCTGCCTTATGTATAAGCACCCTTGGTGGTTGCTGTGACGTCATTCACCTGCCTTAGGTATAAGCACCCTTGGTGGTTGCTATTATATGACGTCATTCACCTGCCTTAGGTATAAGCACCATTGGTGGTTGCTATGACGTCATTCACCTGCCTTAGGTGTAAGGACCCTTGGTGGTTACTATTATATGACGTCATTCACCTGCCTTAGGTATAAGCACCCTTGGTGGTTACTCTTATATGACGTCATTCACCTGCCTTAGGTATAAGCACCCTTGGTGGTTACTATTATATGACGTCATTCACCTGCCTTAGGTATAAGCACCCTTGGTGGTTACTATTACATGACGTCATTCACCTGCCTTAGATATAAGCACCCTTGGTGGTTACTATTATATGACGTCATTCACCTGCCTTAGGTATAAGCACCCTTGGTGGTTACTATTATATGACGTCATTCACATGCCTTAGGTGTAAGCACCCTTGGTGGTTACTATTATATGACGTCATTCACCTGCCTTAGGTATAAGCACCCTTGGTGGTTACTATTATATGACGTCATTCACATGTCTTAGGTATAAGCACCCTTGGTGGGTGTTATTATATGACGTCATTCACCTGCCTGAGGTATAAGCACCCTTGGTGGTTACTATTATATGACGTCATCCACCTGCCTTAGGTATAAGCACCGTTGGTGGTTACTATTATATGACGTCATTCACCTGCCTTAGGTATAAGCACCCTTGGTGGTTACTATTATATGACGTCATTCACCTGCCTTAGGTGTAAGCACCCTTGGTGGTTACTATTATATGACGTCATTCACCTGCCTTAGGTATAAGCACCCTTGGTGGTTGCTATTATATGACGTCATTCGCCTGTCTTAGGTATAAGCACCCTTGGTGGTTGCTATGACGGCATTCACCTGCCTTAGGTATAAGCACCCTTGGTGGTTGCTATTATATGACGTCATTCACCTGCCTTAGGTATAAGCACCCTTGGTGGTTGCTATGACGTCATTCACCTGCCTTAGGTATAAGGACCCTTGGTGGTTACTATTATATGACGTCATTCACCTGCCTTAGGTATAAGCACCCTTGGTGGTTGATATTATATGACGTCATTCGCCTGTCTTAGGTATAAGCACCCTTGGTGGTTGCTATGACGTCATTCACCTGCCTTAGGTATAAGCACCCTTGGTGGTTGCTATTATATGACGTCATTCGCCTGTCTTAGGTATAAGCACCCTTGGTGGTTGCTATGACATCATTCACCTGCCTTAGGTATAAGCACCCTTGGTGGTTACTATTATATGACGTCATTCACCTGCCTTAGGTATAAGCACCCTTGGTGGTTGCTATTATATGACGTCATTCGCCTGTCTTAGGTATAAGCACCCTTGGTGGTTGCTATGACGTCATTCACCTGCCTTAGGTATAAGCACCCTTGGTGGTTGCTATTATATGACGTCATTCGTCTGTCTTAGGTATAAGCACCCTTGGTGGTTGCTATGACGTCATTCACATGCCTTAGGTATAAGCACCCTTGGTGGTTGCTATTATATGACGTCATTCACCTGCCTTAGGTATAAGCACCCTTGGTGGTTGCTATGACGTCATTCACCTGCCTTAGATATAAGCACCCTTGGTGGTTACTATTATATGACGTCATTCACCTGCCTTAGGTATAAGCACCCTTGGTGGTTGCTATTATATGACGTCATTCACCTGCCTTAGGTATAAGTACCCTTGGTGGTTACTATTATATGACGTCATTCGCCTGTCTTAGATATAAGCACCATTGGTGGTCGCTATGACGTCATTCACCTGCCTTAGGTATAAGCACCCTTTGTGGTTACTATTATATGACGTCATTCACCTGCCTTAGGTATAAGTACCCTTGGTGGTTGCTATGACGTCATTCACCTGCCTTAGGTATAAGCACCCTTGATGGTTGCTATTATATGACGTCATTCACCTGCCTTAGGTATAAGCACCCTTGGTGGTTGATATGACGTCATTCACCTGACTTAGGTATAAGCACCCTTGGTGGTTGCTATTATATGACGTCATTCACCTGCATTAGGTATAAGCACCCTTGGTGGTTACTCTTATATGACGTCATTCACCTGCCTTAGGTATAAGCACCCTTGGTGGTTACTATTATATGACGTCATTCACCTGCCTTAGGTATAAGCACCCTTGGTGGTTACTATTACATGACGTCATTCACATGCCTTAGATATAAGCACCCTTGGTGGTTACTATTATATGACGTCATTCACCTGCCTTAGGTATAAGCACCCTTGGTGGTTACTATTATATGACGTCATTCACCTGCCTTAGGTGTAAGCACCCTTGGTGGTTACTATTATATGACGTCATTCACCTGCCTTAGGTATAAGCACCCTTGGTGGTTACTATTATATGACGTCATTCACATGTCTTAGGTATAAGCACCCTTGGTGGGTGTTATTATATGACGTCATTCACCTGCCTTAGGTATAAGCACCCTTGGTGGTTACTATTATATGACGTCATCCACCTGCCTTAGGTATAAGCACCGTTGGTGGTTACTATTATATGACGTCATTCACCTGCCTTAGGTATAAGCACCCTTGGTGGTTACTATTATATGACGTCATTCACCTGCCTTAGGTGTAAGCACCCTTGGTGGTTACTATTATATGACGTCATTCACCTGCCTTAGGTATAAGCACCCTTGGTGGTTGCTATTATATGACGTCATTCGCCTGTCTTAGGTATAAGCACCCTTGGTGGTTGCTATGACGGCATTCACCTGCCTTAGGTATAAGCACCCTTGGTGGTTGCTATTATATGACGTCATTCACCTGCCTTAGGTATAAGCACCCTTGGTGGTTGCTATGACGTCATTCACCTGCCTTAGGTATAAGGACCCTTGGTGGTTACTATTATATGACGTCATTCACCTGCCTTAGGTATAAGCACCCTTGGTGGTTGATATTATATGACGTCATTCGCCTGTCTTAGGTATAAGCACCCTTGGTGGTTGCTATGACGTCATTCACCTGCCTTAGGTATAAGCACCCTTGGTGGTTGCTATTATATGACGTCATTCGCCTGTCTTAGGTATAAGCACCCTTGGTGGTTGCTATGACATCATTCACCTGCCTTAGGTATAAGCACCCTTGGTGGTTACTATTATATGACGTCATTCACCTGCCTTAGGTATAAGCACCCTTGGTGGTTGCTATTATATGACGTCATTCGCCTGTCTTAGGTATAAGCACCCTTGGTGGTTGCTATGACGTCATTCACCTGCCTTAGGTATAAGCACCCTTGGTGGTTGCTATTATATGACGTCATTCGTCTGTCTTAGGTATAAGCACCCTTGGTGGTTGCTATGACGTCATTCACATGCCTTAGGTATAAGCACCCTTGGTGGTTGCTATTATATGACGTCATTCACCTGCCTTAGGTATAAGCACCCTTGGTGGTTGCTATGACGTCATTCACCTGCCTTAGATATAAGCACCCTTGGTGGTTACTATTATATGACGTCATTCACCTGCCTTAGGTATAAGCACCCTTGGTGGTTGCTATTATATGACGTCATTCACCTGCCTTAGGTATAAGCACCCTTGGTGGTTACTATTATATGACGTCATTCGCCTGTCTTAGATATAAGCACCATTGGTGGTCGCTATGACGTCATTCACCTGCCTTAGGTATAAGCACCATTGGTGGTTGCTATTATATGACGTCATTCGCATGTCTTAGGTATAAGCACCCTTGGTGGGTGTTATTATATGACGTCATTCACCTGCCTTAGATATACGCACCCTTTGTGGTTACTATTATATGACGTCATTCACCTGCCTTAGGTATAAGCACCCTTGGTGGTTTCTATTATATGACGTCATTCACCTGCCTTGGGTATAAGCACCCTTGGTGGGTGTTATTATATGACGTCATTCACCTGCCTTAGGTATAAGCACCCTTGGTGGGTGTTATTATATGACGTCATTCACCTGCTATGGTTGCTATGACGTCATTCACCTGCTTATGTATAAGCACCCTTGGTGGTTGCTATGACGTCATTCACCTGCCTTAGATATAAGCACCCTTGGTGGTTGCTATGACGTCATTCACCTGCCTTAGATATAAGCACCCTTGGTGGTTGCTATGACGTCATTCACCTGCCTTATGTATAAGCACCCTTGGTGGTTACTATGACGTCATTCACCTGCCTTAGATATAAGCACCCTTGGTGGTTGCTATGACGTCATTCACCTGCATTAGATATAAGCACCCTTGGTGGTTACTATTATATGACGTCATTCACCTGCCTTATGTATAAGCACCCTTGGCGGTTGCTATGACGTCATTCACCTGCCTTATGTATAAGCACCCTTGGTGGTTGTTATTATACGTGGTCCTTTGTGTACGTGAGTGTATTTAACTCTCATTTTGGCTCATATCAATCTGTACGTTTTCTTTGCCGGGCAATAATTAATCATTTAATCAGTTAATATGGGGCTTCCATGACAAGATATCTACACGCAACACAGGAAGTTTTAACGCGTTTTGAATTTGTCAGTCGGCTTGCAATAATTAAGATGGACGTCTCTTATAAAGAGCGTAAATTTTTCCGTTGTCCAAATGATATTAGTTGTATTAATAAATACAATAACGAGCGTTCTCAATTTCGATTTTATCTACTTGTTTTCGACACAAAACTGATGTGTATTTTCATTATGTGTGCGCCATAATTCATGATAATAATTGCATGTGTTTTCATTATGTGTGCGCTATAATGCATGATGATGATGATGATTGCTTTTTTTTTCATATTTCTTTTGCTTGGTGAATTTGTGAAAATTTTTTTTAGACATTTGGACTAATTGTCAAATCGGACAGAGCATAGGTGTTTGCATCTGAATGTATAAATTATATTTTGAAGGAGGTATATGATATGTTGACAAATACACAAAATATTGATATACCGGCTTCATATAATCTGAAAAAATACTTCCCATGGTCAAAGCCATTGTCCACTGTTTCAAGCTGTGAATAGGATCACAAACATTACAGTTATAGCCAACGATAAAACGAAAGTGAGACCGAAAAAGAACATAATTATCAACGTTCCTTTTCGTGTTAACACGGGAGAAGGAATCTTTGCGCAGCAGATCATCTCCATCTTGACCGGTGTTCGGAATATAATTGTTCTTATTTAGAATGCCACACAGGCTCCAAATCAATGAATCCGCCACAAAGTTCATCCTCACCAATATGATGTTTACAAAAAGCGAAACGGCGGCCATGATCGATTGGGCGATCAGGATATACGCTATTAAAGGAACATTTTCAGCATTCGATGGAACTTTGTCGCTGATGTAACTGATGAAAACTGTGAACGTTAAAAACGCTGTTATTGATAATGTGATCCGTTCGCCCGATTCACATGGTAACAAATAAACGAGACAGTTAAGAAACGAAGAGAGCATGATAGGAACTAATAACACCAATACGTAGAATTCCGGTTTTCGTTTGAACTTTATGGCGATATCAACCGCAGAAAAAATGTCTTCGTATTTGACGTATGGCTCGAGACTAATATCGAGCAATTCCCACTCTTCGTGTGGCATGTCGGCTAACAATCCAGCGACGGGGTCCAGTACCATCCGAACAACATCCACCGTCTGTGTCCACGCAGAAACAATCACGTGACATGTCTGATAATCAAAGGGGAACCGGACTAAATCTAGTTGACATGCTATTTCTAGACGATCCCCCGGTGTCCAATGTACCGTCCCATCCGACCTAATTTCCAATAATAAATCATCCCATCCCAGTGACGTCATTTTTGAAGCGCCGTTTGTATGAATGAAATCTGGTTTCCATACCTTTTTGTGATCAACGTGTATCTTAGAAATGTGATTGAAATCCGAGCTGTTCCATGACAATCTAGGGTCAATCCACGTCATGTTGAACCATACATTGATAGCGAAGACCTGGCTACTCGAGTCGAAGCCAACCAAATTAATGAAGTTGAAAATTAGTGTTACCAAAGTAACGCTAGAACGTGTCGGGTACGCGTCTTTCCAATAATCAGCGAAAACGTGCTTCAGCAGTTTTGTTTCAATGTGAATTCCGTTAGTTCCATTATAGTCACAAGAAACGCAGATGAAACACACACAAACGCAAAGAATGCTGATATAATCTTTATACATGCCGAATTATTACAGTCTGTTTCTCTACTGAATAATGTGAATTTCTTCGGTTATATTATCCACAACAGAAGATTCAGACGAACTCACGCTAACACATCACACGAAAAGTATTCTTTCTAACTTTTTAATGGCGAATCTTCGCAGTAACTTTTTGTCTAAGTGAATAGATTGTGTCTAATAATAGATGGTGCCCATGCCAATACGGTTATCATTCATCAGTGAGACGATCGGTCTGATTTAGTCGTCTGCCAGGCCAATGCAGTTAGACGATTGGTCGTTTTAGGCGTCTGCCAAATCGTACAGTGTATTATGACGTCACTGATCATATCTGGTCGGAATAAACAACATAATATCATTCCCACATCGCTTTTATCATCCTCGACTACCGACGAAGCGATCATGTCCCCCATGGGAGTGAGATTGCTACAGTAATTGATTGATGAAGTGGAATTTCAATAAAAACGCTGCTGAGGTGCCGAGTGAGATTCTCAATTCTCCAATAGTAGTCAAGCATTCGCTTCAATTGTTCTGTTCCGATGCGCATTCCCTTACGTTCTATTATACATGCCAGGAAAAGAGGAAGTACAGCACACGCATGTGGGTAGATCGTGAGATATCTTTTATTTTTTTCCTGTTGAATTAATGTCATGCATCCGTTAGCAAACGGATGATGAAGTGTTTGTGGTCGACGGAATTAATCTCCAGCAGATCAATGAACCCTGTGGACACATAATTGTAACGAGCGGCGATGGAGCTCAACCGGTTTTTTCACAGCGAAGTGATGCAACACGGAATACAAACAAATGCTTTATCGTGGAAAACATAATTGCTATTCTAATGGCAAATTATTGTTGTATCAGTTTATTTTAAACATATTTATCACCAATAAGTATATTACAATACAACTTGGCATTGGGATTGGAGGACAAGTGCGATCCACTTATGCATACCATCCTCTCCCAATTGTGTTTATAACACTGATAATAAGTTGGGTTGTCAACACTATAGGTATAACATAATGTATAACGTATATACAAGTGTACATATATCATGGTATATAGTTTATAAATAATTTGTAGACAATGTGTAGACAACTTGTAGATAATTTGTAGTCTCACCACACCATCAGTTCATATGAATCCATTCACGCTTAGTTTTTAGCTGTCATAAACCGTTTATGTTTTACAATTTGTATTTTGAGGAGATCGACTTAAAGGCCCACTTAATTTTCGAACCCACAGATTACATTATATAAAATATATGTCATATTATATACCATTTGAAAGAGGAAGCTCCAAAACATTGTATTATTAACTTATCCGGTGTAATAAATTGTGGACATGTTTTTGTTGAGTTGCCAACGCGTTTTGTCATCTAGATTGCAGTAAGAATCAGTATTATTTTCAATGCAGGGGAATAACTATATATATTAAAGATAGAGTTCTTCCCCTTCCATTGAAACAGTTTAAATTCTGTTGCATTCTGGGAACCAAAGGGGGAGTCATTCTATGATTTCAGCAGTGTTCTATTTCTCTGTGGGCATCTTCTGAGACACAGATATTTCAAATAGTGATGAATTATAGTATTTTAATCATAGATTGTAAATTAAACCATATATCAAGTCACTATAAAAAAAATAACCATATATCAACCATATATCAACCATATATCAAGTCACTATAAAAAAAATAATCGGAGACTCGACAATTAATTGGGCCTTTAATAGAAATGTATGGGATTTTCCTCATGTGTTAAATCTCGTAAGCAATTGTGCTTTGTAAGCAATTCATGAGATTCAGGGTTCTCTACAATTTTATTTATACTATTTTTATTTTTGACTGGCTAAAACTGCTCTGACGGCAGACTGTCTGTTCATCATTAGCGGAATGTAAGCTTCCGGTGAGTAAGGCAGGGTACCTTGTTTGTGGGCCCAGGACACTGTGGCATCACCCATTGCTCATTCTGAATATGGGCACCATAAAAAAATAAAAAAATAAGCAATAGTATATCCAAATGAACAACATCATTCTTATATATTAATTAAATGCTGTGACTATCTGTGGCGAAAACGTGTTCGTAAGTTTACCGCCGATAGTTGCGTCCCGAATCGAGAAGTAACGTTTACAATTAAGCGTAGATTAGATTTTCGGAGATGTTAGTAGAATGTGGACATTCCTTCAGTTGGCATAGCGCCTGAATACTAACTTATCTGTTTCACGCACCCAAACAAGTACATAATATGTCTTTAACTGAATTTGAAGTTTTGAATAAGATTGAATAAGCCTGCAGCAGTTTACTGAGTAATCCTAGCATGGCACCAGAGGACACAATTGTATGGAGCCGTCATATAAACGTCCTGTTTGATGAGTAATAATCCTGGCATGGCACCAGAGGACATAATAATTGTATGGAGCCGCCATATAAACGTCCTGTTTGATGAGTAATCCTGGCATGGCACCAGAGGACATAATAATGGTATGGAGCCGTCATATAAACGTCCTGTTTGATGAGTAATCCTGTCATGTTACCAGAGGACATAATAATTGTATGGAGCCGCCATATAAACGTCCTGTTTGATGAGTAATCCTGGCATGGTACCAGAGGACATAATAATTGTATGGAGCCGCCATATAAACGTCCTGTTTTATGAGTAAGCCTGGCATGGTACCAGAGGACATAATAATTGTATGGAGCCGCCATATAAACGTCCTGTTTTATGAGTAAGCCTGGCATGGTACCAGAGGACATAATAATGGTATGGAGCCGTCATATAAACGTCCTGTTTGATGAGTAATCCTGTCATGTTACCAGAGGACATAATAATTGTATGGAGCCGCCATATAAACGTCCTGTTTGATGAGTAATCCTGGCATGGTACCAGAGGACATAATAATTGTATGGAGCCGCCATATAAACGTCCTGTTTTATGAGTAAGCCTGGCATGGTACCAGAGGACATAATAATTGTATGGAGCCGCCATATAAACGTCCTGTTTGATGAGTAATCATGGCATGGCACCAGATGACATACTATTTGTATGGAGCCGTCATATAAACGTCCTGTTTGATGAGTAATCCTGGCATGGTACCAGAGGAGATAATAATTGTATGGAGCCGTCATATAAACGTCCTGTTTTATGAGTAATCCTGGCATGGCACCAGAGGATACAATAATTGTATGGAGCCGTCATATAAACGTCCTGTTTGATGAGTAATCCTGGCATGGCACCAGAGGACATAATAATTGTATGGAGCTGCCATATAAACGTCATGTTTGATGGGTAATCATGGCATGGCACCAGAGGACACAATAATTGTATGGAGCCGTCATATAAACGTCCTGTTTGATGAGTAATCCTGGCATGGCACCAGAGGACATAATAATTGTATGGAGCCGCCATATAGGAATCACTGAACTAAATGGTTTCCCATAGGCGACAGTGTTAACGTTTCGGCCAAATTCACTGAATTGAAGCCTGCAGGCCATACCAGTGATGTTTACCCAGCTAGATTGACACCAGTTGATCACGAAAATGCAAGAAAAATCATAGGTCATGTGTTTACTTTTTAAAATAAATCCCCAAGTGTACGACAGGGCTATCCCACAGCCAAATTTGATCTGGAAAAACCCAGAACTACAGCAGCTAGTTAAATAAATTTCCCGCTCACAAAAATCCATTCCCCCATTCATTCACCAGTTTAAATTATTTAGATATGATGTACAAATCAAATAAACGCGATGTCATCCTTTACTAACGTGTCGCATGCATCAGGTGAAGGTCATTATTAAGTTACCTTCACCTTTAGCATTCCACGGTGTACTCGCTCCCCGACTCTAGAACACATTTAGCTCCCTGATTCCTATAAACATCCTGTTTGATGAGTAATCCTGGCATGGCACCAGAGGACACAATAATTGTATGGAGCCGCATATAAACGTACTGTTTGATGAGTAATCATGGCATGGTACCAGAGGATACAATAATTGTATGGAGCCGTCATATAAACGTCCTGTTTGATGAGTAATCCTGGCATGGTACCAGAGGACATAATAATTGTATGGAGCCGTCATATAAACGTCATGTTTGATGAGTAATCCTGGCATGGTACCAGAGGACATAATAATTGTATGGAGCCGTCATATAAACGTCCTGTTTGATGAGTAATCCTGGCATGGTACCAGAGTACAACATAGTATGGAGGCGTCATATAAACGTCCTGTTTGATGAGTAATCCTGGCATGGCACCAGATGACATAATAATCGTATGGAGCTGTCATATAAACGTCCTGTATGATGAGTAATCCTGGCATGGCACCAGAGGACACAATAATTGTATGGAGCCGTTATATAAACGTCCTGTTTGATTAGTAATCCTGGCATGGCACCAGAGGACATAATAATTGTATGGAGCCGTCATATAAACGTAGTTTCACAGATATGCGTCCTAACATAAAGTAAATCAGCATCTAGATGTATTCGACAATAATGTAAGTGTATTGTCTGCGCAACATCTGGATGAAAAACAGGGGCGTGGCGACAGGGGAGTTTGTACAACGTTTGACTTCTTACCTGACACAACATTTGATGGAAATTACACACCAACAACTTGTAGAAATTGTTTCTCGTAGTTTGATTAGGACAAATATTTTGGCTGAAAATGTCCATCAGTTGGAAATTTCCAACCTCAGAGGGATTTGACATTTGAAAACTTGATGCGCCAGTCTAGATGTTAGGAATTTGCAATTTTAACGTTCAGTTAACAATAGTTTTTCACGGCGGACCAAAGGGTGGTTGGCCCAAGCAGTACATGTGCCCCCCCCCCCCCCCCCCCCCCCGTGAATGTGAATACATTTAAAAGACAAATCGGCGTCTGAGTTTTCCTAGAGAACATTACCTTATCTACGTGCTAGGATTTTTGCAAATCTCAGATTCACATTTAAGAAATTTATTCACACCGGACCTAACCATGGTCGCCCCCGAGTGTCTTCGTCACTCCCCGTGGTCAAACAAAAACTGCTAACCAATTAAAAACAAGTTGGGGTTTGAATTTGCATGGAGACAGCTAATTGTAAAATTAGGTATTTGCAATTTACAGGTTCAGATCTCAAAATATTTTCTCTCACACTGGGCCGTACAATGGTCGACCTAGTGGTTCCATTTCCTCCACCTGGTGGGCCGTACAGTGGTCGACCTAGTGGTTCCCTTTCCTCAACCGGGCTGGTGGAAAGTCAGTTACTAGTCAATTCTGAATAGCCTTGCATGTGAGGTACCAGTTGGGGAAATCATACCACAACGATGGGAATAATGCAAATGGAATTACGCAAACTTATGTTTGGTCTAGTTTAAAAGTGGGGGGGGGGGGTGCAGTTGGAAATTCCAAAGTGGACACTGTAAATAAGGAGCATCCAAGCATCGTCAAAATCAAAGAGAACTGTATTTCGCCGGAGACTTTTAGCCTGAAACCAATCTCTGAAGAGTTCTTCTCCAAAGAGATATGTAAGCTAAACTCAAAAAAGGCTACTGGCATTGATGGTATATCAGCAAAAATGCTGAAAATATGTAACTCAGCAATCCACGTGCCTTTGAGTAATCTTTTTAACCACTCTCTGTCTGTCGTTGCTTTCCCGGATAGCCTTAAAGTTGCTCAAGTGACACCTATACACAAGAAAAGTGATATTTTGAGTAAGGAAAACTACAGGCCTGTTAGTATTTTACCTACTATATCAAAATTATTTGAGAAAGCGATAAATTCACAGCTACAAATGCATTTTGAATCTATTTTTAACCCCGCTCTCTCGGCTTTTAGGAAGCATCATGGATGCAGTGATGTAATGTTAAGTGCCATTGAAGACTGGCGCAGGGCACTTGACAAGCATGAAAGTGTTGCCGCTGTAATGATGGACCTTTCAAAGGCTTTTGATTGCCTACCTCATGATCTTATGTTAGAGAAATTACGTGCATATAATCTTTGTGAAAAGTCGGTGTCTTATATGGGGAGCTATCTTTCTGGTCGCAAACAATGCGTTAAACTTGGCTCCAGTGTGAGTTCCTGGAGGTGCATCACCAAGGGTGTACCACAGGGATCTGGAGGTGCATCACCAAGGGTGTACCACAGGGATCAATACTGGGCCCAACCATGTTTAACATCTTTCTGAATGACATTTTCGGCTTTGTGAAGGACTGCTCCCTTTATAATTATGCAGACGATAACACAATTTCCTTCTCTCACAAGGACCCTGATGTAGTTCGGAGCACTCTGGAATCTGATAGCCTTCATCTCATTGAGTGGTTCGCACTAAATGGCATGAAGGCAAATCCAGAGAAGTTCCAAGCAATATCAATGGGTCCCAAAAGTAAATCTATAACTGGCATAAATGCTTCACATCTTATCCCATGTATCGAGGAAGTGAAATTACTCGGTATAACTCTGGACAGTAAATTGACGTTTAACACTCACATTGATTCGCTATGTTCAAAGGCATCAAGGCAGCTAAATGTCTTAAAGAGACTTGGACATATGCTGACCCTCTCAGGAAAAAAATGTATCTTCAAATCTTTCATCCTCTCAAATTTTAATTACTGCCCTCTTACCTGGCATTTCTGCAGTGTGTCCTCTACGGACAAGCTGGAGAAAATTCAGGAGAGAGCCTTTCGTTTTATCTATAATGACTACACATCTGATTATGACTTTCTCCTAAAGATTGCAAACTGTGAGCATCTACATCTTCAAAGACTCAGACTAATGGCACTCACAGTTTTCAAAATACTAAAGAAGGACATTAGCACTCCTTCCTATTTGGACTGCCTGGTGAAACGTAAACATAGTTCATACTCTTTTAGAAATTCTGAGACTCTGGAACTGCCATCACCTGATACTACTACTTTCGGTTTAAGCTCATTTAGATTCATGGCACCTAAAGTGTGGAATTCTCTTCCAGAGTCATGCAGAACCGCAGAGACGATGAAAGACTTTGAATGTATGTTACAAACCTGGAATGGTTTTAAATGTAAATGCAGTGCCTGTAGGATATCCTAATTATATGCATATGTTTTGTATTTTAATCCGCACTCTCTGGTCAGGTATCTCTGAATGGAACAAAACGTGTTATTCAGGAATGAAATATGGACTCGTTGTGCACATTACTGTGCCGTATATGAATATACAAATTTGTATCTTACGCTTTTGATCCAGTCAGGGCTACCTGTCCTCAGGGATTTTACCTGTCCTCAGGGATTTTACTCGTCTTTTACAAAGTTTTAGCTAATATACATGTAATTTATTTTTCAGATAGGTTGTGTTTTATTCACGTTACTGTTTATGTACATATTCATTGTTTTACAAGTCAGTTAAGAGCTTAATGCTCATGTTTGTAATTTAAAATGCCTGACTTTATAAATAAACCTTTTGAACTTGAACTTGAACACCCTACCTGAGGCCTTTTATCCGCGTCCCTGGCGAAACGACGTGTATAGTTCACTGATAAATTCGTTTGAGACACAAACGGATGCGAAAATTCTACCGGCTGTCACAGAAAGTATAAACGTATGTTAGATTTGTCATTTGTCAACTCCCAATACGCCCCTAAGGTGTAAAATGTGAGGCTGACCTGCCGTATCTGTGGAGCTATTGAGCAAATATGATTTAAAATGTACTAGATCTATTGCGTACCGTTTACACTTTTTGCAGGATGTATCTATTCGCGGATGTATCTTCGCGTATGTCTCATTGTTGCAGTATGTAACTGTTATGACCGCGTTAATTGCTTTCGATATTAAGTGTGAACAATGGCTGGACACTCTTGAAGATTTTATTGCGGGAACACAATGCATAATATAGCAGCTAACATTGCTGATGAAGTATGTCTCAGTTGGAATGTAGACTAAAGGTATCTATTATCGGGGGTGTATTTAATCCGATTAGTATATTGTTGGTCCATATTTAGAGGCTTTCTAGTGTGGTGAATGAGAAACCTTCAGTGATAAGTCGTAGTTATTGTAAGGATTAGACGTTTTAACGGAATTCTGAGGTGGTGCATTCATGAAACCGATATCTTTTATCTAATATATATGCCTAATTAATACTATGATCTTGGTTGCGTTACCATTTCCGACTAAGGTGTTCTTGTATATGTATAGGAGCAAACTCTTCGTGCACAATCAAAGTGGGAAGACACGCTGTAGGTTTTTTTAATTGTGGCTCATAAATATTTATAACGGATGCCAGCTGTTAATAGGGTGCGTGAAGCGAGCAACTATTTAGTCGCCATTGATTGTGGTATAAATTGCGCGCCAATTTTGATAATACAAGCGATTTAATGAGCTCTTGTGGTTTTGCAGATCTTGTAGTCTGTGATATGACGTGCAATCACATTATGAGCCAGCAAGCGTTTTATGAGAAGCAGCACGTATTTTATGAGAAGCAGCGGTAGTGTGGTACGAAAATATGTTATCAGCTTTGGTTTGCGCATCATTGAATTAGCGAAAAATAATAATGCAATTGTGGATCCGGGGTTCAAATGTGTCGATGGATTAAGTCTGTACGAGTTCCATGCCATGACGATCGGGCTGTGTCGGGCGATCGGACTGTATCGGGCGATCGGACTGCATCGGGCGATAGGGCTGTATCGGGCGATCATAGAAAGTAAGGGTACGTTCATACACTGGCAAGTTTTACGCTATGGTTTGCAGGAATTTCGTCGTAGAAAACTGCATGTATATGGTGTCAGAATATGAACGGAAACATGCATACAAAATGCATACGTTCCACAGCTAACTACGTGCAAAGTAAATCTTTGTAGTTCCACCTGTAGCGATGCTACCGGATTTTGCATGTAAATAGCATGCAGTTATCTCGCAAAAATCAATTCATATACAGGTATTAGAAGGCAAATGCCAGCACCGTTACAAGTGGGACTATAGCCATTTTACTTCCCGATGTCGTTCGATTTGGTAAAGATGTATGCTATATACACGTTTCCGTTCATATTCTGGCACCATGTGGTTTTCTATGATGAAATGCCTGCAAAGTCACAGTGAATAAACCGTACTAACATATAATCGGAAGTCGCTTTCTCCAGGACGAAAATTAATATTTTTAGAACATAAATACTACAGAAGGATCAAAACAACACCATAAAACACGTTTTCAGACTGGATAGACGGTTTTCCCACAGCTATAAACGTAAGTATAAATTGTACATACACATTTGCCGATCGCAAGCGGGCTCCATTTGAACCAAGGACTCTTGCTTATAGATAAAAACGGCCTTTGATCACTTCAGAAAATAATTTTCTCGCAAAAATTCACTGTTCAAATGTCATATTATCACATATACAGCATCTGTCGGAAATCCCACTATTTTGCAACGGAAAGGCGTTATGTGTGCAACATATATTATATTGGCATTACCTTGGCTCGGGTGTAATCACAATCTGAAAGTAGAAACTATTTATTTGGACACCCCACTCGTCAGTCTCCGTATATATACGCCTAGTTGTGCACGAGAATCACCAGTTGCGACGTTGTACTGGAATCGTACAGTAATTATATGTTCCTTTCGACCAATTTAAACATAACTATCTTCGAAATGTCACGCAATTGAACTTATAGACTCTGTATGAATCAAACAAGGTATTCTTATTAACATTTATCGACTTTTATTCGACTCCGCAAATAACAAAACTGTATTTGGGGTCGGGGCTGTATGTTATATTATGTGATGAAATTGTGTAAACTTGGGAATTTACTAATAAAAACTACAGGTCGTATGTGGACCATCGTCTTATATTTGCGGTGATGTGACGAAGGGGTTGTGACTGCGAGTGCCTCCTTGTGTATCACTACACGAATATCGACTGGCCATTCCCTAAGAGTCCTACAAGTGCTAGCTTCGAGTTGCATGCATCTCTTGGTTTGGAATTTTCCGGCAGTGACTCACAAACGATTGGAGAAAATTACCCCCCAACCCCACCCTGCCCATTGGTAGTTTCCATTTAAATTCATATAGTAAACTCAAAACAATGGGGTAGATAGCGCTCGCACATCACAAAGTCCCTGGATACCGGACTATTTATATATGTCCACATTTTAGACACAGTGTCTCCAATAAATCACATATGTCCACATAAGTGGACTTGGTTAAGATATGTGCGGATAAGACATATTATGTCACAATTTGGACGACAATATCGCAATTGTCAATAATCGTTAACTGGAGAAACGATAGATAGACTGTATGTTACGGTTCAATGTGCCTAAATATGTCTTCTGATCATAATATCGATCTGAAAAAGTGTGTTATGTACGGAGGTACCTCGTTAAGAGAGACGTCATGTTGGTTGTACATGCATATTTCAGTTTCCTATCGCTTAAATCAACATATCACTCCACTGATAACGAACATTCAAGCCTTGAGGTTTTATGTTTTTCAATAAGTTTAATTCTACATTATTATATTATGTTTACTTAATTTTATTTCAAATGCTTTTGGTACTTATATTGAAGAGATAGAGTTTCATATCGTGAGTCAACGGAAAACTTGAGAAGTAATATGGATGATATGTAAACAATCATGTAGAGCAGAAGTCTTCAATTGCGCACCATGCTGTTCAATGAACTACATCACGTAATTCAAAAGTAATATCATAATACATTTTAAAATGGATCTCAAATATACCTAAAGATTTCAGCACGGTATTGATAATCATAATATAGTTACGTTGGGTGCTTGAATAAGAACACATTTTGTCGAGGTTAATGATGATATCGGGAAGCGGAACATGTTTAATATGGAAACATAATTCATGGTTTCGTCTTTGCACACAAATGCCATCATCGCAATTTGACGTACATATTTTTTACAACTAGTGATCAGCAACTTAAACAACTAGGCATACAGAGACTGACGAGTGGGGTGTCCAAATAAATAGTTTCTACTTTCAGATTGTGATTACACCCGAGCCAAGGTAATGCCAATATATGCTGCACACATACAGGCCTTTCCGTTGCAATATAGTGGGATTTCCGACAGATGTTGTATATTGTGTTAAAATGACAATTGAAGAGTGAAATTTTGCGAGAAAATTATTTTCTGAAGTGATCAAAGGCCGTTTTTATCTATAAACAAGAGTCCTTGGTTCAAATGGTGCCCGCACACGATCGGCACATGTGAATGTACAATGTATACTTACGTTTAAAAGCTATGAGGAAACCGCCTTCCGGTCTGCGAACTTGTTTTTATTGTGTTCTTTTGATCCTTCTGTAGTATTTATGTTCTAAAAAAAAAAAAATCGTCTTGGCGAAAGCTACTTCCGATTATATGTTTGTACGGTTTATCCACTGTGAATGTATACCGTATTAACATGCCAGCGTGTGAACGTACCCCACCGTCTGTTTCACATCTAGGCTTCACAACACGAAATACGATAGCATCATGTGTTTTGGCTCTAATATATAGGTAGGTTATAGGTCACAGTAATCCAGGGGGTAGCGCTCTCTAACGGATGCGGGAGGATAATAGGAGAGTATAGTGAACTGGACCTTGATTGGTTAGTTTGAATATTTTTAGCCCCCTCCCCCGTGTCGGGGAAATATGCAATGGTTATCCCGGTAACCCCCCCCCCCCTGTCGGGGATCGTAGCCCCTGCGTCCGGGAAATACTGGCCCCACCCCTGAAATGTGATTCATCCCTCTCTATACCAAATAACCATTGACGAGTAGTTCCCTTATGAAATATTCAGCTAATAAGTTCAACAAGCGACCATAGACCGTTGAACTTATTATATGAACATCCCATTAATAAATAGGACTCCATCTGCACTTATTATCTGAACATCCCATTAATAAATAGGACTCCATCTGCACTCATTATCTGAACATTCCATTAATAAATACGACTCCATCTGCACTTATTATCTGAACATCCCATTAATAAATAGGACTCCATCTGCACTTATTATCTGAACATCCCATTAATAAATACGACTCCATCTGCACTCATTATCTGAACATCCCATTAATATAAATAGGACTCCATCTGCACTTATTATCTGAACATTCCATTAATAAATACGACTCCATCTGCACTTATTATCTGAACGTCCCATTAATAAATAGGACTCCATCTGCACTTATTATCTGAACATCCCATTAATAAATAGGACTCCATCTGCACTTATTATCTGAACATTCCATTAATAAATACGACTCCATCTGCACTTATTATCTGAACATCCCATTAATAAATAGGACTCCATCTGCACTCATTATCTGAACATCCCATTAATAAATACGACTCCATCTGCACTTATTATCTGAACATTCCATTAATAAATAGGACTCCATCTGCACTCATTATCTGAACATCCCATTAATAAATAGGACTCCATCTGCACTTATTATCTGAACATCCCATTAATAAATACGACTCCATCTACACTTATTATATGAACATCCCATTAATAAATACGACTCCATCTGCACTTATTATCTGAACATCCCAATAATAAATACGACTCCATCTGCACTTATTATCTGAACATCCCAATAATAAATACGACTCCATCTGCACTTATTATCTGAACATCCCATTAATAAATAGGACTCCATCTGCACCTATTATCTGAACATCCCATTAATAAATAGGACTCCATCTGCACTTATTATCTGAACATCCCATTAATAAATAGGACTCCATCTGCACTTATTATCTGAACATTCCATTAATAAATATGACTCCATCTACACTTATTATATGAACATCCCATTAATAAATACGACTCCATCTGCACTTATTATCTGAACATCCCAATAATAAATACGACTCCATCTGCACTTATTATCTGAACATCCCAATAATAAATACGACTCCATCTGCACTTATTATCTGAACATCCCATTAATAAATAGGACTCCATCTGCACTTATTATCTGAACATCCCATTAATAAATAGGACTCCATCTGCACTTATTATCTGAACATCCCATTAATAAATAGGACTCCATCTGCACTTATTATCTGAACATTCCATTAATAAATATGACTCCATCTGCACTCATTATCTGAACATCCCATTAATAAATAGGACTCCATCTGCACTCATTATCTGAACATTCCATTAATAAATACGACTCCATCTGCACTTATTATCTGAACATTCCATTAATAAATACGACTCCATCTGCACTCATTATCTGAACATCCCATTAATAAATAGGACTCCATCTGCACTTATTATCTGAACATTCCAATAATAAATACGACTCCATCTGCACTTATTATCTGAACATTCCATTAATAAATACGACTCCATCTGCACTTATTATCTGAACATTCCATTAATAAATACGACTCCATCTGCACTTATTATCTGAACATTCCATTAATAAATACGACTCCATCTGCACTTATTATCTGAACATTCCATTAATAAATAGGACTCCATCTGCACTTATTATCTGAACATCCCATTAATAAATACGACTCCATCTGCACTTATTATCTGAACATCCCATTAATAAATACGACTCCATCTGCACTTATTATCTGAACATCCCATTAATAAATACGACTCCATCTGCACTTATTATCTGAACATCCCAATAATAAATACGACTCCATCTGCACTTATTATCTGAACATCCCATTAATAAATACGACTCCATCTGCACTTATTATCTGAACATCCCATTAATAAATAGGACTCCATCTGCACTTATTATCTGAACATCCCATTAATAAATAGGACTCCATCTGCACTTATTATCTGAACATCCCATTAATAAATACGACTCCATCTGCACTTATTATCTGAACATCCCATTAATAAATAGGACTCCATCTGCACTTATTATCTGAACATCCCATTAATAAATACGACTCCATCTGCACTTATTATCTGAACATCCCATTAATAAATACGACTCCATCTGCACTTATTATCTGAACATCCCATTAATAAATAGGACTCCATCTGCACTTATTATCTGAACATCCCATTAATAAATAGGACTCCATCTGCACTTATTATCTGAACATCCCATTAATAAATAGGACTCCATCTGCACTTATTATCTGAACATCCCATTAATAAATAGGACTCCATCTGCACTTATTATCTGAACATCCCATTAATAAATAGGACTCCATCTGCACTTATTATCTGAACATCCCATTAATAAATACGACTCCATCTGCACTTATTATCTGAACATCCCATTAACAAATAGGACTCCATCTGCACTTATTATCTGAACATCCCATTAATAAATACGACTCCATCTGCACTTATTATCTGAACATCCCATTAATAAATAGGACTCCATCTGCACTTATTATCTGAACATCCCATTAATAAATACGATTCCATCTGCACTTATTATCTGAACATCCCATTAATAAATAGGACTCCATCTGCACTTATTATCTGAACATCCCATTAATAAATAGGACTCCATCTGCACTTATTATCTGAACATCCCATTAATAAATAGGACTCCATCTGCACTTATTATCTGAACATCCCATTAATAAATACGACTCCATCTGCACTTATTATCTGAACATCCCATTAATAAATAGGACTCCATCTGCACTTATTATCTGAACATCCCAATAATAAATACGACTCCATCTGCACTTATTATCTGAACATCCCATTAATAAATACGACTCCATCTGCACTTATTATCTGAACATCCCATTAATAAATAGGACTCCATCTGCACTTATTATCTGAACATCCCATTAATAAATAGGACTCCATCTGCACTTATTATCTGAACATCCCATTAATAAATACGACTCCATCTGCACTTATTATCTGAACATCCCATTAATAAATAGGACTCCATCTGCACTTATTATCTGAACATCCCATTAATAAATACGACTACATCTGCACTTATTATCTGAACATCCCATTAATAAATACGACTCCATCTGCACTTATTATCTGAACATCCCATTAATAAATAGGACTCCATCTGCACTTATTATCTGAACATCCCATTAATAAATACGACTCCATCTGCACTTATTATCTGAACATCCCATTAATAAATACGACTCCATCTGCACTTATTATCTGAACATCCCATTAATAAATAGGACTCCATCTGCACTTATTATCTGAACATCCCATTAGTAAATAGGACTCCATCTGCACTTATTATCTGAACATCCCATTAATAAATACGACTCCATCTGCACTTATTATCTGAACATCCCATTAATAAATAGGACTCCATCTGCACTTATTATCTGAACATCCCATTAATAAATAGGACTCCATCTGCACTTATTATCTGAACATCCCATTAATAAATACGACTCCATCTGCACTTATTATCTGAACATCCCATTAATAAATAGGACTCCATCTGCACTTATTATCTGAACATCCCATTAATAAATACGACTCCATCTGCACTTATTATCTGAACATCCCATTAATAAATAGGACTCCATCTGCACTTATTATCTGAACATCCCATTAATAAATACGACTCCATCTGCACTTATTATCTGAACATCCCATTAATAAATACGACTCCATCTGCACTTATTATCTGAACATCCCATTAATAAATAGGACTCCATCTGCACTTATTATCTGAACATCCCATTAATAAATAGGACTCCATCTGCACTTATTATCTGAACATCCCATTAATAAATACGACTCCATCTGCACTTATTATCTGAACATCCCATTAATAAATAGGACTCCATCTGCACTTATTATCTGAACATCCCATTAATAAATACGACTCCATCTGCACTTATTATCTGAACATCCCATTAATAAATACGACTCCATCTGCACTTATTATCTGAACATCCCATTAATAAATACGACTCCATCTGCACTTATTATCTGAACATCCCATTAATAAATAGGACTCCATCTGCACTTATTATCTGAACATCCCATTAATAAATACGACTCCATCTGCACTTATTATCTGAACATCCCATTAATAAATACGACTCCATCTGCACTTATTATCTGAACATCCCATTAATAAATAGGACTCCATCTGCACTTATTATCTGAACATCCCATTAATAAATAGGACTCCATCTGCACTTATTATCTGAACATCCCATTAATAAATACGACTCCATCTGCACTTATTATCTGAACATCCCATTAATAAATAGGACTCCATCTGCACTTATTATCTGAACATCCCATTAATAAATAGGACTCCATCTGCACTTATTATCTGAACATCCCATTAATAAATAGGACTCCATCTGCACTTATTATCTGAACATCCCATTAATAAATAGGACTCCATCTGCACTTATTATCTGAACATCCCATTAATAAATAGGACTCCATCTGCACTTATTATCTGAACATCCCATTAATAAATACGACTCCATCTGCACTTATTATCTGAACATCCCATTAATAAATAGGACTCCATCTGCACTTATTATCTGAACATCCCATTAATAAATAGGACTCCATCTGCACTTATTATCTGAACATCCCATTAATAAATAGGACTCCATCTGCACTTATTATCTGAACATCCCATTAATAAATAGGACTCCATCTGCACTTATTATCTGAACATCCCATTAATAAATAGGACTCCATCTGCACTTATTATCTGAACATCCCATTAATAAATAGGACTCCATCTGCACTTATTATCTGAACATCCCATTAATAAATAGGACTCCATCTGCACTTATTATCTGAACATCCCATTAATAAATACGACTCCATCTGCACTTATTATCTGAACATCCCATTAATAAATAGGACTCCATCTGCACTTATTATCTGAACATCCCATTAATAAATAGGACTCCATCTGCACTTATTATCTGAACGTCCCATTAATAAATAGGACTCCATCTGCACTTATTATCTGAACATCCCATTAATAAATAGGACTCCATCTGCACTTATGTTATCTTTTCGTCCGCCTGTCGTCTGCTTATATTTCCTGAATGCCTCACTAATGAATAATATACCAATCAATATAATACTTTATAACTGGGTGGGGAAATCCATTTAGTAAAGAAATGGTTAAGGTAGATTATATCTTTCTAAATATGTTTAATATTGTTTCCGCGGTGAAACATAATATATACGAATCGAAGACACCTGACTGGAAACGCTTCTATCAATAAATATTAATTGTATATCCATATTTTCGTATGTTATTCGACAAACAAAGGGTGCATTTTTTCGTTATTATTTTTTATAATTTTAGTTAGAGTTATCCCGCATGGTAGGCTCCGAACGAGCGTATACATATACGAATCGAAGACACCTACCTGGAAACGCCTCTACCAATTAATATTAATTTTATATCTATATTTTCTTATGCAATGCGATAATCAAGTGGTGCATTTTTTCGTTATTATTTTTTATAATTTTAGATAGAGTTATCCCGCATGGTATCCTCTGAACGAGCATATACATATACGAATCGAAGACACTGCCAGGAAACGCTTCTACCAATTAATGTTGATTGTATACCCATATTTTCTTATGCAATGCGACAAACAAGGGATGCATTTTTTCGTTATTATTTTTTATAATTTTAGATAGAGTTAACCCGCATGGTATGCTCTGAACGAGCATATACATATACGAATCGAAGACACCTACCTGGAAACGCTTCTATCAATTAATATTGATTTTATATCTATATTTTCTTATGCAATGCGATAAACAAGTGGTGCATATTTTCGTTATTATTTTTTATAATTTTAGATAGAGTTACCCCGCATGGTACGCTCCGAACCAACGCGATCCGTAAATTATTTTGTATGTGTGTTATTCCAGATACTTCGATATCAAATCAATATATAGATAGAACGACACAAGTGTGTGAACTGGTTAACGTTATTGCACGAGTTTGTTGTGACGTGATGGTAAAACGATAACCGGAGGTTCGAGTTTCACCTCGCGACACGACAAACGAGTGCAATAACGTTAACATGTTCACACAACTGTGTTGTTCTATGTTTATTGCACACTCTGAAGATTGCAGCTTGTAACATACTAACATTTAGGTCGATATTGTTGTATTTAATTGAACAAACGTGTGCTTAATGTAGACTATACCCCATAATTTAGCGAAGACATGTTCTGTTAAAGTTGACGTCGCCAGTGACGTTGTTGGCGTAATAGGTTTGTATTGTTCAAGAACAATACACATTTTTTTATTGAACGTTTCAATTCTTCTGTATTTTGCTGTATTTCGCATAAATAAGCTATTGGGTGTGCAATAATAAATAATATACATGTACCGTTTCCAGACAGGTCTTCGATTCATATATATTATTGTATACCCAGGAAACTATAGAAATCGTCATATAAGAAGACATAGACCATCTTTAATAAATATTTATGATGATGCATTGTTTTACATGATTGGTTGATATCTTCGTGATAAGTAAATAATAATAATAAAATAATGAAAAGTAGAAGTCGATCTACTTTTAATTGTAAATGTACTTGTTGATAATAATTGTTTTACATACTCACGGCGGGGAATCACGTGGTTTCGATGTTGGTGAGTACCACGCATTAAAAATTTGCAAACGCACATATAGAACGTGTAATTTCTAAACCATACCCGGGAGGAATTCAAAGTAGAATAGTTAAAACACTATTTTTAGGACATAAAATAAAAAAACATCCATTTCCCTGCAGGGAGCCCCACACATATATATAAGCATATAGAAGAGTGTCGTCTGCTCATGTTTGTCCGGGGCTCTGTATGGGTGAAATTATAAAATTGTTAAAGAATACAAGAACAAATTATTAAAATTGTAAAAAATTGTTAGGCCAATGCATTCTCTTATATATGCAAGGCGACATATGGTCGACTCGCATATATAAGAGAATGCATTGGCACAGGGTAAAATAAATATCATTCACCCACAAACTCCATATGCCAAGAGGCCCATTCATTAATGGAGTTAGTGGTGATCTGTTTGAAATATTGAGTTTGATTAAAAACATAACAATATTTGTTTAGTGCGGAACTGTCATTAGTTATGAAAATACGAAATTTAAAGCTGGAATCCATATACCTCACGGTGTTTGTGGTGGGGGGGGGGGGGGGGTTGGGGTGGGGAGTTTCCACAGAATGTCAAACACATACTTTGAAGGCAGTTTGAACTGATGTTAGCATTGAAGTTTGTGGAATAGATTTACACCAGGGTATCCCATATCGAGGCCGTGCCTTCGTAACTCTATCCAGTGTGTGCACATATTGCCACACACCTTAAATACATAGAGTTATTTCTCTTTGAACAAACAATGTTGGCGCTGTTCACGCAAGGCGACCGGATCTCAAACAAGAGATATCAGGATTTTGTTCCCGCTGTTGCGGCCTAACTTTAAAAAAAATCTTTAATTACAAACTATCAATTTGAAAGGGGGAAATCATTATCCTTTATAACCAATGTATGTTTAATACTATAACAACACCTGTCCATCCTCACAATATGAGAGATATGTTCAAATAATGTAAAACAAAAAGTGTGTTTTGAAAAATAACCCAGAATTTTTTACGTTGGTCGATAGAGAGTTTGACAAAAAATATTTTAAAAGAACACACCGCATTATCTAGATTATGAACCCAATTATGGTGTGCGCCCAGTCTACCATCTGAAATCATGACTGTATGCGAGAAAATAAATCCAACATTTTTCATTGCATATTTAATTTTTTGGCAGCTATTTGCAGAACTATTTTACCCCCCCCCCCCCCCCCTACGAATTTGTACACCCTATTTTTCTGCTTTAAACAAAGGTCAGATCGCCCAGAGTCGAACTGAACATCACCAAGTGACCTCTCCACTGGGTAAATGCAAATTGATCGTATATACCTTTCCATTGTCTTTTGTGTCATTATTTAGCCGTCCAGTTCTAACTATGATACCATTATATCGCTTAAAAACACTGATATTCTCATGTGGAGCACTGGTATTCTGACGTTCACACTGGTATTCCGCGAGCCGATTGGACAGTGTGACACTGGTATTCCGCGAGCCGATTGGACAGTGTGACACTGGTATTCCGCGAGCCGATTGGACAGTGTGACACTGGTATTCGCGAGCCGATTGGACAGTGTGACACTGGTATTCCGCGAGCCGATTGGACAGTGTGACACTGGTATTCCGCGAGCCGATTGGACAGTGTGACACTGGTATTCCGCGAGCCGATTGGACAGTGTGACACTGGTATTCCGCGAGCCGATTGGACAGTGTGACACTGGTATTCCGCGAGCCGATTGGACAGTGTGACACTGGTATTCCGCGAGCCGATTGGACAGTGTGACACTGGTATTCCGCGAGCCGATTGGACAGTGTGACACTGGTATTCCGCGAGCCGATTGGACAGTGTGACACTGGTATTCCGCGAGCCGATTGGACATTGTGACACTGGTATTCCGCGAGCCGATTGGACAGTGTGACACTGGTATTCCGCGAGCCGATTGGACAGTGTGACACTGGTATTCCGCGAGCCGATTGGACAGTGTGACACTGGTATTCCGCGAGCCGATTGGACAGTGTGACACTGGTATTCCTCGAGCCGATTGAACAGTGTGACACTGGTATTCCGCGAGCCGATTGGACAGTGTGACACTGGTATTCCGCGAGCCGATTGGACAGTGTGACACTGGTAATCCGCGAGCCGATTGGACAGTGTGACACTGGTATTCCGCGAGCCGATTGGACAGTGTGACACTGGTATTCCGCGAGCCGATTGGACAGTGTGACACTGGTATTCCGCGAGCCGATTGGACAGTGTGACACTGGTATTCCGCGAGCCGATTGGACAGTGTGACACTGGTATTCCGCGAGCCGATTGGACAGTGTGACACTGGTATTCCGCGAGCCGATTGGACAGTGTGACACTGGTATTCCGCGAGCCGATTGGACAGTGTGACACTGGTATTCCGCGAGCCGATTGGACAGTGTGACACTGGTATTCCGCGAGCCGATTGGACAGTGTGACACTGGTATTCCGCGAGCCGATTGGACAGTGTGACACTGGTATTCAGCGAGCCGATTGGACAGTGTGATTATGTGATATTAGTTTGCCGGTCAAGGTCGTTCTCTCATTTAAGTCACCATGCAGACACTAACCTCCGTGTCCCATCCATAACTTTTGTGTACATTACATGATTTCAACGAAACAAGGCGTGGTTAACCTAAGGGCCACGATGTGTCGCGATATGTGGTGTGTAAACGGTCAAGGTAACAGTGTGCTTTCAAACTTAGACTTCATCTGCGCCAATCATAGTTTCTTGCACCCTTCGTGTCCGCTCTATAACATCGCAATGCTTTATTGGATTCTGTTGAAATTTGGGAGACTCGCATATATATGAGTGTGCACTGGACAGGGTCTTTAATGCTGCACCAGCGCAGCTCCCGTCATCAAGGGTTAATTCAATACACATCACACGTACATCGTGGGGAGAGCGGACGAACGACCGGATGTATGTAATACTGTGTACCCACAATTTCCTTAGGGCATGTATGGGGTGTAATAACGGCTCATTTCAACTTCCAAATTGTATCTACGAAATTTGGAAGTAGGGATACTTCTAAATCACGAATCTCTACTCTGGCAAACGCCCATAGAGATCCTATTCTACCAGCACAAAAACTGGGAACTTTTTGGTATTCAAAAACTTTATAACATTGAACAAACAAGGCAGAATATTATTTCTTTGTAAATACGTGTTCCTCAAAAATCCACTTCACATTACGGGCGGGTGGTCCTACCTCGAGATTGCATGCTTTCCTGCGACTTTTGTGAGCTGATATCGCTATAGTCATTGAATTAATTACACAGGAAACATCTCATAATTGTATAAGCGACGCAAAGAAAAATCGCTTACAAAATAAATCACTTAAATCGTGTAATATCGAGTTGGTACCTTCACCTACAGTAGTGTACATTATTAAGGAACAGGTAATAACTAAGATATATATTCCCCACCTTATTTGTTCAACTGTATAAGGTTCCGTTCCCATGTTTTGTGCTGATGGAATATGATTTCCACGAGCGTTACCAGAGTAGAGATTCATGACATTATCTAAGATACTACAGGTCGATAAAGATACGAATTATCGATCCAAATTATGTATAATACTCTGACAATATTTGTCAAAGTTGCATGTATAGCACTCGCACAGCTCCGTTGAAGCCGAAGCAAAGACGTCTGCACGTGTACGCATCAATTCAAGCAACGTGATTGGTCCATTTGAAGCTCGCCAACCAATCGCTACCTATGATTTCAGTTGATCGAACAAAAGGGAGATAACCCACGGGCTGTACATCGTTTTGAAGCTGGATGTCTCGGACAAAGTCCGTGATTGCTGAGATGCTACCAAGAAGGAAATATTTAATGAAAAATACAATAAATATTACAATGTTAACACATGTATAATGAGTTAATACATGTATAATGAGTTAGTACATTTATAATGATATCAAACCCTGGTCTCGCATGGGACGTCGGGTGTTCTGTAAATTTTATTCGATTCTATAATTGATCATCAGTTTTAATATATAATATTAAAGATGGTCTATCTCTTCTATATAATAAGATTGATATAAGTTCCTGTGTCTAAAGTAAGCATAATGAATCGAAGACACATGCCCGGAAAAGCTTCTATCAATATTGATTTTATTTGTATAATACATACAAACAATGTATACGGGCTAGTTTTAGAACAGATCAGAGATAAAAATTATCTCGCTTGCTATGCTTCGAACGTGTCCGCGCCGCTCCATGAAACGTTCGGAGCGCAGCAAGCGGAAGACCTATATCTTGTTAGCACACTTTTCACCAAGGCAAAATGTCATATTTTTATCTACAACCTCCGGCATAAAGCACTTTATTGTGCTTAAAAGAATAATAGCGTACACAATTTCCCGCTTGTCACAGGGGGGGGGGGACAAAACTGCGGGACACAACGTACCGGGGGGTGGGGGTACGTAGGCGTCAAAAAATTACACGTAAATTTTTTCCTTATTCATTTAGGGGGGGGGGTTGTCTGAAAAAATTTGCAACTTCAATTTTCTCTCATTTTATAGAATATGGATTAACCTTATATATCCAAATCATATATACATGAGTAGTACAATCCACATAAAACAATTTTGGATAACCACTGTCTTGGTTTACATGTGATATTGACCCCATTAACCCTCTTAATAATGCCGACTTTGTCAGAGTCTACCAGTCGAATGCAGAATTCTACCCTGCGATCGCTTATCTGGCAAATTTTTACTGCAGAACTATCCCATGTATTAAACAATTTCTCCTCCAATGGTATCAGAAAACAGTTATATGCTGGTATCTCACTCATCTCATTTGCATCTTTTTCAAAGTCGAGGTAATGACTAGTTGTCATTTCTTAAAGTGCATACAAAGCGTTGCGATCACCAATATACATGTTTGTACATGTCATGACATCACGAGGTACAAATCTGCGTTCTACTGGTAGACAATGACCATTTTAGTCATAATAATCTAAACTAAGTTACCAAGCACCTTCTCGTGAATTGTAACAATTTATGATAAAGAATTTCAGACTTAACATTGTTTAATCAGTATTAAAAGCAGAGTGAGCAGGAGTGAGTAAAGTAACGTAAAATTCAAATTCAAAATAAAAACATTATGGATTCTCATCATCTGTTAAATCATGAACGTAACGATATATGTGGTTGGATGACCCAAAAAAAAAATGGACACCGTGAACTACAGAAAACCACATTCTTAGTGATTCTCCAGGATTCTCAAACAATTGGTGACTTCTTGTGTGATTATCTCCAAAATGCCAAAGTTCCTGGTTGTTCACATGTTATTATGAATAGTTGAAGGACAGAGTGCAAAGGCATCAACAATCCATCAATATAGATGTGCACTCAATAGCTGTGAGTAACTAATATATTGCCAGCAGCATTTTGATGCATTTGCCCTCTGTCCTTCGTAGAAATAATAAAATGCAAACAACAGGAAACTTGACCAATGTTGGAACGGTCTATCAAGTATCAACTTAGTAATCTTATGCCAAACTCATCAGAATAAATTACCCAAGCTATGTTGCTATTGTCAGATTTACTGCAGTAGCATGTCCTTAACTTAAAAATAGTGTGTTTTTTTCAATCAGTGTACAATATATGTATATAACACGATATCAGCTGATAATCGGTATAACAAACATGTTCTATTTTATACATAATTGATCAACCTTGTCCACTACATTCTATTTGAACCTCGGTAAACCTCAGCTCAAATCAAATTAAGTGAACTCGATTGATAAATTTCGTATAAAATAGAAACTTTAGTGAGATCCTCTTTATCTCAAACTTGAACCAACTTAATTTCCGGTCAAACCGAGTTGTTGTCCGGTTGCATCCGGCTGGGGTAGATTTGATTTTTTCTGGTGGGGGGGGGGGGGGGGGGGGGGTCAATGGTCAGTGGAAAAAACTGCAGTTTTTGCTGGTTTGGGGGGGGGTACCCAAACCAAAGAAAACAGTTTTTTCCACCCTTTGTCTGCAATTTTTTTCCGCCCCCCCCCCCCCCCCCCCCCCCTGCTTGTCAGCGTTTTATTCACAGAAAAAAATATTTGTAGTCTTGAAATCGCGTTTTATATAAATTTTGTTTAAATTCATAAGAAATTTGACATGATTCACCCCCAGTAAGATACACCGCTCTTGAGATCCTCCGAAATATCTTGATTTCCTCCAAGTTAAGAAGATGTTTAATGAAAAATATTTGGTCATCGATATAATAAACGTACTCACAACATGACAACAGCAAATAATACATTATATAATATATATACAGAGTTGCTGTCGGCTGTGATTTCCCCTTAACATTGAGGTGCTGGTGGGTATTGTGCCATTCCTGTGCATATATAGCTCCGATTACTCATACTAGCTGTAAACTATGTTTTCATTAAAGATGCTCTTTCAGATTTCAAACCTTTAACCATTTCATGGCGGGAGCTGTGTTGGTACAGCATTAATTACCCTGTGTCAGTGATTCTCTTGTATATGCGAGTCGCCCATAGGGAACCTCGCATATATTAGAGAATGCATTTGATTACAAGATGGACGTATATATTGTTAAGCGATGTATTCTCTAATATATGCGAGGCACCCTGTGACCAGACTGCGATGATCTTACCCACGACCTAACCACATCGGCTACCGTGATATCCGAAAAGGAAGCACTTTCACCGAGAGTTGCGAAGCGCAGTGTGAACATGGATTCGAATATCGAAAATATAAAATCCATTTCTATAAGCGAAACAAACGCTCTTTGTTTATACCATATTATGAATAGACCAACACGTAACTCTCTTTGCTGTTTGATTCAGTGCACATGGCTGTTGTTTGTTTGGGACCCAAACAAAGTTATATTTATTTACTTTAATGCGTCTTTCTGCGATATATAATGCAAATATCCGCCATTGTTATATATACATGTATATATCTGAATGTTATCATGTGATTCTGTCCTAATAATATCAAACGAAGAAGGCCCAACGCCGCAAGCTTTTGCAGTGCGATTCCTTTCCGTTACTACAACAAATGTCCACTGCATGAATGGCGCAAATCCACCAGAATGTCCATATTATATAAACACCCGTATATATGATTTGGTGCGAAAACCCACCATGCAGAATGTCCATATTATATAAACACCCGTATATATGATTTGATGCGTAAACCCACCATGCAGAATGTCCATATTATATAAACACCCGTATATATGATTTGGTGCATAAACCCACCAGAATGTCCATATTATATAAACACCCGTATATATGATTTGGTGCATAAACCCACCAGAATGTCCATATTATAGAGAACACCATGTGAACCCGTATATATGAGTTAGTGTGTAAACTTGTTGTTGTTTACTGTAGTAAAGGTAAATTGTTAAGAAGTATTTAGCCTTCAGTACAGGCTAATATTACATGCCAAGGTGACGCTCTGGATGCCAAAATTGCTTCACGACAACCAAACAGGTAACAGTATCATAAGAACGATAACTCTACAACCAAACAGGTAACAGTATCATAAGAACGATAACTCTACAACCAAACAGGTAACAGTATCATAAGAACGATAACTCTACAACCAAACAGGTAACAGTATCATAAGAACGATAACACTACAACCAAACAGGTAACAGTATCATAAGAACGATAACTCTACAACCAAACAGGTAACAGTATCATAAGAACGATAACTCTACAACCAAACAGGTAACAGTATCATAAGAACGATAACTCTACAACCAAACAGGTAACAGTATCATAAGAACGATAACTCTACAACCAAACAGGTAACAGTATCATAAGAACGATAACTCTACAACCAAACAGGTAACAGTATCATAAGAACGATAACTCTACAACCAAACAGGTAACAGTATCATAAGAACGATAACTCTACAACCAAACAGGTAACAGTATCATAAGAACGATAACTCTACTTGCAACGTATACT
Source organism: Siphonodentalium dalli (assembly GCA_032622095.1). NCBI lineage: Eukaryota > Metazoa > Mollusca > Scaphopoda > Gadilida > Siphonodentaliidae > Siphonodentalium > Siphonodentalium dalli. Next base: position 193,837,593 of record CP136069.1, read on the forward strand.
TTGAAGTAATAACGGCGATTTTGTCTTAAATAATTTACAACACAAGTTTGGTCTACGATAAGTCAAATTCTTTTGATGATATGGAGATCATCGAATCGGATTGAGTACCTTTAATCATGTACTTGTTCTGTGCATGAAACTGATCAGTTTGTATCCAGGTGCTATGCCAACTGGAGGAATGTATCATTCTACTAACATTGTCGAAAATCTGAGGCAAATTGACCGTACCACTCCATAGAAACATTGTCTGAACTACGCTCAATTGTAAATATTTACTACTCGATTCGGGACGCATCTATAGCCGATAAACTAACGAAAACGATTTCGCCATCGAGAGCAACTGCATTTAATTTATATATTAGAATGGCTGTGTATGTTGTCAATTTTGGATATAATATTTGTAAAAATTACTGCTTTGAACAAGATTATTCTCCATTTATATTTGATCACCCTACCGGAGTGTTTCACATCACTTTAAGTCTTCAAATAGCTCTATAATTGATTATTGCGATATGTTATCAACAATCAACAGGAAAATTGACGATTTACGCTTGACAACTTACCATTGCCTATGCATAATTCACATTACCCACTGGGCATGTGATCAATATGTTTACATCTTACAAAATTAGCAATTAAATATTTTGATTAGGCAAGTGGATTTTATTGAAGAAATTGGTAAATATAGAGGTTTTTTTGGCTGATCCTAAATTGCCGCACATAGATGGGAGACATCGATTTGTTATTTAATCGAAGCAAAATAAGACTAAGACCAGAGCCAGGATCCTATGCATCACTAACGTAATCTCTAAATCGTTACGTCACTAATATAATGTCTAAACCGTCGACTCAAACGTTCAGGAACATATACGTCAGTAGTCTCCAAACCGTCACTTCAGATGTTCGGATATATAGCTTCTATATGGAACTCACGCATTGGATATATGTTGCACGGGTCGTTGTACTCACGAACGAAATGAGTTATGAAATTGGGCTTGTTGAACAATAGATCAGTAGGCTGGTGTGCCTTACCAATTTGATGTTTACTCGGTAGCTCATTGGGAGTTACTTCGCAGCTTCAGGTATTATTTTAAAATTGTATTAACATACATGTATATAAAACTCAACATATCACAGATGAAACAACCAACAAGAGCACAAAGACCATCAACACACATGTGACGCACTGTTTAGTTATGTAATTGCATGTAATTACTAATTACCAACATGATATAGCTTTATTTCAATTTGAACTTAAACACATCATCTGGTTTTGTTGCGCAAAGTGTACTATTTTCAATGGAGGGGTAATAACTATATTTTAAAGATAGTTATCTCCCTTCCATTGAAGATACATTTTTAGTATGAATTCTGTTGCATTATTGGAGCCATAACGGGGGAATCTTTTTATTATTTCAGCTGTTTTCTATTTATCTATGGGCATCTTCTGAGACACAAACGTTTCAAATGGTGATGAATTATAGTATTTTAATCATATTTTATGGCATAAATTGTTATTAAAACCCTATATGAAGACACTATAAAAAATAAATTTGACTCGAAAATTAAGTTGGCCTTTAAAGTCAATACAAAGTCACAATTGCCGTTAGGTTCATCCCATACCCGTATATTCAGCGATATTCTTCTCGCAGTATGTTACAGCCTCCAGTATTCATTTAGCATTATATATTCCCATTGTTATAATCCGCCTTTAGCTGCATGGCGTATTCTTGCCTCTAAGATTATTGAGATATTAAGTCAGACGTAATGACATTAAATTGTATGGAAACATAGAAATTGTGTGGGCTGCGTGGCGTGAATATATGTATTGAGAAATAACTTAATATGACATTAAATCTCAAGAAAACCCGCGGAAACGAAACAATATCACATTTATTGTATTAATGTTTAAAGTTATTTTCTTCATAAAAAGAGTCCTCGTGATAATGAACCCTCTCAATACTTTAGAATATAGAATTAACCTTAAAATAACAAAAACCTTCTGAATAGCGAACGTTCGGAATAGAGAACCTTCGGAATAGCGAACGTTCGGAATAGTGAACCTTCGGAATAGCGAAAGTTCGGAATATAGAACCTTCGGAATAGTGAACCTTCGGAATAGCGAACCTTCGGAATAGAGACATGTCCCCTACTGTTCAGCGACATAAAGTTATTGACATTGTCAGAAATACACTTTATAGCGAGCCCGAAACGAGACCCCGCAGTGCGAGTAATAAGCATATACGTGTACGCGAGATCTATATATAGTATATATGGTATTTGATTACTAAATATAGATGTCGGAGACCCACGAACCTACTTCGTAATGTTGTCGGAGACCCACTAACATACTTCGTGATTTTCTCGGTTTTCCGAAGTTCTATGTCGCTGACCAATCAAAATTAACGTTACTTATCAATTACTATGGTTGACTTTGACTCCATTTCCATTGCTTGAGTTCCACCTCTAATTTCATAATAATTAGCATACCGTTAACTGATTACAGTGGCCAGGAGCAAATATAAATGTCTTTTTCAGCAAAGGTGAGTTATACTCCATTACATAGTAAATACCATGCATGAACATGAATGACGAAACATATCGTAAATTTGCTGACGATATGTTTCATAAAATTTATCTAAAACGTCAAAAGACGAAAAGTGCTGAAATTAGGAAACGGGAATTGTAAAAGTTTTGTCTACATATTTCATTCAATTATTAAAACTGTTTGCCTCAAAACACAATTCTAGTTTTCATATTGGACATTTGGAGCTTGACTTTAAATTTCTATCGATGTTTTTTCCTAGAACATTGATGGAGGATTGTCAAAGCTCGAAGCCGACAAACCAAAATTATAACTTCAGAGCGATACACTTTCAGCTGTATCCCTTTAAATTTAAAATGAACGGTTGCCAAGGAAATCCATTGTACTGCTCGTCGTAACAACGGCGAGAAAAAAAATTGTTCCCTATATGTCCCCTACTGTTCAGCGACATAAAGTTATTGACATTGTCAGAAATACACTTTATAAAATATATCGGTTCAGTATCTAGAGGCATTGAACCCAGAATACATCTTTAAATTCATCCGCCATCCTTTACGTTTATGTCTTCATTCGGGGGCAGAATGAAGACGATCATCCATGGTCACGCTGTATATACTGGTCCATAATGGACATTATTTTTTACCCTGTGCCAATGCATTCTCTTATATATGCGAGTCGACCATAGGTCGCCTCGCATATATAAGAGAATGCATTGGCCTAACAATTTTTTATCATTTTTTTTAAATAAATGTTTCTGACAATTTTTAGGACATAAAATAAAAAAACATCCATTACCCTGCAGGAAGCCCCACACATAATAGAAGCATATAGAAGAGTGTCGTCTGCTCATGTTTGTCTGGGGCTCTGTATGGGTGAAATTATAAAATTGTTAAAGAATACAAGAAAAAATTATTAAAATTGTAAAAAATTGTTAGGCCAATGCATTCTCTTATATATGCGAGGCGACCTATGGTCGACTCGCATATATAAGAGAACAGGGTAAAAAAGGTTATTACATATTATTATTTATTGTACACAAACAATCAATCAAGACTTGTGCCTATTGTGTGAGATCTTGTAAAATTCGATTATTTCTTACCAAGGGACTCGACTATGGGTGCGTAGTGCGGAGTGTGTGGCATTGCACAGAAAATGATGAGTATGACAAATATAGCAACAGAGATTAGTAAAGTGAGGTAGAAAAAAGCAATATCTATCTTTCTTCTGATCTTTTCCCAGGTCGGATTTTCCTTTTTCTCAGCTTCGTCGCCTTTTAGAGATTCGGTTTCTTCTGGAGGCGCTCCTGATTTCGCGTTGTCGCCAAGGCAACGACGGAAAAGCACCATGATATAGGAATCCAGGATGAAATCCATCCGAACCAGCAGAATATTCATGAAGAGAGCAATCGCCGTCATGGTTGATTGGATCACGAGAATATAAGCGACATATGGAATGTTGTCTGCGTTCGCCGGAACCTTTTCCGTTATGTAACTGATAAAAATGGTGTAAGTCAGGAACGCCGTGACTGACAGGCTGACACGTTCGCCAGATTTCGTCGGCAAAACGTAGACAAAACAGTTTATGATAGAAGCCAAAACCATAGGAACGATTAGAACTAATACGTAAAAATCCGGCTTCCTTTGGAATCCCATAACGACTTCGAAAGCGGCCCACTTACCATGATACTGGTCGTACTTCTCCAAATATACAGCTGTGAGATCCCATTCGGAGTGAGGTACGTAGTCATGAAGACCAACATACTCGTCGAGTTCAAATACAACTTCATCTGTGGTCTGTGCCCACGCCGTCATAAACAAACGACATAACTGCGAATCGAACGGAAACTGATGAAGGTCGAGTTGACACGCCATGACCTGCAGGTTGCCAGGCATCCAATTAACCAACCCATCTGACGTCACAGACACCGTCATGAATTCCCAACCAAGAGCGAGCATCTGCTCCGCGCCGCTATAATGTGCCATGTCCGGTTTCCAAATTTCCAATGTATCCGCGAACATCCTTTTCACGCCACCATATTCATCCGGGTTCCAAACGAGTCTCTGGTCATGCCATGTTAAATTGAACCATGCGTTTAGCGAGAAAACTTGCTCCTGTGGGTCATAACGGACTATGTTAGTGAAATGGAACTGGGTGTGAATGACCGTGACGTTCTTTCTAGTTGGCAAAACCTGTGGCTTGTAATTTTCGAAAAGTTTGTTCCAAAGTACAGTTTCGATGTGTTCTTCCGTGGCCTCGTCCGCTTCTTGGCCGGATACGCGTTCGGATAGGACGATTGCGACTGCGCAGAACAACGCTATCACTGCTCCCTTCATCTTCGCTGTTAATCTCTTCCAATAACGTGTAATTTAAAATCACACGATCAGGGCTGCTGAGCATGTATTATACACGCATGCGCGTTTCCTCTTTACTGGACCTTTAAAACAAAAAGAAAACGTCCGTTAGAGATTCCATGCGGAGTTTACTCACCCGATCCGCAAAACATTATCAAATATATATAGATACTTAATTGCGGATTGTATTTACCATCTATATATATACTTAATTGTGTACTTAATTTCCCATTACGTTATATAAATCAAAATACTGAACTGACCACGGGCACAACATTTACATTATGTTATATTGACGAAATAACGGAGTTATTCAGAAATTAAAGGGATACTGTACCCAAATATTGTTGTTGGTTTCTTTAGTCTCTGAGTTGTAGAATAAGGTAACCAGATTCCATTATTTGAAAGTCTGTTGAGCACAAAGTAATGTTATGGATGGCAGATTAGCCGGAATGTGAAAATATCAATTGTCGTTGTCGTTTGTACAACTGTTTTCAAGCAAATGTATCAAATAAATGTTATATTATATGCATACTAGTCCCATATACTCATTAAAGGGGTACTGTACGCCATTTTCATTAAATTTCCGGTGACAACAACGATCTAATATCGATAATATATAGAAACATAAGTAATTTGAGTCGAAGATGTATTCTGTAAACGCTCAGGTTAATAGGCTATCTTAAAATTTAATAATTTAAAAGTTAATAATTTGATATAAATTGAATTTATGACTGGAGCCATAAAATGGCGTCAATTAAATTAGGAATTACCGTAATCAAAAATAGTAATTGAGGGATACTGGATTTTTAAACCGATCGCACACACGATTGCTTAAAATATTATGATGATACGGTGAGAACACTCAAGCCACTCACTCACTAGCGACGATACAATAACTTAAATGATTATATGGGACTAGTATGCATATAATATAACTTTTATTTGATTCATTTGGTTGAAAACTTTACAAAACTTACTCGACAACGACAATTTGTATTTTTGCATTCCGGTAAATTTGTCATCCGTAACATGACTTCGTACTCAACAGACTTTCAAATAATGGAAAAATTGTTACCTTATTCTCCGACTCGGAGACTATAGAAACCAACAACAACATTTGGCGTACAGTACCCCTTTAAGTCATTGTATATGCACTGGTCAGTGACTGGCTTGAGTTTACGCCCCATATCAACATAATTTTTTACACGATCATGTTTGCCACGCTTTGCCCAATCCACTATCCGTGAATTATTATGATTACGTCTTGTACACGGAAATTCGTAATTTAATTTATGACTCCAGCCATAAATTAAATTTATATCAAATTATTAACTTTGATTTTAAGTTAACCTAATAAACCTGAACGTTTACAGAATACATCTTCGACTCAAATTACATAGTTTTCTATATATTATCGATATTAGATCGTTGTTATCACCGGGAATTCATTGAAAATGGCGAACAGTACCCCTTTAACCCTTTACCCAACAGAAGGGCCCTGTGCCAATGCATTCTCTTATATATGCGAGTCGACCATATGTCGCCTCGCATATATAAGAGAATGCATTGGCTTAACACATTAAAAATTATAAAATTGTTAAAGAATGTAAGAAAAAATGGTAAAAAGTGTTTAAAAAAGTTTTTTTTTAGGCCAATGCATTCTCTTATATATGCGAGGCGACCTATGGTCGACTCGCACATATAAGAGAATGCATTGGCACAGGGCATAACTATAACTATCACAATGTGGTCAAGGAGTCGGTTCCAATGATATCCATATTTGTATGGTTCTATTGAGACAGACCGAAGATATTTTAGGCTGTTGAAGCTTTATTTGGCCGGTTTTGGCCGTTTTGTTGGGTAAAGGGTTAAACACAAAATAATAATAATAATGGAGGAATTTACATACAACAACAACATACTTTTATAGATGTTAAATTTAATTTAAATTTACTAAACAACGGAGATATTCAGCACTGATTTTTATTTTAAATTGAAAAGAGTTTGTTTTCTTAAAGAGCGCTTTTTCTCGAAGAAGTGATTTCAAAGAATGACACAAAGCCCGCCCACCCACCCAATATGTGAATTTTACTTACATACGGCCAAAGTTAATCATTGTGTTGTAAATTGTTTCAGAAATCTCCGTTATTCGTCGAAAATACGTTCCATATTGGCATTTTTGAGTTATCACCTTCCCGATACTGTGTCCGTAATATGACCATTATTATATAGATAATGAATGGCTTGGAGTTGACTATGCCAAAATAGTGGTCCTCGATGAGGAATAGTCCACGAGCCGCAGGAGGAATAGTCCTCGAGGACTACTATTTTGGCATAGTCAACGACAAGACATTCATTATTTATTATATTATATTCTCACACAAATTTCTCTGTCCGATTTGTCACAGTTTTATTTACCGTGAATTTTGGAAATCGGTCGCAGATTTTACAATTTACGGCAATATTTTGACGATGGCAGGAGAGCATAACTATGTTATTAGTTACATCTAATAGCGTCTCTTCACGATTCGTGCATTTATTCCTATAAATACGTCATTAGCAAAGACATTTTGGCGAAATTTTAGAAGTTAACTTTCCCAACTTGGATTAAAACGGAAATAACGTCCACTGGCATTACAAAATTAGGACTTGCAGACTTGCCACTTGCCAACTAAACGGACAAACTATTAAATACACTGAATAGCAATGATCGGACATTTGTAAGATCATTACAATTCAACAATAAATCTAATGATATACCAATATTGCAACAGTTATCGTACAAGGTATAGTTTAAGATTGGCCGTATCATCTGGCGGCAACCCGATTTCTCGAAATGAGTTTGTTACTATAAATAGAAAAAGAATAGTAGGCATGTAGGAATCCTACTGGGGTACTATCGTAAAATAGTATAGCAGTGTGCAGCCAATCAGATTGCGAGAAAGTCACGTGAGATATAATATTAAGTTTTATATAACGTAATGGTGGCTCGTTAGGCGTATACGATACACACTTTAGTATATATATGGTAAAATATTACCGTCATCAAGTATCTATATCTGATAACGCTATATGCGGATCGGGTGGTTCATTACACAAACAGCTAAACAACACCTGTTTAAAGAATTATGTATTATTGGCGAAAACGTCAACAACACACGACGTATGGAAAAATAGATTTGTCTTTGTGAGTTAGTGAGTAAGTTCATACGACTCAAGGCCGGGATAGCACAGTTGTATATCATACAAGTGCCTTATTTCATTGTAATCACGTGACTCGAATGGCTCCAATTTGTTTAGGCAATTTTGCCATGTATCCGTGACTTAATCGGCACGGTAGGGTTCTTTAACTAGCGCACATTGATGCAGACATGCCACACATGACAGCCATTAGCGTCGGCTCTCGGTTTCACGAAATTAAGGCAAAGTGATGAAATAATTATACTCAGGAAATTGAGTCAATTTATACTGAAAATAAAACTGATATTGGATTCACCGCCTATCGAAACCACAACTATTCAACAATGAGACATTTACACCAATACCACAAATCAATGTGTTATATTTATCTAATTTATTATGTTCCTCGTATATTGCATGTGATTTGTACGAGTGAAATAAACAAATTGAAATTGAAATATATAATTTCTATAAAATAAGAAAACACCAACAGTTACTGCCAATTTTAGTACAAACTTTATGAATATACCTTTATTGAGCCAGTTTGCTTTCTATATACGCGTATGACCGCATCAATGAAATATAATCCCTTTCCCAGAATAATTCCTTACTTCCCGGCCTCATCACTTGTGTGACATCGTCGAAGGAACAATCAACGCAGAAAGAAAAAATATATATGTTATGACGATGTGACCCAGGTTTGCATAGCTTGTGCAAACTAATAATCCCGATGGGTGGTTCTGTGAATTAGCCCCATCCGTTCGACCTGTTTATCCTCCTTCACCTGCTGCCAAATACATATCTGCTCTGATAAATATTTCTTTAGGATTATCCGCGTATCGGAGCCCATGTCATAATCCAGCGAGATAATTTCCGCAGCGTGTATAAACATCGGTTGCAAAACAATGCATTAGTGCATGTAAGAATTCGAGCGATGTGCCGAGAAGGTTTCGATGGATTAAGCATGGAGATCAGTATGGCTGTTGTTGGGGATCATCAGGATTGAATACGATTGACACCACCGTGAACGAGGCTAATCCGCGGATTAACATTCCACAACTGATGCCCCGGTGCCATTGGTTATATTGGTTGTTTTTATGATATATAGCTATGATGTCAATATTGTTGTTGTTGTTGTTGTTGTTGTTGCTGTTGTTGTTATTTTCGAATGAATTATCCATACGACATATATGAACAAGATGAATAATTGACTAAATAGTGTTTGAACGACTAACTGATATGTAAACATTAACGCAGACGACGTGATAATGATAGATATAATGATGATTATGCGAATGATGGTGTTGATAATGATGACAGAATGCTGATGATAAAGATTAAACGCATTAATACCGCCACTGTATATATGTATACTATTGCACTTAATTAACATGCACCTTGTACATATACCTCACATCTCTTCGTAACATGTGAGTTCATGTCTATAGAGAAATAAAGCATGGCATTGGTTATAGAAGCCATAGACCTTAGATTTTTTGCCGAAGCTAGAATTCCGAAAAAAATCGTCGTCATGACGCTGAAAATACGTAACAAATTCGTCGTCATGGCGCTGTCATCATGGCTCTGTCGCCATGGCGCTGAAAATGCGGTTTTGTTTCTTATGTTTTTCGATAAATTGAGATCGTTTGTGCGCACAAATTGCAACTTTATAGACCATGGGCAGACAATCTAGAGCTGAATATCGATAACTCGAAAATTCAGTGGCTTATTTGTGTCAGATATTTGACAACCGGCAAAATTTCGTTGAACAAAACGTTGATGATTAACAGGTTTGGACAATTTTATACTATAGTTGTCTGTGGTTAGCATTATTTTTGGGCAATTAATCGATTCTGATAAGTGAAGCGGAATTTCAAAAAATGTTGTTGTTGTTGGAATCTGAGGATATGGGGACCATCGAATCGGATTGAGTACCTTTAATATTAGAAGGAGAGTTAGAATTTCCATAAACGAAAGTATATTTATTACACATCTATCAACGTATTTCGCATAACATAACATAACATAACATAACATAACGTAACATAACATAACATTTATTAGCATAAAACACCATGTAAGGCAGTATGCACACAATAACAATATTAAATAAATACAACAACAAGTAATATACAACAAGTGATGTAGTTATTTCATTGAATATATAATTAGTTATTTAGTAGTTCATATACAATATAATATATATATAAGTGCCTCTTAATACTTAAAAATGAAAACTACCTTATATACATTTATATACATGTATAGGATGCAACCATGCAGTTTGGTTGAATATTACTCTACATATAGTTGCTACTGCTGGGATCTTCGATCAAAACATTTTCTAATCAAGTTGCATATTTTATAACAAGAATCTGGTTTTTCATTTTTGAGAATCAAATTGAATTGCCGATTTTCTGACATAGCGCTAAATCCATTATATTGCACTTTCATTACTTCATATAGTTCATTTCTCAAATCAGCATATTTCGCATGATGGCACGAGTTTCCAGGCGTGTGATAATTCTCAGAATCGCACAAGTGCAATCTGTCGACGGAACTATTTCATTCAGTGTTGTTAGACTGTTTCTCGCCGTTACTATCTTTACTATCTTTATCTTTACTATCAACGCAAGGGCGACAACCCACTTGCCGAAATCGCAGCGCGCTGATTGGGTTATATTTTTGGAAAATCTATCAATTTTTTTTTTCAAATGCATCATTAAAGATGGGTCAAGGTCACTCGTGGATAGACGGGCTCCCTGTCTGATTGTTGGGTTAACCCTAAAATCACGTTAAAACTCAATTAAGTTAACATTTTCTGTAACGGAGATGTACGATTGTGAGTCAACTTACTATGATACGGAGATATGTATTTAAAAAAAAAAACCGCATGCATGAGTGTCTGGATTTTGACGAATTACCGCACTCGATTTGTTGGTGGAACGCGATACCTCTCGTGCGGGACTGCGTCCCGCACTCGAGGTATCACTCCGCCAACAAATATCGTGCGATAATTTCGTGAAAATCCAGACACTAATGCGGTTCTATCTATATCTTAATTGTGGAGTTCTTCGCGAGATTGAGCGTATTTATATACCCATGTTGGTAACAACGCGAGCATAATTTGCACCTTCAGATCGCAAAGTTATGGTTACCCATATGTGTATTGTAAATACAAAAGTTTAAGGTTGGCAGGGATTGGGACACACGTGCTAACTACTTAGATATGCACCGCTATTCATAATTTAACAATAAGTAATGATGCTGCAATATAATAAAACATTTTATAAGGGAGTGTAACAAAACGATGTGCGCCCATTCCTGCATATACGCTTACCACATCACTGGCTGCACTATTGAATCAGAAATTATTTCATCATACGATGCACGAAAAACGGGCATGATTTGTTAGTCGGACAGTCGTACTTGGCATGCTGACGAGATCATTCGATGCTGGTTCTCAGGAAAACACGCAGTCAAACCAGTGTAGTGATATAAAGATTACAGTTTATTTTGGTACACTGCACTGGTCGTGATATATGACAACTAACTTTAGTGACGAGCCGTTGACAATATGGCCAATAACATCGTCATATGATTTTGGGAAAGCAGGTCACCATTTTCTAATATAAGCGATGAGCGTTTTTCTCTCATCGTTCAGTCGTCAAAGTTCCAAAATGATTCAGCTCTTTTGATAACTAACTGATCCCAAAGGAAGTAAACCTGAGAAGCCAGCACCGGCTATCTAGTACTAGCAAAGCTATGTTCAAATAAAGAAATCAACAGATATATGGTTCTATGAGTTGTCGTGACTAAACAAAAAAGTGCACAACGCGAAGTCCGCGGAGGACCTATATACCCAGGCAATACTTCAAGGATTGTCCACTTATAAATGGACAATCGGTACCTAAAATGGTCATTAATAAATGGACAATCCAACCACGCGTGGCACGCGAGCTTGGGATTGTCCACTAAATGAAGACATGTTTTGTTAATCCTGCATGAAGGGCAATAACTCTATAAATAATGTTAATTTGCTAAATAACGGTGATTTGTATGAGAAGAAGTGTTTTTGACGAAATAACGGAGAGATTTGAAGAAGAGTTTTTGACGAAATAACGGAAATATTCGAAGAAGTGTTTTTAAAGAGCCGCGAGTCGCAGACGATATTTATTCTGGTAAAGAACTATGCACGTGCTCTGACCGACTTAGAGCAAAATTGACCCCACATAATGCAATTAACTGGAAATCACACTGTCCAATCGGTTCGCGGAATACCAGTGTCACACTGTCCAATCGGCTCGCGGAATACCAGTGTGAACGTCAGAAGAATATATGTGTACAGGAGAATATCAGTGTTTTAAAGCGATATAATGGTATCATAATTAGAACTGAACGGCTAAATAACGACACAAAAGACAATGGAAAGGTATATGCGATCAATTTTGCATTTACCCAGTGGAGGGGTCACCTGGTGATGTTCAGTTCGACTCTGGGCGATCTGGCCTTTGTTTAAAGCAGAAAAATAGGGTGTACAAACTCGTAGGGGGGGGTCAAATTTCGCCTAATAGGTATTCTACTGCATTTTGTTTAATCCCTGAGCATAACTCGCTGAATCTTTTATAAAATTCCGACAGCGGAATCTATCGAAATCACTGGCGTGTATCAGTTGTAAATACACGAAAATAAATCGAAACGAGAGGTGGTGATCACAGAAAATGGCACGACGAACTACCTGTGCATGCCAACGAGGTCTACCAGTGCCACATTTTCTTTATATGGTAAGTTATATCGGTTATATGTTGATAAACGCTTCATAACAGGGCATCGGCCACATAAAATGCCTTAGCCTTCCCAAAATAACGACAAAGTTGATATAGAACGGTAAATATGTGGATCTATTTAGGAAAGTACGAAACTTCTTTCTATACGTCGATACTCAAAGCTAGTGTACAATATAGAACAAATTTCATGATATCCAGGTCAGAATATGGCGTTTTTGTAGAATTGTTCTCAAAACTATTGGGATACGTCGGTTTAAATGCAATTTTCCGAAACCACTGGCTAGTATCAGTTGGAAATACACGAAAATAAATCGAAACGAGGGGCGTTGATCACAGAAAATGGCACGGCGAACTACTACCAGTGCATGCCAACGAGGGCTACCAGTGCCAAATTTGCTTTATATGGTAAGTTATATCGGGTATATGTCGGGGGACGTTTTAGATTCGATTTAAGCTACCAGGAATGTCTCACCCCCTCATCAAATTTGGACACAATCGATCTAGAATGGTACATGTGTGGGTCTAAGATATGAAAGTTCGAAATTTTAAGTACGGCGATACTCAACATTGGTGGAACATACAGTAACAATTTAGTCGACAAGTCTAGAGTATAAATTTTCCTTCATTCGTTATTGGCACTGAGCTAGTTCCATGTCAATTGGATTCAAACTAATGTTCAACATTTGTAAATTTACGTCTATCATTAAATAGGGAAGGTTGTGAATAATGTTCTTGTTTCATGCGCGGTGGTGTATACGATTTCTCTAGACGTTCTAATTCTAATGGAATGATGTTTCTAATTATCCCAGCAAATGTTGCATAAATGGGGTGGACTTGTTCCCAAAATTTAGAAAGTAATTGATATTGGGGCATGCATATCTTTGCCTATATGTTGAGTTCTTCGTCAATTTTAAGGCATTATATACCTGAGGCATTCACTCACGGATTAATCAGCACAGCCATCAAACGCATTCTCCCATCACTCCAGCTCCGAAATATATCATATCCATGTATTCAACAATCAATATATTTGTCACCAGTCCATCCAGCGATATATAAATATGCATTCGTCTACTCGCAGGTCCATCCATATATATATGTATATACATACATATAGCTCATTCATATTTAGTTAAGACATCCAACCCATCAAATAATGACACACACAGATCCCTGCATGCATACATACGGTAATGTGTATGTACTAACTTATAAGCTATATTCTCTGAAATAAGTCCATAATATCTTTTTAAAAGTCCTCAATCCGATTCTGCGGCCCCCATATCATCCCCATATCATCAGATTCCAACAACAACAACAACAACAAAATTTGAAATGCCGCGTCAGTTATCAGAATCGATAAATTGCCCAAAAATAATGCTAACCATGGTTAACTATAGTATAAAATTTCCCAAAACCTGTTATTCATCAACGATTTGTTCAACGAAATTTTGCCGGTTGTCAAATATCTGACACAAAAAAACCACTGGATTTTAGAGTTATCGATCTTCATCCGCTATCTGGTCAGATAAGTTCTTCTCGTCGATAGTTTACTGGGCCAATTAAAATTAAAATAACAGATTTCAAACATCGATATCTGATCACTCCTAGCATTGATTGGTGAGTTCCTCGACTCGAATAAAATATTTTTTACCCCCGAATCCAAGGAAATTGTAATTTGCGAGCGTTAATTCGGCTTGAGTACCTTTAACATTATACTTACAATTCGAACTCCTTCTGTTATATACCTAAATAACTTGATAAATCCAATAATTTCAGTATTCAAAGTTATGTTTTCTGTACGAGGAGCGAACTTCGTTTATCCCGAGCAAAGCCCCTCGTCGTGTGAATCTACCACCGATGTCTCATAGATAGTATTGCAAACTAGTGATCGAGAGCAATTCAACTTAATTATAATTTACTAATTCCAAAAGATGGTTGCGGGTTAGGAGCATTGCATGACTACTGAGAAGAGAGGACCCATTCATAATCTGTCAGGTGCTTGCAAGTTTGCAGAAATGCATTATGTATATCTTAATTAAATTCCGCACCACGGGCGTAAATCCTCACAGGGGTTATTCTCTTATTGGTAAGTAGCCGTCAAAATGACTCTCGAGTTTTCATATGTGACTGTGATTCTTATTAGTTCGATTTCTTCTCTGTGCTTGGCTGTCAGATAATTGAAGAGATGCACACAACCGCACTATCTTGTTATTGTCCGTTAGTTTATTTAACGGCTCATGTAGCAATACACAATTTCCAGCAACTTTAGGCAACTTGGGAGAGGGTAGCATACTTGAAATATATGCTGAGCTATTATCCATGGCATAAGCACCATGAATCAATTTTTATTTCCGAGAGCAATGATTGACGTAAAGAACATTGGTGTTGTTTTTTTATTTGTACCATTAATCACTGAGTTATGTCTCTTTGTTTGCACACACAAAAAGTCGGATTTTGACCATTTTAACCTTCGAAATCGTATATAGCTACCTCAATGCCGTAAGGATAGCACATCCCAATTCCAATCCCCCAATTTAACAAAGCTAAACTCACAAGTTTGCGTAATACCAATTCGACCATGGTTCGGCCCGGTGAGTCACGGCGGAAATTGTTTTTGTCTGAACCTGAAAACTGCAAAATCCTAGCATCTAGAGGTCTGACTCCAGGCAAATTCAGGCCTCTATTTTAGTTTATTAATTGGCAGTTTTGTGACTGACCACTGGGGAGATATCAGGAATATTTTCAGGATATCAGGATATTTTCCCAGTGTGAGAAAATTTTGAAATCTGAACCGAGCTCTCCAATTGTTGGATATGCCTAACCTGACAGCCATCGGACCATGGCCTCCCGGTGTAGCTGTCCTCCCCTCAGCGGCAATCATCGCCAATCATTGGACCATGGCCTCCTGTTGTAGCTGTCCTTACCCCATCGGCAATCATCAGCAATCATTGGACCATGGCATCTCGATGTAGCTGTCCGCCCCTCATCGGCAATCATCGGCACTCATTTGGCCATAGCCTCCCAGTGCAGCTGTCCTCCGGTCATCGGCAATCGTCGGTAATCACCGGCAATCACCGGCTATCGTTCGCTGTCATTATCGTGTAGTTATCTGCCCCTCGTTCGCAACCATTGGATCGTGGTCTGCCGGTGCAGCTGTCATCACCTCGTCAGCAATCATTGGACCATGGCCACCCGGTGTAGCTATCCGCCCCTCATCGGCAATCATCGACAAACATTGGACCATGGCCTCCCCGTGTAGCTGTCCTCCTCTCATCGGCAATCATCAGCAATCATTGGACCATGGCCTCCCGGTGTAGCTGTCCTCCCCTCATCGGCAATCATCAGCAATCATTGGACAATGGCCTCCCGGTGTAGCTGTCCTCCCCTCATCGACAATCATCGGCTATCATTCGCTGGCCTTCCGGTGTAGCTATCCGCCCCTCGTCGGCAATCATTGGACCATGGCCTCTCGGTGCAGCTATAATTGGACCTTTGTATCCCGGTGTAGCTGTCCGCCCCTCGTCGTCAATCATTGGACCATTGCATACCGGTGTAGCTGTCCGCGATAGCGACCATAGCTTGCTTTCGCCCCTATATATTTAATGGCAATTCCGGCTCATTTCCGATTTTGTCATAAACAGTAGACACTTGTTGACGTTAGGTAGTTCGTTTGAAACATAAGTATCAGCCAATGACGGCGGATAATGCGTGTATCAATAGAAAATATATATTTATTTAACCATAAAATTGTCTAGCCTACAGAGTGGTTCGCAAAAATACTATCCGCGACCAATTGTGGGTACCCACCATAATTTCGGGTGTCAAAGCCGCGGACCTATCCTGCGATGAGATGTCGCCAAACCGGATTTTAGATGTCAAAGATGCGGATGATATACTTCCCATTTTGATCGTTTATGCTTTAAAATATGCCCATTATCATTCGGACAGGCCGGCAAATCGACCATCTTTATGGTGAGGGCGCATGCATGCGCAAGGGCGAAAACGAGTATGTTTGTTTGTGTATGTTCCAATATCATACAAATAGTATAGGATATTCTGTGTTTTCGATAATATAGGCCAGCAACTGTCAACGAATGAAATATTAAATCAGTGTAAATCATGAGTTAGCAGGGACGTGGCTAAAGGGTCCTTGTTGGGGGTGTTCAACTAGAGTTTCTTAATGCACCCCTTCAGGAACTTCTATTTGCACCCCCCCCCCCTTTGGGATCGAGTCTTCATCGGGTTTACAAAACGAGTTCTTCAAACTGTTGGATATAACAACCCCTAAGTTTAGATGTTTTCATCTGGTGACCATTTCAGTTCACAAATTTGGCGGAAATTATTTAATTTATCTAAATATGCGGGTTTCTGTCTGAAAACAATTTACACACTAAATACTAAAAAAAAATGTGAACCAATTTACGAACGAATACCCCAGTCTGACGCCCCGACCAATATTACTCATGCGTCCATACAGCGAAATACACGAGGGAAAAGCCACATGCACATACCTCACCACAACAAACCCAACCCACAACACACACCCACCCCCATGTGCACGTTCACGCGATTTATGATTATATTGTTTGCATGTGCCACGATTATATATGTATGTACATGTAAGTATTGTGTATTAATATTTATACTGTGTCATACCGAACACGTCCGGCGATTGGAGAATAAATTCTGAGTCTGATTTTGTTTATACTAAGTCTTGGTGTTGCAACTGTAGCTTGGTAACCTCATGCTGACCACATATGTCACATAGACACAACAAAGAGGTGAAAAGCCCATCGACATCCAGATGAGAAGGCACACAATTGTGTCACACATAGTACATTGTGATCATTTTTGTGCGTTTAAGGTTATTTTCACAATGGTGACATTTTATTATCGTCATTTTAGTGCGTTTAAGGTTATTTTCACATTGGTGACATTTTATTATCGTCATTTTTGTGCGTTTAATGTTATTTTCACAATGGTGACATTTTATTCTCGTCATTTTAGTGCGTTTAAGGTTATTTTCACAATGGTGACATTTTATTATCGTCATTTTAGTGCGTTTAGATGAGCTTAAAGGTGGTCAATCCGATTTGATGGTCCCCGTATAACATTTTTTTAAATGCCACTTGATATTAGAGTTATCTTCATCCGCAATTTGGTCCGAGACCGTCGGTTTCACGACTTTTTACCAGGCCACAAAAAAGTACACATCTCGAGAAAATAAAAAATATCTTTTACCCCCGAAGCCAAAGAAATAGTAATTTTGGAGCATTAATACGGATGTTGCATTTTTAGAAGAGTAAGGCATCCGTACGTATTATCCCTCCGATTTCACTAACTGGTTTATACGTCGATGTAAACCAGTATTATCCCTACCGATTTAAATAGCTGGTTTATACGCCGATGTAAACCAGTATTATCCCTACCGATTTCACTAACTGGTTTATACGTCTATGTAAACCAGTATTATCCCTACGGATTTCACTTACTGGTCTATATATACGTCGATGTAAACCAGTATTATCCCTACCGATTTCACTAACTGGTTTATACGTCGATGTAAACCAGTATTATCCCTACGGATTTCACTTACTGGTCTATATATACGTCGATGTAAACCAGTATTATCCCTACCGATTTCACTAACTGGTTTATACGTCGATGTAAACCAGTATTATCCCTACGGATTTCACTTACTGGTCTATATATACGTCGATGTAAACCAGTATTATCCCTACCGATTTCACTAACTGGTTTATACGTCGATGTAAACCAGTATTATCCCTACGGATTTCACTTACTGGTCTATATATACGTCGATGTAAACCAGTATTATCCCTACCGATTACACTAACTGGTTTATACGTCGACGTGAACCAGTATTTTCCCTACCGATTACACTAGCTGGTTTATACGTCGACGTGAACTAGTATTATCCCTACCGATTACACTAGCTGGTTTATAGGTCGATGTAACCCACAGGGGCCTGTAACGCGCTCCGCTGTCCGCCCCCGCCCCCTTTGCGCTGCCCATATACGCCGCCCCTATATATACGCGCCTGCTTCACGTTAATGGTAGGATAATAGGACAAAGGTAACTGTAGAAATTCACCTTTTTACCATCTCTCGGCGATCGATCAAATTTAGCCCATTCACACCAGTAATGCTAACGATATAGGCACGGATTTATCGGCGAAGAATTCATCTTTCAATCAATACCACAAACTCCCATCAGAACCTTTCATATACATAGCATTTGATAAATTTTTAACCACCGAATATTGTCTCCGAAGACCATAAATTTTCGGATTGATCCGGCTCAAAATACAATGGACGATATCTTGCTCTAACTTCACCCCGCACGGCTTACTATAATTAAAAATCGGTCAAACGATCAACTGAACATCTAACGCTCATGGATTTCTTGTCGGCTAATAATATTTATTTACTCATACAAATCAACAGATCGTCAGTAATCAATTCTATAGAGGAGAAATCTGTCGATAATTCCAACTTTTTTTTCATTTTTTCTTTACGAATCACGCAGCGCCTCATTTTAATATTCATTATGACCTGACCTCGATTCTAATACTGAGCGGTGATTGGCTGTTTCTACTAGTGCAGTCATGGAAAGGTCAGGTCATAATGAATATTAAAATGAGGCGCTGCGTGATTCGTAAACGTAAAGAAAAAATGAAAAAAAGTTGGAATTATCGACAGATTTCTCCTCTATAGAAATTGATTACTGACGATCTGTTGATTTGTATGAGTAACAAATAACTACTTTGAGAAAGATAATTCTCAATTTCTATTTTATCACCATACCGGAGTGTTTCACGCCACTTTAAATACTCATTGATGAGCAGGTTCCTTATAGTGCATGGGGCGGATAGGTAACAAAATCGTACATTTTATGGTAAAAGCAGGCATGTACTACATATAACAGTAAGACATTTTGGACATCATGCGTTAGGAAATGTTCAGATAATGTTAGGTCGTTTAAAAAAATTATTATCTCAACTTTTCCCACCTATGTATATATACGAATAATTCTGCTCTTGTATAATAATCTGTTTTCTCTGTCTATCGTCTAATTTGTATTACCTGAACACCCCTCCAAATGAATAATAGACCGTTCCAATGTATCCTGGTATAACTGAATGGGAGAATTCATTTACATGTAGAATAGAAAGGGTTAAATCACTGTGCAGCACGTGCACCAATAACTATATCCATAGCCGCCGTGCAGCCGCATTGAATGCACCTTTGGTTACATCATTATATAGTGCATGCAGCGTTAGAGATGCAGACCCAACAGCATCGGGCCCGATCTGCCGCGTTGTGATCCTTCGCGTTATCGAACATAATTATGTAGGTGGTCATTATCATATTAATTGACACTAATTGAATAATGAGGTGTAATTTAGGCCCTACAAAATAAATACATAGTTCATCATCATACCTCTCTGATGATTTGGCCCAACCCAGATTTATTCATTTGTGTTATATACTCAACCCCCCCCCCCCAGGGGCGTAGGAAGGTATAATTATTGGGGGGTATGATGGGCGTAGGAAAGTCGAATGTGAGGGGCCATATTCGATGGCCGTAGGCCATCGACGACGGCCGCAGGCTGGAGATGGGGAGAGCACGAGAGGGGTGTCCCCCAGGACATTTTTCTGAATTTAAAACCCTCAGATCGCATTTCGTTGCATCTGTGACAGCAATTACGTTAAATAACCCATTGAGGGAAAATATGGTATTCTAGTTTTTCACCTGTTGTTCAGAATAGTATGGAGATCATTTTTGACTCTCATAAGCGTGTGTGTACAAATGGAGCAGTCTTCCACGAAAACATGACATATATGTTTATACTTACATAATTATATATTTACATTCTCAGCTTTCCCAGCCTAATCCATATATAGTAGTAGTGCATGTAACTGAAAGATGGCCTCGATAAAGCAGGCAGATTTGCCATTTAAGCAGTGCCAAAGTTCTAGCTGTGATGAAGTGTAGCTTACCTTCGATGGTCTGGTTTCCGTATTTACTCTTCAAATAATTTCATATTGAATTCATCTTGGAAATTTTGGTGTTGATTTATTTTGGAGCTTTGGACAAATTGATACCGTTTGTGGGATAACACAATGATTTCTGAGAGAGTACTAACAAGACGGCTTATAAGGAGCAAAGGCCGGTAGATAGCACCATAGGGGAGTTATAATTTATTACCCGATCAAATTAACCTAAATGTTTGTACTTGTATGATAACACAAACCAGTGGTAGTTTAATTGTTGACTATTTTCCGGAAATTTGGGGGGGGTATTTACCCACCTTACCCCCCCCGGTTCCTACGCCCCTCAACCCCCCCCCCCCCCCCCACACACACACACACACACCAAAGTCAAATATAGAACTGCCCCTGATGAAATGACAACGATGTCTTTATGATGCTAAAATGTGTTTTATACACTGTTTAAAGTGATGTGAAACACACCGGCAGGGTGATTTTGTTCAATCTTGTTCAAAGTAGTAATTTTTAGAAATATAATATCCAAGTAGACAACGCACACAGTTATTCTTATTAAATTCAGTGACTCTATGATGAAATCGGTTTCGTTAGTTTATCGCCAATATTTGCGTCCCGAATCGAGTAGTAAATATTTACAATTGAGCGTTGTTCAAACGATGTTTTCTATGAAGTGGGACGGTCGATTTGCTTCAAATTTTCGGCGATGTTAGTAGAATGGTACATTCCGCCAGTTGGCATAGCGCTCTAGTATTAACTTATCAGATTCACGCACCCGAACAAGTAGATAATATGTCTTTAAATGTACTCAATCCGGTCAGACGGTCCCCATATCATCAACAACAACAACAACATTTCTTCAAAATACGCTTTAGTTATCATAATCGATTAATTGCAATAAAATAATGCTAACCACTGTCAACTATTGTATCAAATTTCCCAAAACGTGCTATATTTATCAGCATTTTGCTCAAAGAAATGTGACAGTATTATCACTTGAGTATCACAAAATTTGGCCGTATTACCACTTGATTTGAGAGTTATCCATCTTTATCCGATATGTTGTCTGTTTGACGCCGATTTTAATAATTGCACATCTCGAGAAATAACAAACCTCTAAAATTGATATCTGATCACTCTAAGCTTTGATGGGTGGGTTCCTCGACTCGAATCAAATATTTTTTACCCCCGAAGCAAAAGAAATAGTAATTTGGGAGCGTTAATTAGGATAAGTGCACACACACTTAATATTGAAACTTTGATATATACAAAACCTAAGCCAAAAGATGCATCCGAAAGGTTTTGTTCACATTGTTTGGACAAAGTCGAAGATGAAACCCATTTCCTCTTTAATTGTGAACTATATGATGATATAAGAAAAAGGTACAATATTTTTCAGATTGGTCAATTTATGAACAATGTAAAGACTATCCTGAATGCATCAACATTTATATCTGCAAAACAAATATGTAGCTTCATAAAAGAAGCGTTGAAAACACGACAAGCCACACAATAACTATCACCAGTTACTTGAAATAGTATTGTTTTTAGGATATATACATATCTATAAAATCCTCTATTCTCATCCTGAAAACAATTCTGACAAATTAATTAATTACATTAATTTATAATGTATTAAAACAAGGCATTTGACAATTTGCATTTTTATGACACACAAATTATTATAGGTGTTAGAGTTAACATTATATCGATTATAGTTATACATTGTCAATGTCATATTCAATATGTTATGTTTATGTTATGGATCACGCTTCTTGGCTTATATCCAATAAAGAATTGAATTGAATTTGGGAGCGTTAATTAGGATAATGCTTCTTTAAATTGCCTCACTAATTACAAATGCAGAGAGTTTTTGGTATATTCTATTAACCCTTTACCCAACAAAACGGCCAAAACCGGCCAAATAAAGCTTCCAGAGCCTAAAATATCTTCGGTCTGTCTCAATAGAACCATACAAATATGGATATCATTGGAACCGGCTCCTTGACCACATTGTGATAGTTACAGTTATGCCCTGTGCCAATGCATTCTCTTATATATGCGAGTCGACCATAGGTCGCCTCGCATATATAAGAGAATGCATTGGCCTAAAAAAAATCTCGTTTTAACACTTTTTACCATTTTTTCTTACATTCTTTAACAATTTTATAATTTTTAATGTGTTAAGCCAATGCATTCTCTTATATATGCGAGGCGACCTATGGTCGACTCGCATATATAAGAGAATGCATTGGCACAGGGCCGTTCTGTTTGGGTAAAGGGTTAAATATAACAATATTGTATTTTCGTGTGGATTGGTATCGTTAAGATGCAGCTTATGTACAAGCCTGAGTTCAGTGTGCATGTTATTTGCAGAAAGAGGTCCCCAGAGGGTGAATTTAGTGATGCTATCCCGCATCACCCTCTGGGGACCTCATTCTGCTTAGGCCTCATTTTCTCTGGAAAGTTTCTTTATTATCAAATATCTATAGAAACTTCATCACATCGATTCTATTTTTTGTATTTTAGTTTAGTATCTATATATCGACACATTGCATAATCGAGGTACCCAATGGGTGTACATCACAATATTCACCATTTGGGAACTTCAATCTGAGTCTATGTCTCCCATAGCAGATTAGGCCATGCAGAATGAGGTCCCCAGAGGGTGAATTTTGTGATGCTAGCCCGCTGTGTGGGATAGCGTCACTAAACTCACCCTCTGGGGACCTCATTCTGCAAATTACGGGCACGCTATAATCAGGATTGCTTATGTATAGCGTTCTTCACATTGACCCCTTTCTTTAAAGATGCATAATCCGATTAAAGGTACTCAATCCGATCTATTTCTTTGGCTTCGGGGGTAAAAAATATTCGATTCGAGTCGAGGAACCCACCCATCAAAGCTCAGAGTGATCAGATATCGATTTTTGAAGTTTGTTATTTCTCGAGATGTGTAATACTATGTGGCCCAGAAACACTTGGTCAAACGGAGGGTCTCGGACAAAATTGCGAATGGAGATGGATAACTCTAAAATCAAGTGGTAAATTTCGTGATACTTTAGTGATAATACAGCCATATTTTGGTGAACAAAATGTTGATATATAACAAGTTTTGGGAAATTTGATACCAAAGTTGACAGTGGTTAGAATTATTGTGTTGCTATAAATCGATTCTGATAACTAAAGCGTATTTTGAATAAATGGTGTTGTTGTATCTTGATGGCATGGGGACCGTCTGATCGGATTGAGTACCTTTAAACGCCCCTCAATTACTATTTATTTGGTTTCGGGGGTAAAAATATTGATTCGAGTCGAGTGACCCATCCATCAAAGCTCAGAGTTAATAGATATCGATTTTTGAAATCGATTATTTTTCACCATCGAGACTTATTAGTGGCCCAGTAAAAAGTCGACGAGCCGACGGTCTCGGACAAAATTGCGGATGAAGATGGATAAGTCTAAAATCAAGAGGCTTTGTGTTGATAATAAGACCAAATTTCGTTGAACAACAATGTTGATACGCAGAAAAGTGTGCAATGTCTACAATAATTTTCGGCGACTGTAGGATGATAAAAATTGCTCCCATCTTGAACACAGCAGATGGCACTCGCAATAGGGATCTATTAAATGCCCACATAATTTCCGAACTCCCAGATCACATTATGTAAAACAAAAACATATATGCCATAGTCTATACCATTTGAAATAGGATGCTCCAAAACATTGTATATTATCAACTTATCCGGTGTAATAAACTGTGAACATGTAGTATTTGTTGAGGTATCGTCGTGTTTTCTGTGCTTAAGTTTCATCTGGACTGTACTACAAAGTCTATTGTTTTCAAAGGAGGGGTATAACTCTATATCTTAGTTTGAATTATGTTGCATTTTGTGAGCGAAACGGGAGGGGGAAGTTTCTATGAGTTCAGCTTTTTATATATTACTGTATGGGCGCGTTCTGAGACACATACGTTCCAACCATGTGTCTTTATCCTGAAACTGAAATGATAGTAGTAATGGTAGTACTATAGTCCAACATGTTCTCCCGAAAATCAGCGTTATGGGCTTATAATGGGATTTTTAGGATCATAATCTGCGTAAAATCGCCTCATTTTGAGTCGATAACGAACTGAAAATGAATGTGTATCGACTCATGATACTTATTATAATTTCATTTAATATCTGCGGAAAATAACACTCACGACTTATCAGCCGTACGTTTTAATGTGTTTTCATTGTGGCCCGCACCATAAAACGGAATAACGGACATAATTCCACTATGATAATCAAATAATCCAATATGAACCTATATGAATTTTATAGGTCGACTATAGACCTATTTGCGCGAGGATAGGTTGCATAGTCTGACAGTTCAACCAGCAAAATTCCTTGATCATAAATCATATTACTTGCTGCAGCATATGTCCGGTTTAGGCAAGTATGTAATAACCGATACTATACTTACCGATGTATATATATCTTCTTTAAGATTATCCTATGTATGCATAATAACTGAAACTGTTACGACAAACTCAGCTGAACGTGCACTGTGTATGAATTACGAGTGTATACCCTCTCTACACGAGATAAATGACCAGATTCATTATATATCGAACCCGGCCAGCTGCCAGAATAATAATGTATGGTTGATATCTATCTGTTCAAAGAAAAAAATATTAATACTTGAATGTCTTCCGAGCACAATAATGAGATAAATTCAATACTTTCAAAAACCTATGCATCAGACCGCAACTATTGAACATGATCATGACCTACATATCGTGATTTATTGTAGGACCAGGTGGAACAATGAAGGAGTCCATGAAAAGGACAGCAGTACAAATTTCCAGCATGTTTTTGGGAGTGTGCACTGTACTTCAAAAACATGTAATTGGCCCCATGAATCATTTTCTTTATTTTAGAAAGGAATGATCGAAGAAAACAACTGTCTGTACTTTGGTTTGTTCGTACCATTAGTTATGGAGTTATTCCCCTTGGTTTTCATGCACATAACCTCCGTTTTTAACAACTGTTTGACTATAATTGACAATTATAAACCCACGACATAGCGAATATCAGTATATGAACATGTTCTAATCAGGAATGATAGAACTGAGGAATATTCGAAATAGATAACAGTTGAAGAAATTTCAAAATATTTTTTTGCAAGAACGTAGACAGCAAAATTGAGGTGAGATAAATCGAGCAATTTTACACGAGCTGGTCCGATCTGGCCCGATCTAACATGCACTGCATTTGAAGACAGATTACACATTCATTTGTTTTAAAGGGGGACTGTACACTAAATCCGGCCATTTATGGGACGGTCTCCTTTGATACTCAACAGAATATATGCAACAAATGAATGAATTTGAGTCATGCATGGATTAGTACAAAATACACTTGTGTGCTCTATGAACGATGGTGCAAACATGGTATTTATAATAGTCATAAATTCATTTTCATTATAATTACCATGTTGTTTGCATCGTTCATAGACGACATGAGTGTATTTTACACTAATCCGTGGCTTGGATACATTCATTTGTTGCATATATTATGTTGAGTATAAAAGGAGATGGCCCCATAAATGGCTGGTTTTAGTGTAGAGTACCCATTTAGCTTTCACTGCTTTGTAAAATTGTTAAATCACCAAACCCATGAAACCAGTAACGTTTCATTTAACACAAGCTAGACAGGCAGTTACGCCCCCAGATCATTATGTTCCTATTGTTCCGCTCTCCGCTAAAACCCTAAAAACTTTAGCAGCGAAAATGGCTCATTCGAACTTCCAAATGATGTCTACGTAATTTGGAAGGAGGTATAAGATATGTTGATAAATACACTAAATATTGATATGCTTCATATTCTCTGAAATATACTTTCCAAAGTCACGACAATTTTCCAACTGTTTTCAATTGTTCGAGCAGAAATGAAAAAACGCTCTTTATTTCTACTATATCTCAGGAAGGGAGTAAAAAGATACGCTGCTTTGTGTTGCTCCCTGTTGACATTGGAAGTCTGTGTTGGAATTTGAACAATATAATTATGTTGCCTACAATCGTTTTGAAAAATATTTTTGAAATAGTTTTGAAAAGTTGTTCCATGCCGAT
The DNA here is from genome assembly GCA_032622095.1 of Siphonodentalium dalli. Taxonomy (NCBI): domain Eukaryota; kingdom Metazoa; phylum Mollusca; class Scaphopoda; order Gadilida; family Siphonodentaliidae; genus Siphonodentalium; species Siphonodentalium dalli. The sequence goes on from CP136069.1 coordinate 193,864,607, forward strand.
ACATTTTTATTCCTGTATCAACTGAACGACAGCGCTATGCAAGTGTTCGTACTAGGTGGAAACAATATTGTTATCACAAACGATGTTGAGTCAAACAGAACCAACATAATCATAGACACAGTCACTTTCCTCTTCATCAGTTGCAATCTCATAAGATGCGAAAGCGCTACATGTAATGTATGAGCGAGGAATGCGGACCCTAGTCGTCTATCGAAATGGACATGTGGACTACTCTGTGGATATATGTGTACATATAACTTGACTCATGTATATTACTATGTAATGTATATATATACTCTCCGCATATGGAGGCAATAAATAAATAGTATTTCTCAATGCAATCACTAAATAGTCCGTATAATAATATTTAGCGCATATGCCCTATCACTAACTCGCGGCCATTTTGGATCCACCAGGTCCGGTTCCGTGGTTTTACTTAACGTTCCATATGTGGAAGTGATGAATAATTCAAAAGCTCCATAATTGGAAATGTTACTCCAAAACTTTGACATGTAGCACTGAAACCAAGGAACCGGGACTGGATGAATCTATGAAACCAAGGAACCGGGACTGGATGAATCTATGAAACCAAGGAACCGGGCTGGATGAATCTATGAAACCAAGGAACCGGGCTGGATGAATCTATGAAACCAAGGAACCGGGGCTGGATGAATCTATGAAACCACGGAACCGGACCTGGTGGATTTATATTTATCAACCTTTGCTGGTCCCTGGAACAGGACCGCAATGTAAAATAACTCGCTTAACCCTTTACCCAACAGAACGGCCCTGTGCCAATGCATTCTCTTATATATGCGAGTCGACCATAGGTCGCCTCGCATATATAAGAGAATGCATTGGCTTAACACATTAAAAATTATAAAATTGTTAAAGAATGTAAGAAAAAATGGTAAAAAGTGTTAAAAAAGGCCAATCCATTCTCTTATATATGCGAGGCGACCTATGGTCGACTCGCATATATAAGAGAATGCATTGGCACAGGGCATAACTGTAACTATCACAATGTGGTCAAGGAGTCGGTTCCAATGATATCCATATTTGTATGGTTCTATTGAGACAGACCGAAGATATTTTAGGCTGTTGAAGCTTTATTTGGCCGGTTTTGGCCGGTTTGTTGGGTAAAGGGTTAACTTGGACCATCAAACCGACAAGTGCTTTCTAAGATACGGTTGCACGGCCTTCGCGGTGGGTATTCCTGTTTAAAACGTCACACCCGTTAATACGCCATAAAACAGAAAGAATATTAAAATATATAGAGATTGCATGCGTTCTTATTCCATAATCATATGATAAATGTCGCGTAAATAGCATATTATTGTCGAGATCGTCCGACGTGTTAGTAAACAAAAGCCAAATTATGTTACAGTGCAGAACATAAAGAGTGTGCGATAAGCTAACTTTATAGATAAGCTAACTTTATAGATAGGCTAACTTTATAGATAAGTTAACTTTAGTTAAAACTGCCGCCATGTTGTATACAACATACAAATATAGCGCTTGATAATCCTCGCCACTCAAGATTTCGGCGTTGAATGGGTCAATGTGAATCACTCCCAATAAAAATCGCCATGGTGTTTTGCTAATCACAAACGCTTTACGTGCTATATATAAACAAACGATTGGCTCACACAAATTGTATTGTTTTGTGGATAATATCGTGATCATACTATCATTACACTGAAATTGTGTTGACTAAAATCTCTACTCAACACATAGTAGTTCGGGTTCTAATTTCATGGACACCGTAGACAATCCAGACATATGAACCTTATGAATAAAATATAACGGAATTTTAACCCTTTACCCAACAGAACGGCCCTGTGCCAATGCATTCTCTTATATATGCGAGTCGACCATAGGTCGCCTCGCATATATAAGAGAATGCATTGGTTTAACACATTAAAAATTATAAAATTGTTAAAGAATGTAAGAAAAAATGGTAAAAAGTGTTAAAAAAAGATTTTTTTTAGGCCAATGCATTCTCTTATATATGCGAGGCGACCTATGGTCGACTCGCATATATAAGAGAATGCATTGGCACAGGGCATAACTGTAACTATCACAATGTGGTCAAGGAGACGGTTCCAATGATATCCATATTTGTATGGTTTTATTGAGACAGACCGAAGATATTTTAGGCTGTTGAAGCTTTATTTGGCCGGTTTTGGCCGGTTTGTTGGGTAAAGGGTTAACAGACCATTATCGTATACTATATCGGGAATTTCATAACTTTCCTGATATTTCCAAATCTGATTCGGTCACTGATTCTGGATACTTATATCATCCAGTTCAGACCAACACATATTCCTAGACAACTCCTTTTCGTAACTAAGAAAGCTACATTTTCAGTCAGTTGTGTTCAGCAAAATCAATGGGTTGTTGAGCGATTTCACTTTCAGTGTTGAGTAAAAACTTTACTTAAATCGTTGAGTATAAAATGTTAACAAAGAAATATATTCCCCGCTTTATTTTTTAGACTTTATAAGGTTCCTGCCAAAATTAAAAAAAGTTCCAAGGTTTTGTACTGGTGCATGGAATATGATATCTACGGGAGTTAGCCATAGTAGAGACTGGTGGCATGATCTGATATAAGAGAATATATTGGCCTAACATTATTTACCTTGACCTTGTAAGCCAGTAAATTATCGTATGTATGCCGATGGGAGACTCGCGTATATAAGAGAATGGTCTGATACAGGATCGTTAATGCTTTCATCGGTTCAGAAATATCTGTTAGGAAATGACCAGATTGTGTGCTTCATTTGTATTTATACAAAAAAACAGGACGGGCGGCTAGGCCTGCGGGAAAGTGCACCCCACCCACCTCAAATTTACAAGCGGAGCTGCTCTTTGTTTGGGTATAATAGGCTATAGCTGTTGTTGGATCAAGTATCTGAATGTGCAATAGCGGCTGAGGATGTATCGGTTATTATACTCAATGAGTGCACATCTGCTTTTCATCAATGAAGCTAAGAAATATGTTAACATTCATAGCATTATATATAGAGGTATTAAGCATTCATCATAATATATATACAGGTGTGTGAATGCTATGCATTGATGCTGTTTATCGGCAAATTTATTCCATTTATAATCATCCATGTGTGTATTCTATAGATGGTGTAGCTCTTATATAATGCTTTAATGGACTCAATCGTGAGTTACTCATTAGAGTTGACACGCATATTTACACTATTTACATATAATAATGCCGCAGGGTCACCAGCGTATATATAATCATCGTCGTTATCATCATCGCCGTCGTCATCATTATCATCATCATGTTCCTCATCATCATCATAATCATAATCATCATCGTTTCACTGTGCACCACCATCGTCATCGTCATCATTATCATCATCATCATCGTTTCACTATGCACCACCATCATAATCATCATCGTTCACTGTGCACCACCACCATCATCGTCACCATTATCACCATCAGCATTATCATCATCATCGTCATCATCATTAACATTACATAGTTATCTCATGATTCAGTATCAGCATTCTCACCATCATCACCAATAGCATCAGCATCATCAACAACAACTCGCATCTTATAGATTATGTATAGATTTGCTGTCTAAAATAATCAGTCAGTAATCGACGCCCGCTAATCCACTGAGTACGTTGCCGAAAAGATTTTATGATCGGCCGCCCGTAACTGAAGTTATGACGATTCGTGCGATTGAATATTACATTATGGATTATGCAGCCTGGCTCGTTAATCTTCCTTCATGTGACGTTACACGAGGGACTACTAGCGACACATAGTGTCAAACTTGAAAGCCTGTCGCAATCAGCTTTTATCTAATGATTGTTTATAGAGAAACGGCTGGACCATCAGAACTGAAAATGTATACATATGGGTAATTTGACCCGGGTATCTTATTAGGTAAGTCCTGTTTACATCAGATGTAGCAATTGAGCATTAGTAATGAATTAAATTAATAGGATTCCCCTGGTCAAATTACTCATATGTGCAAATTTTCAACTCCGATTTAAGAAATGACTTGCAGATCGGTTGGAGTCATCGGATTTTGACCGGTAGAGTAATTAAACAAAGATTTGTTTAATTACTCTGCCTGTCAAAACCAATGACCCCAATCGATTTTCATGTCAATCATATACCAGTACATTTCACATAGAACATTAATAACATGAGCAACTTTTCAAAACTACCAAAACAATTGTGAGTAACTTAGTGTTCTAATTCCAACACAGTCTCCCAATAACAACACGCAGCGATGCGTGCACATGGTTGACTTGAAGTGACGTATATAGGTGGTTCATAAGCTTTTTATGAAGTGTAGATATCAGTTATTGGTTTATGATTCCCTAGTACTAAACCTACAAAATAAGTCTGGCACTGAAAGAGTTAAGAATATAAGAAAAAATTATTAAAATTGTAAAAAAAATTGTAAAAAATAATAACAATTGATGAAAAATTGTTAGGCCAATGCATTCTCTTATATATGCGAGGCGACCTATGGTCGACTCGCATATATAAGAGAATGCATTGGCACAGGGTAAAAAAATCCCTCAACTCAGATGCACATGATTGACTTGAAGTGACGTATATAGGTGGTTCATAAGCTTTTTATGAAGTGTAGATATCAGTTATTGGTTTATGATTCCCTAGTACTAAACCTATAAAATAAGTCTGGCACTGAAAGAGTTAAGAATATAAGAAAAAATTATTAAAATTGTAAAAAAAATTGTAAAAAATAATAACAATTGATGAAAAATTGTTAGGCCAATGCATTCTCTTATATATGCGAGGCGACCTATGGTCCTCGGAAACTTTCGAGTAATTTGTACTAATTCCTACGGGCGCCAATTGTGTGAATGTGTGGCTATTTGTATTTGAACTTTTCACGTGTAAAATATTGTAAATAAAAATATCCTATCATATCATTGCATACGCCATGCTTAGACAATTGGCTTATTATATTCATTTCCTAAGTATTGTATAAAAAGGGTCAGTAGCTGAGTGTGTGAGAGAGAGAGAGAGAGAGAGAGAGAGAGAGAGAGAGAGAGAGAGAGAGAGAGAGAGAGAGAGAGAGAGGGGAGAGAGATAAGAGAGAGAGTGTGTGAGAGAGAGAGTCTCGGGAAGTCTCGGGAGAATGATGTGTATGTGTGTGCCCACCCGAATAAGGTTTGTGGGCTCAGGAGAGCTCGCCATTGTTTTTATTTGTAGTGTCTGCATGTCAGACATATTGGACTGCGGGTTTCGTTTGTGAATCCGGGACGGTCCAGCAATTCCACTGATCGGAGACGATCCAATAACCCTGATGGACTTCGGATTTGTTTCGTTAGGTATACGCGAGACGATCCAATAGCCTAATGGGCTGCGGATTTGTTTAGGTAGGTATATTGGGTGGTCTGGCACTGTCTACTGGACTGCGTATGCTCAACCCGGGTCCAATGATCCTATTAGACTGCGGGTTTGCTTGCTTTTGTCCGAAATACGAGACGATCGAGCGATCGCTCTGGATTGCGTATTCGTACTGGTATTTACGGATTCCTACCTCCCAGTATCTGCGTGGACGCTAGCTGCCTTTATTTCGCGCTCCGTGTGTATAATGTGTCGCTGATTCTTGGTATACAGTGGGCGCATGGGCGTTTTATTTATAGAAATGTGAATTTTTGGGACGGATTAAAAGTCGAACTGCGACCAGGAGGCCGAGTCCGGTAAAAGGTGTAGTTGGGAATTTTAATTTCGTTTATTGTCCTTTACATTATGTCATTAATGTTGATTTTTGGTTTGTGATAAGCTATGCCAATTACAAATAAAAGAAATGAAAAAGATAATTTGTAAGTCTTATATTTCAACTTTTATAGATTTTGTAATAATTTGAAGGATTAGTTGTTTTAACGGAATTCTGAGTTGGTCATTCGTGAAACCAATATATTTTATATTCTATTATTACAATCATGGGTACATAATATATGATCTTGAGCGCGTTATATACCATATCTGACTATGGTTTTCTTGTTTGTTATGGCGCTCATAATCCGAATGCAACTGTTGTTTGATAACATTTTGATGTCTCTTGGTGATCGGATTTGAGATATTTCATGATGTATGTTAATGATTTTGATCTGACAATATTAAAGATATGGGACAAAATGACATAAATTACATCATGCAGAATACACAGGAGAGCAAGACGCCATTTGGCTAGATTGATCGCGAATTCCATTTCTATACTAGGGACTGTGTAAAGTGACATAGATGTAGTATTAGCGTCTAGCGTTGACGAAGCTGGTTCGAAGCCCGATAAGCGTTGATTCGTGATCCACGATAAGGGAGGGTAATCAGGTTCGTGTATCTGGGCTTTTCGACGTCGGTGCTTTCTACACGTAATGGAGTGATTTCCCGATGAATTTTACCCACTGCGTGGTCTTTCCTCTACCCGTAAAACTGACGTCGTGATATGGCATAGCGGCTGAAACGATGATAAACTTTGCAACATATAGGGCCTATGGGGGTTGGTCCCCCGGCGGCCGGACCATTTTTTTTAAATCCACTTTTTGTCATTGTTTTCACCGATACAAGAAATTTGAGTTTTGCTATGTCTTCAGTGGCCACTTAAGAACATTATAGATATAAGATATTGGTTTTATTTGCTTTGAAACTCATTATTTCTGTTTTCATTTTAGTGGACCTAAAAATGGAAAAAAATTGCAAAAAAATTCCAATTATTTTTTTCATTCGTTTTGGTTTTTTGTGTAGTCCAAGGGTAACTAAGGCCATTTTCAGCATGATATGTTTTTACTTTTGACCGACCCCCCCCCGCCTGCGATACAATTTCTCATATAATGAAGATAAGTCCTTCATAATGTTCTGCATTATTAAGGGCCCACTTCATTATTTTTTGGGTTGAATTTTTTTGGGTATGCTTAAGCATGCTATAGCGAATTTTAAAACAAACTGGATACAACATTAGGGGCATGTTATAACTCAAAACTATCACCAAGTATTCATAGTAATAATTTTGATGCCCATGGAAAACGTAAGATTCCCTAGCACTAAACCTACAAAATAAGTCTGGCACTGAAAGAGTTAAGAATATAAGAAAATATTATTAAAATTGTAAAATATTGTAAAAAATAATAACAAATGATGAAAAATTGTTAGGCCAATGCATTCTCTTATATATAGTCGACTCGCATATATAAGAGAATGCATTGGCACAGGGTATATGGGTTGATATACAAGATAATCCATATTATATACCATTTGAAGGAGGAAGCTTCGAAGCATCGTATTATCTCAACTGATCCGGTCGAATAAACTGGGAACATGTTGTCTTTGTCGAGCTACCGATGTGTGTTATGTGCTTAATTTTGATCCGGACTTTACTGTAAAGTCTATTTTTCTCAATGGAAGGGGAATAACTATATCGCTTAGTTTGAATTCTAATGCATTGTGTGTTGACAACGGGGGAACTCTTGGAATGAATCTGAGAATCTCTATCGCTCCTAGGCCACAGCTGTTCTATATTCTGGTGGAATATATACAGTTTTGGTGCCTCTTTCAACGGGTATATAATATGGAATATGTTGTGTATAAGATGTTATCTGGGCATTCGAAAATTAAGTGGGCCTTTAATAATGTAGAACATTAACCACTAAGCTATAGAACTCCCATTGGAACTCCCACTATAGTTTAGGCCGTCGAACTGGGTATTTGATCAAGAAAGGAGCAGGTCCGGATCTTGGGCCTCAAATAACACCGGTCACCTCACTCATACACAGGTCACCTCACGCATACACCGGTCACCTCACTCATACACAGGTCACCTCACTCATACACCGGTCACCTCACTCATACACCGGTCACCTCACTCATACACCGGTCATCTCACTCATACACCGGTCACCTCACTCATACACCGGTCACCTCACTCATACACAGGTCACCTCACTCATACACCGGTCACCTCACTCATACACCGGTCACCTCACTCATACACCGGTCACCTCACTCATACACCGGTCACCTCACTCATACACAGGTCACCTCACTCATACACCGGTCACCTCACTCATACACCGGTCACCTCACTCATACACCGGTCACCTCACTCATTCGAAATGAATTCTGAATCACCAATTCCCCAGATCAGTAAATGACAAGTCAGTGAAATAACTTTTAAGTCATATTTATAAAAAAATTATAATGATATTTAGATGATAAATGATAAATATAGATACTATAGTTCCCTGTCAATGTCTGCATGGCTGATGGATGTCATTTACACATACATGTAGCTGAATTGTGGTTAGTCTATGATTTGTTTAGGTAAAGTAACCAGGTTCACAACATTAGTATTTTAGTACGGCATAAGTAACGAAAAGAACTTCTCGAATCAATGGTTAACCATAATCCGAATTGTCCACGCATTAACGCAAACGATCAATGTATTACTATATTGACAAATGACTGTCCCACTCTAACAAGAATACTATGTAAACTGATCCGTCGCTTCTTCGATGCTCGTGTTGAGCAAATAGCAGTTAGGTAACCATAAATATAATACATGATACCGAGACTCCTTGTGCATCTTAGCATATTATGTAATTTTGTTCTTGTATATCCTATTATCACACGTTTTGTATATATTATTATCCATTGTATCATTATCTATCTATCTATCTAAGTTTGAGCAATTGTCCCATTTTCGTAGGGTTCGAGAAATTATATGTTCTGGGTATACATGTTTGTTAAACGAACATAGCTCATTCGAACATCCAAATTTTATCTTGGTAATTTTGAAGTATGTATAAGTTATGCTTTCATACACGACATATTGATACACATGCTTCATTATCTTAATACACGACATATTGATACACATGCTTCATTATCTTAATGCACGACATATTGATACACATGCTTCATTATCTTTAATACACGACATATTGATACACATGCTTCATTATCTTTCATACACGACATATTGATACACATGCTTCATTATCTTTAATACACGACATATTGATACACATGCTTCATTATCTTAATGCACGACATATTGATACACATGCTTCATTATCTTTAATGCACGACATATTGATACACATGCTTCATTATCTTAATGCACGACATATTGATACACATGCTTCATTATCTTTAATGCACGACATATTGATACACATGCTTCATTATCTTTAATACACGACATATTGATACACATGCTTCATTATCTTTAATTCACGACATATTGATACACATGCTTCATTATCTTAATACACGACATATTGATACACATGCTTCATTATCTTTAATTCACGACATATTGATACACATGCTTCATTATCTTTAATACACGACATATTGATACACATGCTTCATTATCTTAATACACGACATATTGATACACATGCTTCATTATCTTAATGCACGACATATTGATACACATGCTTCATTATCTTAATACACGACATATTGATACACATGCTTCATTATCTTTAATTCACGACATATTGATACACATGCTTCATTATCTTTAATACACGACATATTGATACACATGCTTCATTATCTTAATACACGACATATTGATACACATGCTTCATTATCTTTAATACACGACATATTGATACACATGCTTCATTATCTTAATACACGACATATTGATACACATGCTTCATTATCTTTAATACACGACATATTGATACACATGCTTCATTATCTTTAATTCACGACATATTGATACACATGCTTCATTATCTTTAATGCACGACATATTGATACACATGCTTCATTATCTTTAATACACGACATATTGATACACATGCTTCATTATCTTTAATACACGACATATTGATACACATGCTTCATTATCTTTAATGCACGACATATTGATACACATGCTTCATTATCTTTAATGCACGACATAGTGATACACATGCTTCATTATCTTAATACACGACATATTGATACACATGCTTCATTATCTTTAATACACGACATATTGATACACATGCTTCATTATCTTTAATACACGACATATTGATACACATGCTTCATTATCTTTAATGCACGACATATTGATACACATGCTTCATTATCTTTAATGCACGACATATTGATACACATGCTTCATTATCTTTAATTCACGACATATTGATACACATGCTTCATTATCTTTAATACACGACATATTGATACACATGCTTCATTATCTTAATACACGACATATTGATACACATGCTTCATTATCTTTAATACACGACATATTGATACACATGCTTCATTATCTTTAATTCACGACATATTGATACACATGCTTCATTATCTTTAATGCACGACATATTGATACACATGCTTCATTATCTTTAATACACGACATATTGATACACATGCTTCATTATCTTTAATGCACGACATATTGATACACATGCTTCATTATCTTAATACACGACATATTGATACACATGCTTCATTATCTTAATACACGACATATTGATACACATGCTTCATTATCTTAATACACGACATATTGATACACATGCTTCATTATCTTTAATACACGACATATTGATACACATGCTTCATTATCTTAATACACGACATATTGATACACATGCTTCATTATCTTTAATACACGACATATTGATACACATGCTTCATTATCTTTAATACACGACATATTGATACACATGCTTCATTATCTTAATACACGACATATTGATACACATGCTTCATTATCTTAATACACGACATATTGATACACATGCTTCATTATCTTTAATACACGACATATTGATACACATGCTTCATTATCTTTAATACACGACATATTGATACACATGCTTCATTATCTTTAATTCACGACATATTGATACACATGCTTCATTATCTTTAATTCACGACATATTGATACACATGCTTCATTATCTTAATACACGACATATTGATACACATGCTTCATTATCTTTAATACACGACATATTGATACACATGCTTCATTATCTTTAATTCACGACATATTGATACACATGCTTCATTATCTTTAATACACGACATATTGATACACATGCTTCATTATCTTAATACACGACATATTGATACACATGCTTCATTATCTTTAATACACGACATATTGATACACATGCTTCATTATCTTAATACACGACATATTGATACACATGCTTCATTATCTTAATACACGACATATTGATACACATGCTTCATTATCTTTAATACACGACATATTGATACACATGCTTCATTATCTTTAATACACGACATATTGATACACATGCTTCATTATCTTTAATACACGACATATTGATACACATGCTTCATTATCTTTAATTCACGACATATTGATACACATGCTTCATTATCTTAATACACGACATATTGATACACATGCTTCATTATCTTTAATACACGACATATTGATACACATGCTTCATTATCTTTAATTCACGACATATTGAAACACATGCTTCATTATCTTTAATACACGACATATTGATACACATGCTTCATTATCTTAATACACGACATATTGATACACATGCTTCATTATCTTTAATTCACGACATATTGATACACATGCTTCATTATCTTTAATTCACGACATATTGATACACATGCTTCATTATCTTTAATACACGACATAGTGATACACGTGCTTCATTATCTTTAATACACGACATATTGATACACATGCTTCATTATCTTTAATACACGACATATTGATACACATGCTTCATTATCTTTAATACACGACATAGTGATACACATGCTTCATTATCTTAATACACGACATATTGATACACGTGCTTCATTATCTTTAATACACGACATATTGATACACATGCTTCATTATCTTAATACACGACATATTGATACACATGCTTCATTATCTTAATACACGACATATTGATACACATGCTTCATTATCTTAATACACGACATATTGATACACATGCTTCATTATCTTAATACACGACATATTGATACACATGCTTCATTATCTTAATACACGACATATTGATACACATGCTTCATTATCTTTAATACACGACATATTGATACACATGCTTCATTATCTTAATACACGACATATTGATACACATGCTTCATTATCTTAATACACGACATATTGATACACATGCTTCATTATCTTTAATACACGACATATTGATACACATGCTTCATTATCTTTAATACACGACATATTGATACACATGCTTCATTATCTTTAATACACGACATATTGATACACATGCTTCATTATCTTAATACACGACATATTGATACACATGCTTCATTATCTTAATACACGACATATTGATACACATGCTTCATTATCTTAATACACGACATATTGATACACATGCTTCATTATCTTAATACACGACATATTGATACACATGCTTCATTATCTTAATACACGACATATTGATACACATGCTTCATTATCTTTAATACACGACATATTGATACACATGCTTCATTATCTTAATACACGACATGGTGATACACATGCTTCATTATCTTAATTCACGACATATTGATACACATGCTTCATTATCTTAATACACGACATATTGATACACATGCTTCATTATCTTAATGCACGACATAGTGATACACATGCTTCATTATCTTAATACACGACATATTGATACACATGCTTCATTATCTTTAATACACGACATAGTGATACACATGCTTCATTATCTTAATACACGACATATTGATACACATGCTTCATTATCTTAATGCACGACATATTGATACACATGCTTCATTATCTTTAATACACGACATATTGATACACATGCTTCATTATCTTTAATGCACGACATATTGATACACATGCTTCATTATCTTTAATACACGACATATTGATACACATGCTTCATTATCTTAATACACGACATAGTGATACACATGCTTCATTATCTTAATACACGACATATTGATACACATGCTTCATTATCTTTAATACACGACATATTGATACACATGCTTCATTATCTTAATACACGACATATTGATACACATGCTTCATTATCTTTAATACACGACATATTGATACACATGCTTCATTATCTTAATACACGACATATTGATACACATGCTTCATTATCTTAATACACGACATATTGATACACATGCTTCATTATCTTAATACACGACATATTGATACACATGCTTCATTATCTTAATACACGACATATTGATACACATGCTTCATTATCTTAATGCACGACATATTGATACACATGCTTCATTATCTTAATGCACGACATATTGATACACATGCTTCATTATCTTTAATACACGACATATTGATACACATGCTTCATTATCTTAATGCACGACATAGTGATACACATGCTTCATTATCTTAATGCACGACATATTGATACACATGCTTCATTATCTTAATACACGACATATTGATACACATGCTTCATTATCTTAATGCACGACATATTGATACACATGCTTCATTATCTTTAATACACGACATATTGATACACATGCTTCATTATCTTAATGCACGACATAGTGATACACATGCTTCATTATCTTAATGCACGACATATTGATACACATGCTTCATTATCTTAATACACGACATATTGATACACATGCTTCATTATCTTAATGCACGACATATTGATACACATGCTTCATTATCTTTAATACACGACATATTGATACACATGCTTCATTATCTTAATGCACGACATAGTGATACACATGCTTCATTATCTTAATGCACGACATATTGATACACATGCTTCATTATCTTAATACACGACATATTGATACACATGCTTCATTATCTTAATGCACGACATATTGATACACATGCTTCATTATCTTTAATACACGACATATTGATACACATGCTTCATTATCTTTAATACACGACATATTGATACACATGCTTCATTATCTTAATGCACGACATAGTGATACACATGCTTCATTATCTTAATACACGACATATTGATACACATGCTTCATTATCTTAATACACGACATATTGATACACATGCTTCATTATCTTTAATACACGACATATTGATACACATGCTTCATTATCTTTAATACACGACATAGTGATACTCATGCTTCATTATCTTAATACACGACATAGTGATACACATGCTTCATTATCTTAATACACGACATATTGATACACATGCTTCATTATCTTTAATACACGACATATTGATACACATGCTTCATTATCTTTAATACACGACATATTGATACACATGCTTCATTATCTTTAATACACGACATATTGATACACATGCTTCATTATCTTAATACACGACATATTGATACACATGCTTCATTATCTTTAATACACGACATATTGATACACATGCTTCATTATCTTTAATTCACGACATATTGATACACATGCTTCATTATCTTTAATGCACGACATATTGATACACATGCTTCATTATCTTTAATACACGACATATTGATACACATGCTTCATTATCTTTAATACACGACATATTGATACACATGCTTCATTATCTTTAATGCACGACATATTGATACACATGCTTCATTATCTTTAATGCACGACATAGTGATAAACATGCTTCATTATCTTAATACACGACATATTGATACACATGCTTCATTATCTTTAATACACGACATATTGATACACATGCTTCATTATCTTTAATACACGACATATTGATACACATGCTTCATTATCTTTAATGCACGACATATTGATACACATGCTTCATTATCTTTAATTCACGACATATTGATACACATGCTTCATTATCTTTAATACACGACATATTGATACACATGCTTCATTATCTTAATACACGACATATTGATACACATGCTTCATTATCTTAATACACGACATATTGATACACATGCTTCATTATCTTTAATACACGACATATTGATACACATGCTTCATTATCTTTAATTCACGACATATTGATACACATGCTTCATTATCTTTAATGCACGACATATTGATACACATGCTTCATTATCTTTAATACACGACATATTGATACACATGCTTCATTATCTTTAATGCACGACATATTGATACACATGCTTCATTATCTTAATACACGACATATTGATACACATGCTTCATTATCTTAATACACGACATATTGATACACATGCTTCATTATCTTAATACACGACATATTGATACACATGCTTCATTATCTTTAATACACGACATATTGATACACATGCTTCATTATCTTAATACACGACATATTGATACACATGCTTCATTATCTTTAATACACGACATATTGATACACATGCTTCATTATCTTTAATACACGACATATTGATACACATGCTTCATTATCTTAATACACGACATATTGATACACATGCTTCATTATCTTAATACACGACATATTGATACACATGCTTCATTATCTTTAATACACGACATATTGATACACATGCTTCATTATCTTTAATACACGACATATTGATACACATGCTTCATTATCTTTAATTCACGACATATTGATACACATGCTTCATTATCTTTAATTCACGACATATTGATACACATGCTTCATTATCTTAATACACGACATATTGATACACATGCTTCATTATCTTTAATACACGACATATTGATACACATGCTTCATTATCTTTAATTCACGACATATTGATACACATGCTTCATTATCTTTAATACACGACATATTGATACACATGCTTCATTATCTTAATACACGACATATTGATACACATGCTTCATTATCTTTAATACACGACATATTGATACACATGCTTCATTATCTTAATACACGACATATTGATACACATGCTTCATTATCTTAATACACGACATATTGATACACATGCTTCATTATCTTTAATACACGACATATTGATACACATGCTTCATTATCTTTAATACACGACATATTGATACACATGCTTCATTATCTTTAATACACGACATATTGATACACATGCTTCATTATCTTTAATTCACGACATATTGATACACATGCTTCATTATCTTAATACACGACATATTGATACACATGCTTCATTATCTTTAATACACGACATATTGATACACATGCTTCATTATCTTTAATTCACGACATATTGATACACATGCTTCATTATCTTTAATACACGACATATTGATACACATGCTTCATTATCTTAATACACGACATATTGATACACATGCTTCATTATCTTTAATTCACGACATATTGATACACATGCTTCATTATCTTTAATTCACGACATATTGATACACATGCTTCATTATCTTTAATACACGACATAGTGATACACGTGCTTCATTATCTTTAATACACGACATATTGATACACATGCTTCATTATCTTTAATACACGACATATTGATACACATGCTTCATTATCTTTAATACACGACATAGTGATACACATGCTTCATTATCTTAATACACGACATATTGATACACGTGCTTCATTATCTTTAATACACGACATATTGATACACATGCTTCATTATCTTAATACACGACATATTGATACACATGCTTCATTATCTTAATACACGACATATTGATACACATGCTTCATTATCTTAATACACGACATATTGATACACATGCTTCATTATCTTAATACACGACATATTGATACACATGCTTCATTATCTTAATACACGACATATTGATACACATGCTTCATTATCTTTAATACACGACATATTGATACACATGCTTCATTATCTTAATACACGACATATTGATACACATGCTTCATTATCTTAATACACGACATATTGATACACATGCTTCATTATCTTTAATACACGACATATTGATACACATGCTTCATTATCTTTAATACACGACATATTGATACACATGCTTCATTATCTTTAATACACGACATATTGATACACATGCTTCATTATCTTAATACACGACATATTGATACACATGCTTCATTATCTTAATACACGACATATTGATACACATGCTTCATTATCTTAATACACGACATATTGATACACATGCTTCATTATCTTAATACACGACATATTGATACACATGCTTCATTATCTTAATACACGACATATTGATACACATGCTTCATTATCTTTAATACACGACATATTGATACACATGCTTCATTATCTTAATACACGACATAGTGATACACATGCTTCATTATCTTAATTCACGACATATTGATACACATGCTTCATTATCTTAATACACGACATATTGATACACATGCTTCATTATCTTAATGCACGACATAGTGATACACATGCTTCATTATCTTAATACACGACATATTGATACACATGCTTCATTATCTTTAATACACGACATAGTGATACACATGCTTCATTATCTTAATACACGACATATTGATACACATGCTTCATTATCTTAATGCACGACATATTGATACACATGCTTCATTATCTTTAATACACGACATATTGATACACATGCTTCATTATCTTTAATGCACGACATATTGATACACATGCTTCATTATCTTTAATACACGACATATTGATACACATGCTTCATTATCTTAATACACGACATAGTGATACACATGCTTCATTATCTTAATACACGACATATTGATACACATGCTTCATTATCTTTAATACACGACATATTGATACACATGCTTCATTATCTTAATACACGACATATTGATACACATGCTTCATTATCTTTAATACACGACATATTGATACACATGCTTCATTATCTTAATACACGACATATTGATACACATGCTTCATTATCTTAATACACGACATATTGATACACATGCTTCATTATCTTAATACACGAGATATTGATACACATGCTTCATTATCTTAATACACGACATATTGATACACATGCTTCATTATCTTAATACACGACATATTGATACACATGCTTCATTATCTTAATACACGACATATTGATACACATGCTTCATTATCTTTAATACACGACATATTGATACACATGCTTCATTATCTTAATGCACGACATAGTGATACACATGCTTCATTATCTTAATGCACGACATATTGATACACATGCTTCATTATCTTAATACACGACATATTGATACACATGCTTCATTATCTTAATGCACGACATATTGATACACATGCTTCATTATCTTTAATACACGACATATTGATACACATGCTTCATTATCTTAATGCACGACATAGTGATACACATGCTTCATTATCTTAATGCACGACATATTGATACACATGCTTCATTATCTTAATACACGACATATTGATACACATGCTTCATTATCTTAATGCACGACATATTGATACACATGCTTCATTATCTTTAATACACGACATATTGATACACATGCTTCATTATCTTAATGCACGACATAGTGATACACATGCTTCATTATCTTAATGCACGACATATTGATACACATGCTTCATTATCTTAATACACGACATATTGATACACATGCTTCATTATCTTAATGCACGACATATTGATACACATGCTTCATTATCTTTAATACACGACATATTGATACACATGCTTCATTATCTTAATGCACGACATAGTGATACACATGCTTCATTATCTTAATGCACGACATATTGATACACATGCTCCATTATCTTAATACACGACATATTGATACACATGCTTCATTATCTTAATGCACGACATATTGATACACATGCTTCATTATTTTTAATACACGACATATTGATACACATGCTTCATTATCTTAATGCACGACATAGTGATACACATGCTTCATTATCTTAATGCACGACATATTGATACACATGCTTCATTATCTTAATACACGACATATTGATACACATGCTTCATTATCTTAATACACGACATATTGATACACATGCTTCATTATCTTTAATACACGACATAGTGATACTCATGCTTCATTATCTTAATGCACGACATAGTGATACACATGCTTCATTATCTTAATGCACGACATAGTGATACACATGCTTCATTATCTTAATGCACGACATATTGATACACATGCTTCATTATCTTTAATACACGACATATTGATACACATGCTTCATTATCTTTAATACACGACATATTGATACACATGCTTCATTATCTTAATGCACGACATAGTGATACACATGCTTCATTATCTTAATGCACGACATAGTGATACACATGCTTCATTATCTTAATACACGACATATTGATACACATGCTTCATTATCTTTAATACACGACATATTGATACACATGCTTCATTATCTTTAATACACGACATATTGATACACATGCTTCATTATCTTAATACACGACATATTGATACACATGCTTCATTATCTTTAATGCACGACATAGTGATACACATGCTTCATTATCTTAATGCACGACATATTGATACACATGCTTCATTATCTTAATACACGACATATTGATACACATGCTTCATTATCTTTAATACACGACATATTGATACACATGCTTCATTATCTTAATGCACGACATAGTGATACACATGCTTCATTATCTTAATGCACGACATAGTGATACACATGCTTCATTATCTTTAATACACGACATATTGATACACATGCTTCATTATCTTTAATACACGACATATTGATACACATGCTTCATTATCTTAATGCACGACATAGTGATACACATGCTTCATTATCTTAATGCACGACATAGTGATACACATGCTTCATTATCTTTAATACACGACATATTGATACACATGCTTCATTATCTTTAATACACGACATATTGATACACATGCTTCATTATCTTAATGCACGACATAGTGATACACATGCTTCATTATCTTAATGCACGACATAGTGATACACATGCTTCATTATCTTAATACACGACATATTGATACACATGCTTCATTATCTTTAATGCACGACATATTGATACACATGCTTCATTATCTTTAATACACGACATATTGATACACATGCTTCATTATCTTAATGCACGACATAGTGATACACATGCTTCATTATCTTAATGCACGACATAGTGATACACATGCTTCATTATCTTAATGCACGACATAGTGATACTCATGCTTCATTATCTTTAATACACGACATAGTGATACACATGCTTCATTATCTTAATACACGACATATTGATACACATGCTTCATTATCTTTAATACACGACATATTGATACACATGCTTCATTATCTTAATGCACGACATATTGATACACATGCTTCATTATCTTAATGCACGACATAGTGATACACATGCTTCATTATCTTAATGCACGACATAGTGATACACATGCTTCATTATCTTAATGCACGACATAGTGATACTCATGCTTCATTATCTTTAATACACGACATAGTGATACACATGCTTCATTATCTTAATACACGACATATTGATACACATGCTTCATTATCTTTAATACACGACATATTGATACACATGCTTCATTATCTTAATGCACGACATATTGATACACATGCTTCATTATCTTAATGCACGACATAGTGATACACATGCTTCATTATCTTAATGCACGACATAGTGATACACATGCTTCATTATCTTAATGCACGACATAGTGATACTCATGCTTCATTATCTTTAATACACGACATAGTGATACACATGCTTCATTATCTTAATACACGACATATTGATACACATGCTTCATTATCTTTAATACACGACATATTGATACACATGCTTCATTATCTTAATGCACGACATAGTGATACTCATGCTTCATTATCTTAATACACGACATATTGATACACATGCTTCATTATCTTTAATACACGACATATTGATACACATGCTTCATTATCTTAATACACGACCTATTGATACACATGCTTCATTATCTTAATGCACGACATATTGATACACATGCTTCATTATCTTAATACACGACATATTGATACACATGCTTCATTATCTTAATACACGACATATTGATACACATGCTTCATTATCTTAATACACGACATATTGATACACATGCTTCATTATCTTAATGCACGACATATTGATACACATGCTTCATTATCTTTAATACACGACATATTGATACACATGCTTCATTATCTTTAATACACGACATATTGATACACATGCTTCATTATCTTTAATACACGACATATTGATACACATGCTTCATTATCTTTAATACACGACATATTGATACACATGCTTCATTATCTTAATACACGACATATTGATACACATGCTTCATTATCTTAATACACGACATAGTGATACTCATGCTTCATTATCTTAATACACGACATATTGATACACATGCTTCATTATCTTAATACACGACATATTGATACACATGCTTCATTATCTTTAATACACGACATATTGATACACATGCTTCATTATCTTAATACACGACATATTGATACACATGCTTCATTATCTTTAATACACGACATATTGATACACATGCTTCATTATCTTTAATACACGACATATTGATTCTCATGCTTCATTATCTTAATACACGACATAGTGATACTCATGCTTCATTATCTTAATACACGACATATTGATACACATGCTTCATTATCTTAATACACGACATATTGATACACATGCTTCATTATCTTAATACACGACATATTGATACACATGCTTCATTATCTTAATACACGACATAGTGATACACATGCTTCATTATCTTTAATACACGACATATTGATACACATGCTTCATTATCTTTAATACACGACATAGTGATACTCATGCTTCATTATCTTTAATACACGACATAGTGATACTCATGCTTCATTATCTTAATACACGACATATTGATACACATGCTTCATTATCTTAATACACGACATATTGATACACATGCTTCATTATCTTTAATTCACGACATATTGATACACATGCTTCATTATCTTAATACACGACATATTGATACACATGCTTCATTATCTTAATACACGACATATTGATACACATGCTTCATTATCTTTAATTCACGACATATTGATACACATGCTCCATTATCTTTAATGCACGACATATTGATACACATGCTTCATTATCTTTAATACACGACATATTGATACACATGCTTCATTATCTTTCATACACGACATATTGATACACATGCTTCATTATCTTTAATACACGACATATTGATACACATGCTTCATTATCTTTAATACACGACATATTGATACACATGCTTCATTATCTTATTACACGACATAGTGATACACATGCTTCATTATCTTATTACACGACATATTGATACACATGCTTCATTATCTTTAATACACGACATAGTGATACACATGCTTCATTATCTTTAATACACGACATAGTGATACACATGCTTCATTATCTTAATACACGACATATTGATACACATGCTTCATTATCTTTAATTCACGACATAGTGATACACATGCTTCATTATCTTAATACACGACATATTGATACACATGCTTCATTATCTTAATACACGACATATTGATACACATGCTTCATTATCTTTAATACACGACATATTGATACACATGCTTCATTATCTTAATACACGACATATTGATACACATGCTTCATTATCTTTAATTCACGACATATTGATACACATGCTTCATTATCTTTAATACACGACATATTGATACACATGCTTCATTATCTTTAATACACGACATATTGATACACATGCTTCATTATCTTTAATTCACGACATATTGATACACATGCTTCATTATCTTAATACACGACATATTGATACA
Source organism: Siphonodentalium dalli (assembly GCA_032622095.1). Classification (NCBI taxonomy): domain Eukaryota; kingdom Metazoa; phylum Mollusca; class Scaphopoda; order Gadilida; family Siphonodentaliidae; genus Siphonodentalium; species Siphonodentalium dalli. The sequence continues at coordinate 193,887,440 of CP136069.1, forward strand.
CATGCTTCATTATCTTAATACACGACATATTGATACACATGCTTCATTATCTTTAATTCACGACATATTGATACACATGCTTCATTATCTTTAATACACGACATATTGATACACATGCTTCATTATCTTTAATTCACGACATATTGATACACATGCTTCATTATCTTTAATACACGACATAGTGATACACATGCTTCATTATCTTTAATACACGACATAGTGATACACATGCTTCATTATCTTTAATACACGACATATTGATACACATGCTTCATTATCTTAATACACGACATATTGATACACATGCTTCATTATCTTTAATACACGACATATTGATACACATGCTTCATTATCTTTAATACACGACATAGTGATACACATGCTTCATTATCTTTAATACACGACATATTGATACACATGCTTCATTATCTTTAATACACGACATAGTGATACACATGCTTCATTATCTTTAATACACGACATAGTGATACACATGCTTCATTATCTTTAATACACGACATATTGATACACATGCTTCATTATCTTAATACACGACATATTGATACACATGCTTCATTATCTTTAATACACGACATATTGATACACATGCTTCATTATCTTTAATACACGACATAATGATACACATGCTTCATTATCTTTAATGCACGACATATTGATACACATGCTTCATTATCTTTAATACACGACATATTGATACACATGCTTCATTATCTTTAATACACGACATAGTGATACACATGCTTCATTATCTTTAATACACGACATAGTGATACACATGCTTCATTATCTTTAATACACGACATATTGATACACATGCTTCATTATCTTTAATACACGACATAGTGATACACATGCTTCATTATCTTTAATACACGACATAGTGATACACATGCTTCATTATCTTTAATGCACGACATATTGATACACATGCTTCATTATCTTTAATACACGACATAGTGATACACATGCTTCATTATCTTTAATACACGACATAGTGATACACATGCTTCATTATCTTTAATGCACGACATATTGATACACATGCTTCATTATCTTTAATACACGACATAGTGATACACATGCTTCATTATCTTTAATGCACGACATAGTGATACACATGCTTCATTATCTTTAATGCACGACATAGTGATACACATGCTTCATTATCTTTAATACACGACATATTGATACACATGCTTCATTATCTTTAATACACGACATATTGATACACATGCTTCATTATCTTAATGCACGACATATTGATACACATGCTTCATTATCTTTAATACACGACATATTGATACACATGCTTCATTATCTTTAATACACGACATATTGATACACATGCTTCATTATCTTTAATACACGACATAGTGATACACATGCTTCATTATATTTAATACACGACATATTGATACACATGCTTCATTATCTTTAATGCACGACATATTGATACACATGCTTCATTATCTTTAATACACGACATATTGATACACATGCTTCATTATCTTTAATACACGACATAGTGATACACATGCTTCATTATCTTTAATACACGACATAGTGATACACATGCTTCATTATCTTTAATACACGACATAGTGATACACATGCTTCATTATCTTTAATACACGACATAGTGATACACATGCTTCATTATCTTAATACACGACATATTGATACACATGCTTCATTATCTTTAATACACGACATAGTGATACACATGCTTCATTATCTTTAATACACGACATAGTGATACACATGCTTCATTATCTTTAATACACGACATATTGATACACATGCTTCATTATCTTTAATACACGACATAGTGATACACATGCTTCATTATCTTTAATTCACGACATATTGATACACATGCTTCATTATCTTAATACACGACATATTGATACACATGCTTCATTATCTTAATACACGACATATTGATACACATGCTTCATTATCTTTAATACACGACATATTGATACACATGCTTCATTATCTTTAATACACGACATAGTGATACACATGCTTCATTATCTTTAATACACGACATATTGATACACATGCTTCATTATCTTAATGCACGACATATTGATACACATGCTTCATTATCTTAATGCACGACATATTGATACACATGCTTCATTATCTTAATGCACGACATATTGATACACATGCTTCATTATCTTTAATACACGACATATTGATACACATGCTTCATTATCTTTAATACACGACATAGTGATACACATGCTTCATTATCTTTAATACACGACATATTGATACACATGCTTCATTATCTTTAATACACGACATATTGATACACATGCTTCATTATCTTAATGCACGACATATTGATACACATGCTTCATTATCTTTAATACACGACATATTGATACACATGCTTCATTATCTTTAATACACGACATATTGATACACATGCTTCATTATCTTTAATACACGACATATTGATACACATGCTTCATTATCTTAATGCACGACACATTGATACACATGCTTCATTATCTTTAATACACGACATATTGATACACATGCTTCATTATCTTTAATACACGACATAGTGATACACATGCTTCATTATCTTTAATACACGACATATTGATACACATGCTTCATTATCTTTAATACACGACATATTGATACACATGCTTCATTATCTTTAATACACGACATATTGATACACATGCTTCATTATCTTTAATACACGACATATTGATACACATGCTTCATTATCTTTAATACACGACATATTGATACACATGCTTCATTATCTTTAATACACGACATAGTGATACACATGCTTCATTATCTTTAATACACGACATATTGATACACATGCTTCATTATCTTAATGCACGACATATTGATACACATGCTTCATTATCTTTAATACACGACATATTGATACACATGCTTCATTATCTTTAATACACGACATAGTGATACACATGCTTCATTATCTTTAATACACGACATAGTGATACACATGCTTCATTATCTTTAATACACGACATAGTGATACACATGCTTCATTATCTTAATACACGACATATTGATACACATGCTTCATTATCTTTAATTCACGACATATTGATACACATGCTTCATTATCTTTAATACACGACATAGTGATACACATGCTTCATTATCTTTAATACACGACATATTGATACACATGCTTCATTATCTTTAATACACGACATATTGATACACATGCTTCATTATCTTTAATACACGACATAGTGATACACATGCTTCATTATCTTTAATACACGACATATTGATACACATGCTTCATTATCTTTAATACACGACATATTGATACACATGCTTCATTATCTTTAATACACGACATATTGATACACATGCTTCATTATCTTAATACACGACATATTGATACACATGCTTCATTATCTTAATACACGACATATTGATACACATGCTTCATTATCTTTAATGCACGACATATTGATACACATGCTTCATTATCTTTAATACACGACATAGTGATACACATGCTTCATTATATTTAATACACGACATATTGATACACATGCTTCATTATCTTAATACACGACATATTGATACACATGCTTCATTATCTTAATACACGACATAGTGATACACATGCTTCATTATATTTAATACACGACATATTGATACAAATGCTTCATTATCTTTAATACACGACATAGTGATACACATGCTTCATTATATTTAATACACGACATATTGATACAAATGCTTCATTATCTTTAATACACGACATAGTGATACACATGCTTCATTATATTTAATACACGACATATTGATACAAATGCTTCATTATCTTTAATACACGACATAGTGATACACATGCTTCATTATCTTTAATACACGACATAGTGATACACATGCTTCATTATATTTAATACACGACATATTGATACACATGCTTCATTATATTTAATGCACGACATAGTGATACACATGCTTCATTATCTTAATACACGACATATTGATACACATGCTTCATTATCTTAATACACGACATATTGATACACATGCTTCATTATCTTTAATGCACGACATATTGATACACATGCTTCATTATCTTTAATGCACGACATATTGATACACATGCTTCATTATATTTAATACACGACATATTGATACAAATGCTTCATTATCTTTAATACACGACATAGTGATACACATGCTTCATTATATTTAATACACGACATATTGATACACATGCTTCATTATCTTTAATACACGACATAGTGATACACATGCTTCATTATATTTAATACACGACATATTGATACACATGCTTCATTATCTTTAATGCACGACATATTGATACACATGCTTCATTATCTTAATACACGACATAGTGATACACATGCTTCATTATATTTAATACACGACATATTGATACAAATGCTTCATTATCTTAATGCACGACATATTGATACACATGCTTCATTATCTTAATACACGACATATTGATACACATGCTTCATTATCTTTAATGCACGACATATTGATACACATGCTTCATTATCTTTAATGCACGACATAGTGATACACATGCTTCATTATCTTTAATGCACGACATATTGATACACATGCTTCATTATCTTAATACACGACATATTGATACACATGCTTCATTATATTTAATACACGACATAGTGATACACATGCTTCATTATCTTTAATGCACGACATAGTGATACACATGCTTCATTATCTTAATACACGACATATTGATACACATGCTTCATTATCTTTAATGCACGACATATTGATACACATGCTTCATTATCTTTAATGCACGACATAGTGATACACATGCTTCATTATCTTTAATGCACGACATATTGATACACATGCTTCATTATCTTAATACACGACATATTGATACACATGCTTCATTATATTTAATACACGACATAGTGATACACATGCTTCATTATATTTAATACACGACATATTGATACACATGCTTCATTATATTTAATGCACGACATAGTGATACACATGCTTCATTATATTTAATACACGACATATTGATACAAATGCTTCATTATCTTAATGCACGACATATTGATACACATGCTTCATTATCTTTAATGCACGACATATTGATACACATGCTTCATTATCTTTAATGCACGACATATTGATACACATGCTTCATTATCTTTAATGCACGACATATTGATACACATGCTTCATTATATTTAATACACGACATATTGATACAAATGCTTCATTATCTTTAATACACGACATAGTGATACACATGCTTCATTATATTTAATACACGACATATTGATACACATGCTTCATTATCTTTAATACACGACATAGTGATACACATGCTTCATTATATTTAATACACGACATATTGATACACATGCTTCATTATCTTAATACACGACATAGTGATACACATGCTTCATTATATTTAATACACGACATATTGATACAAATGCTTCATTATCTTAATGCACGACATATTGATACACATGCTTCATTATCTTAATACACGACATATTGATACACATGCTTCATTATCTTTAATGCACGACATATTGATACACATGCTTCATTATCTTAATACACGACATATTGATACACATGCTTCATTATCTTTAATGCACGACATAGTGATACACATGCTTCATTATCTTTAATGCACGACATATTGATACACATGCTTCATTATCTTAATACACGACATATTGATACACATGCTTCATTATCTTAATGCACGACATATTGATACACATGCTTCATTATCTTTAATACACGACATAGTGATACACATGCTTCATTATCTTAATACACGACATATTGATACACATGCTTCATTATCTTAATACACGACATATTGATACACATGCTTCATTATCTTAATGCACGACATATTGATACACATGCTTCATTATCTTTAATACACGACATAGTGATACACATGCTTCATTATCTTAATACACGACATATTGATACACATGCTTCATTATCTTAATACACGACATATTGATACACATGCTTCATTATCTTTAATACACGACATAGTGATACACATGCTTCATTATCTTAATACACGACATATTGATACACATGCTTCATTATCTTAATACACGACATATTGATACACATGCTTCATTATCTTTAATACACGACATAGTGATACACATGCTTCATTATCTTTAATGCACGACATAGTGATACACATGCTTCATTATCTTTAATTCACGACATATTGATACACATGCTTCATTATCTTATTACACGACATATTGATACACATGCTTCATTATCTTTAATACACGACATAGTGATACACATGCTTCATTATCTTAATACACGACATATTGATACACATGCTTCATTATCTTAATACACGACATATTGATACACATGCTTCATTATCTTTAATGCACGACATAGTGATACACATGCTTCATTATCTTTAATACACGACATAGTGATACACATGCTTCATTATCTTATTACACGACATATTGATACACATGCTTCATTATCTTAATACACGACATATTGATACACATGCTTCATTATCTTAATACACGACATATTGATACACATGCTTCATTATCTTTAATTCACGACATATTGATACACATGCTTCATTATCTTTAATTCACGACATAGTGATACACATGCTTCATTATCTTTAATTCACGACATATTGATACACATGCTTCATTATCTTTAATACACGACATATTGATACACATGCTTCATTATCTTTAATGCACGACATAGTGATACACATGCTTCATTATCTTTAATACACGACATATTGATACACATGCTTCATTATCTTTAATACACGACATATTGATACACATGCTTCATTATCTTTAATACACGACATATTGATACACATGCTTCATTATATTTAATACACGACATATTGATACACATGCTTCATTATCTTTAATACACGACATATTGATACACATGCTTCATTATATTTAATACACGACATATTGATACACATGCTTCATTATATTTAATACACGACATATTGATACACATGCTTCATTATATTTAATACACGACATATTGATACACATGCTTCATTATCTTTAATACACGACATATTGATACACATGCTTCATTATATTTAATACACGACATATTGATACACATGCTTCATTATCTTTAATACACGACATATTGATACACATGCTTCATTATCTTTAATACACGACATATTGATACACATGCTTCATTATATTTAATACACGACATATTGATACACATGCTTCATTATCTTTAATACACGACATATTGATACACATGCTTCATTATATTTAATACACGACATATTGATACACATGCTTCATTATATTTAATACACGACATATTGATACACATGCTTCATTATCTTTAATACACGACATATTGATACACATGCTTCATTATATTTAATACACGACATATTGATACACATGCTTCATTATCTTTAATACACGACATATTGATACACATGCTTCATTATATTTAATACACGACATATTGATACACATGCTTCATTATATTTAATACACGACATATTGATACACATGCTTCATTATATTTAATACACGACATATTGATACACATGCTTCATTATCTTTAATACACGACATATTGATACACATGCTTCATTATATTTAATACACGACATATTGATACACATGCTTCATTATCTTTAATACACGACATATTGATACACATGCTTCATTATCTTTAATACACGACATATTGATACACATGCTTCATTATCTTTAATGCACGACATATTGATACACATGCTTCATTATCTTTAATACACGACATAGTGATACACATGCTTCATTATATTTAATGCACGACATAGTGATACACATGCTTCATTATCCTTCATACACGACATATTGATACACATGCTTCATTATCTTAATACACGACATATTGATACACATGCTTCATTATCTTTAATGCACGACATAGTGATACACATGCTTCATTATCTTTAATGCACGACATAGTGATACACATGCTTCATTATCTTTAATACACGACATATTGATACACATGCTTCATTATCTTAATACACGACATATTGATACACATGCTTCATTATCTTTCATACACGACATATTGATACACATGCTTCATTATCTTTAATTCACGACATATTGATACACATGCTTCATTATCTTTAATACACGACATATTGATACACATGCTTCATTATCTTAATACACGACATATTGATACACATGCTTCATTATCTTTAATACACGACATATTGATACACATGCTTCATTATCTTAATACACGACATATTGATACACATGCTTCATTATCTTAATACACGACATATTGATACACATGCTTCATTATCTTTAATACACGACATATTGATACACATGCTTCATTATCTTTAATACACGACATATTGATACACATGCTTCATTATCTTTAATACACGACATATTGATACACATGCTTCATTATCTTTAATTCACGACATATTGATACACATGCTTCATTATCTTAATACACGACATATTGATACACATGCTTCATTATCTTTAATACACGACATATTGATACACATGCTTCATTATCTTTAATTCACGACATATTGATACACATGCTTCATTATCTTTAATACACGACATATTGATACACATGCTTCATTATCTTAATACACGACATATTGATACACATGCTTCATTATCTTTAATTCACGACATATTGATACACATGCTTCATTATCTTTAATTCACGACATATTGATACACATGCTTCATTATCTTTAATACACGACATAGTGATACACGTGCTTCATTATCTTTAATACACGACATATTGATACACATGCTTCATTATCTTTAATACACGACATATTGATACACATGCTTCATTATCTTTAATACACGACATAGTGATACACATGCTTCATTATCTTAATACACGACATATTGATACACGTGCTTCATTATCTTTAATACACGACATATTGATACACATGCTTCATTATCTTAATACACGACATATTGATACACATGCTTCATTATCTTAATACACGACATATTGATACACATGCTTCATTATCTTAATACACGACATATTGATACACATGCTTCATTATCTTAATACACGACATATTGATACACATGCTTCATTATCTTAATACACGACATATTGATACACATGCTTCATTATCTTTAATACACGACATATTGATACACATGCTTCATTATCTTAATACACGACATATTGATACACATGCTTCATTATCTTAATACACGACATATTGATACACATGCTTCATTATCTTTAATACACGACATATTGATACACATGCTTCATTATCTTTAATACACGACATATTGATACACATGCTTCATTATCTTTAATACACGACATATTGATACACATGCTTCATTATCTTAATACACGACATATTGATACACATGCTTCATTATCTTAATACACGACATATTGATACACATGCTTCATTATCTTAATACACGACATATTGATACACATGCTTCATTATCTTAATACACGACATATTGATACACATGCTTCATTATCTTAATACACGACATATTGATACACATGCTTCATTATCTTTAATACACGACATATTGATACACATGCTTCATTATCTTAATACACGACATAGTGATACACATGCTTCATTATCTTAATTCACGACATATTGATACACATGCTTCATTATCTTAATACACGACATATTGATACACATGCTTCATTATCTTAATGCACGACATAGTGATACACATGCTTCATTATCTTAATACACGACATATTGATACACATGCTTCATTATCTTAATACACGACATATTGATACACATGCTTCATTATCTTTAATACACGACATAGTGATACACATGCTTCATTATCTTAATACACGACATATTGATACACATGCTTCATTATCTTAATGCACGACATATTGATACACATGCTTCATTATCTTTAATACACGACATATTGATACACATGCTTCATTATCTTTAATGCACGACATATTGATACACATGCTTCATTATCTTTAATACACGACATATTGATACACATGCTTCATTATCTTAATACACGACATAGTGATACACATGCTTCATTATCTTAATACACGACATATTGATACACATGCTTCATTATCTTTAATACACGACATATTGATACACATGCTTCATTATCTTAATACACGACATATTGATACACATGCTTCATTATCTTTAATACACGACATATTGATACACATGCTTCATTATCTTAATACACGACATATTGATACACATGCTTCATTATCTTAATACACGACATATTGATACACATGCTTCATTATCTTAATACACGACATATTGATACACATGCTTCATTATCTTAATACACGACATATTGATACACATGCTTCATTATCTTAATACACGACATATTGATACACATGCTTCATTATCTTAATACACGACATATTGATACACATGCTTCATTATCTTAATGCACGACATATTGATACACATGCTTCATTATCTTAATACACGACATATTGATACACATGCTTCATTATCTTAATGCACGACATATTGATACACATGCTTCATTATCTTTAATACACGACATATTGATACACATGCTTCATTATCTTAATGCACGACATAGTGATACACATGCTTCATTATCTTAATGCACGACATATTGATACACATGCTTCATTATCTTAATACACGACATATTGATACACATGCTTCATTATCTTAATGCACGACATATTGATACACATGCTTCATTATCTTTAATACACGACATATTGATACACATGCTTCATTATCTTAATGCACGACATAGTGATACACATGCTTCATTATCTTAATGCACGACATATTGATACACATGCTTCATTATCTTAATACACGACATATTGATACACATGCTTCATTATCTTAATGCACGACATATTGATACACATGCTTCATTATCTTTAATACACGACATATTGATACACATGCTTCATTATCTTAATGCACGACATAGTGATACACATGCTTCATTATCTTAATGCACGACATATTGATACACATGCTTCATTATCTTAATACACGACATATTGATACACATGCTTCATTATCTTAATACACGACATATTGATACACATGCTTCATTATCTTTAATACACGACATAGTGATACTCATGCTTCATTATCTTAATGCACGACATAGTGATACACATGCTTCATTATCTTAATGCACGACATAGTGATACACATGCTTCATTATCTTAATGCACGACATATTGATACACATGCTTCATTATCTTTAATACACGACATATTGATACACATGCTTCATTATCTTTAATACACGACATATTGATACACATGCTTCATTATCTTAATGCACGACATAGTGATACACATGCTTCATTATCTTAATGCACGACATAGTGATACACATGCTTCATTATCTTAATACACGACATATTGATACACATGCTTCATTATCTTTAATACACGACATATTGATACACATGCTTCATTATCTTTAATACACGACATATTGATACACATGCTTCATTATCTTAATACACGACATATTGATACACATGCTTCATTATCTTTAATGCACGACATAGTGATACACATGCTTCATTATCTTAATGCACGACATATTGATACACATGCTTCATTATCTTAATACACGACATATTGATACACATGCTTCATTATCTTTAATACACGACATATTGATACACATGCTTCATTATCTTAATGCACGACATAGTGATACACATGCTTCATTATCTTAATGCACGACATAGTGATACACATGCTTCATTATCTTTAATACACGACATATTGATACACATGCTTCATTATCTTTAATACACGACATATTGATACACATGCTTCATTATCTTAATGCACGACATAGTGATACACATGCTTCATTATCTTAATGCACGACATAGTGATACACATGCTTCATTATCTTTAATACACGACATATTGATACACATGCTTCATTATCTTTAATACACGACATATTGATACACATGCTTCATTATCTTAATGCACGACATAGTGATACACATGCTTCATTATCTTAATGCACGACATAGTGATACACATGCTTCATTATCTTAATACACGACATATTGATACACATGCTTCATTATCTTTAATGCACGACATATTGATACACATGCTTCATTATCTTTAATACACGACATATTGATACACATGCTTCATTATCTTTAATACACGACATATTGATACACATGCTTCATTATCTTTAATACACGACATAGTGATACACATGCTTCATTATCTTAATGCACGACATAGTGATACACATGCTTCATTATCTTAATGCACGACATAGTGATACTCATGCTTCATTATCTTTAATACACGACATAGTGATACACATGCTTCATTATCTTAATACACGACATATTGATACACATGCTTCATTATCTTTAATACACGACATATTGATACACATGCTTCATTATCTTAATACACGACATAGTGATACTCATGCTTCATTATCTTAATGCACGACATAGTGATACACATGCTTCATTATCTTAATGCACGACATAGTGATACACATGCTTCATTATCTTAATACACGACATATTGATACACATGCTTCATTATCTTTAATGCACGACATATTGATACACATGCTTCATTATCTTAATACACGACATATTGATACACATGCTTCATTATCTTAATACACGACCTATTGATACACATGCTTCATTATCTTAATGCACGACATATTGATACACATGCTTCATTATCTTAATACACGACCTATTGATACACATGCTTCATTATCTTAATGCACGACATAGTGATACTCATGCTTCATTATCTTAATACACGACATATTGATACACATGCTTCATTATCTTAATACACGACATATTGATACACATGCTTCATTATCTTAATGCACGACATAGTGATACTCATGCTTCATTATCTTAATACACGACATATTGATACACATGCTTCATTATCTTAATGCACGACATAGTGATACACATGCTTCATTATCTTAATACACGACATATTGATACACATGCTTCATTATCTTTAATGCACGACATATTGATACACATGCTTCATTATCTTAATACACGACCTATTGATACACATGCTTCATTATCTTAATGCACGACATAGTGATACTCATGCTTCATTATCTTAATACACGACATATTGATACACATGCTTCATTATCTTTAATACACGACATATTGATACACATGCTTCATTATCTTAATACACGACCTATTGATACACATGCTTCATTATCTTAATGCACGACATATTGATACACATGCTTCATTATCTTAATACACGACATATTGATACACATGCTTCATTATCTTAATACACGACATATTGATACACATGCTTCATTATCTTAATACACGACATATTGATACACATGCTTCATTATCTTAATGCACGACATATTGATACACATGCTTCATTATCTTTAATACACGACATATTGATACACATGCTTCATTATCTTTAATACACGACATATTGATACACATGCTTCATTATCTTTAATACACGACATATTGATACACATGCTTCATTATCTTTAATACACGACATATTGATACACATGCTTCATTATCTTAATACACGACATATTGATACACATGCTTCATTATCTTAATACACGACATAGTGATACTCATGCTTCATTATCTTAATACACGACATATTGATACACATGCTTCATTATCTTAATACACGACATATTGATACACATGCTTCATTATCTTTAATACACGACATATTGATACACATGCTTCATTATCTTAATACACGACATATTGATACACATGCTTCATTATCTTTAATACACGACATATTGATACACATGCTTCATTATCTTTAATACACGACATATTGATACTCATGCTTCATTATCTTAATACACGACATAGTGATACTCATGCTTCATTATCTTAATACACGACATATTGATACACATGCTTCATTATCTTAATACACGACATATTGATACACATGCTTCATTATCTTAATACACGACATATTGATACACATGCTTCATTATCTTAATACACGACATAGTGATACACATGCTTCATTATCTTTAATACACGACATATTGATACACGTGCTTCATTATCTTTAATACACGACATAGTGATACTCATGCTTCATTATCTTTAATACACGACATAGTGATACTCATGCTTCATTATCTTAATACACGACATATTGATACACATGCTTCATTATCTTAATACACGACATATTGATACACATGCTTCATTATCTTTAATTCACGACATATTGATACACATGCTTCATTATCTTAATACACGACATATTGATACACATGCTTCATTATCTTAATACACGACATATTGATACACATGCTTCATTATCTTTAATTCACGACATATTGATACACATGCTTCATTATCTTTAATGCACGACATATTGATACACATGCTTCATTATCTTTAATACACGACATATTGATACACATGCTTCATTATCTTTCATACACGACATATTGATACACATGCTTCATTATCTTTAATACACGACATATTGATACACATGCTTCATTATCTTTAATACACGACATATTGATACACATGCTTCATTATCTTATTACACGACATAGTGATACACATGCTTCATTATCTTATTACACGACATATTGATACACATGCTTCATTATCTTTAATACACGACATAGTGATACACATGCTTCATTATCTTTAATACACGACATAGTGATACACATGCTTCATTATCTTAATACACGACATATTGATACACATGCTTCATTATCTTTAATTCACGACATAGTGATACACATGCTTCATTATCTTAATACACGACATATTGATACACATGCTTCATTATCTTAATACACGACATATTGATACACATGCTTCATTATCTTAATACACGACATATTGATACACATGCTTCATTATCTTTAATACACGACATATTGATACACATGCTTCATTATCTTAATACACGACATATTGATACACATGCTTCATTATCTTTAATACACGACATATTGATACACATGCTTCATTATCTTAATACACGACATATTGATACACATGCTTCATTATCTTTAATACACGACATATTGATACACATGCTTCATTATCTTAATACACGACATATTGATACACATGCTTCATTATCTTTAATTCACGACATATTGATACACATGCTTCATTATCTTTAATACACGACATATTGATACACATGCTTCATTATCTTTAATACACGACATATTGATACACATGCTTCATTATCTTTAATTCACGACATATTGATACACATGCTTCATTATCTTAATACACGACATATTGATACACATGCTTCATTATCTTAATACACGACATATTGATACACATGCTTCATTATCTTTAATTCACGACATATTGATACACATGCTTCATTATCTTTAATACACGACATATTGATACACATGCTTCATTATCTTTAATTCACGACATATTGATACACATGCTTCATTATCTTTAATACACGACATAGTGATACACATGCTTCATTATCTTTAATACACGACATAGTGATACACATGCTTCATTATCTTTAATACACGACATATTGATACACATGCTTCATTATCTTAATACACGACATATTGATACACATGCTTCATTATCTTTAATACACGACATATTGATACACATGCTTCATTATCTTTAATACACGACATAGTGATACACATGCTTCATTATCTTTAATACACGACATATTGATACACATGCTTCATTATCTTTAATACACGACATAGTGATACACATGCTTCATTATCTTTAATACACGACATAGTGATACACATGCTTCATTATCTTTAATACACGACATATTGATACACATGCTTCATTATCTTAATACACGACATATTGATACACATGCTTCATTATCTTTAATACACGACATATTGATACACATGCTTCATTATCTTTAATACACGACATAATGATACACATGCTTCATTATCTTTAATGCACGACATATTGATACACATGCTTCATTATCTTTAATACACGACATATTGATACACATGCTTCATTATCTTTAATACACGACATAGTGATACACATGCTTCATTATCTTTAATACACGACATAGTGATACACATGCTTCATTATCTTTAATACACGACATATTGATACACATGCTTCATTATCTTTAATACACGACATAGTGATACACATGCTTCATTATCTTTAATACACGACATAGTGATACACATGCTTCATTATCTTTAATGCACGACATATTGATACACATGCTTCATTATCTTTAATACACGACATAGTGATACACATGCTTCATTATCTTTAATACACGACATAGTGATACACATGCTTCATTATCTTTAATGCACGACATATTGATACACATGCTTCATTATCTTTAATACACGACATAGTGATACACATGCTTCATTATCTTTAATGCACGACATAGTGATACACATGCTTCATTATCTTTAATGCACGACATAGTGATACACATGCTTCATTATCTTTAATACACGACATATTGATACACATGCTTCATTATCTTTAATACACGACATATTGATACACATGCTTCATTATCTTAATGCACGACATATTGATACACATGCTTCATTATCTTTAATACACGACATATTGATACACATGCTTCATTATCTTTAATACACGACATATTGATACACATGCTTCATTATCTTTAATACACGACATAGTGATACACATGCTTCATTATATTTAATACACGACATATTGATACACATGCTTCATTATCTTTAATGCACGACATATTGATACACATGCTTCATTATCTTTAATACACGACATATTGATACACATGCTTCATTATCTTTAATACACGACATAGTGATACACATGCTTCATTATCTTTAATACACGACATAGTGATACACATGCTTCATTATCTTTAATACACGACATAGTGATACACATGCTTCATTATCTTTAATACACGACATAGTGATACACATGCTTCATTATCTTAATACACGACATATTGATACACATGCTTCATTATCTTTAATACACGACATAGTGATACACATGCTTCATTATCTTTAATACACGACATAGTGATACACATGCTTCATTATCTTTAATACACGACATATTGATACACATGCTTCATTATCTTTAATACACGACATAGTGATACACATGCTTCATTATCTTTAATACACGACATAGTGATACACATGCTTCATTATCTTTAATACACGACATAGTGATACACATGCTTCATTATCTTAATACACGACATATTGATACACATGCTTCATTATCTTTAATTCACGACATATTGATACACATGCTTCATTATCTTAATACACGACATATTGATACACATGCTTCATTATCTTAATACACGACATATTGATACACATGCTTCATTATCTTTAATACACGACATATTGATACACATGCTTCATTATCTTTAATACACGACATAGTGATACACATGCTTCATTATCTTTAATACACGACATATTGATACACATGCTTCATTATCTTAATGCACGACATATTGATACACATGCTTCATTATCTTAATGCACGACATATTGATACACATGCTTCATTATCTTAATGCACGACATATTGATACACATGCTTCATTATCTTTAATACACGACATATTGATACACATGCTTCATTATCTTTAATACACGACATAGTGATACACATGCTTCATTATCTTTAATACACGACATATTGATACACATGCTTCATTATCTTTAATACACGACATATTGATACACATGCTTCATTATCTTAATGCACGACATATTGATACACATGCTTCATTATCTTTAATACACGACATATTGATACACATGCTTCATTATCTTTAATACACGACATAGTGATACACATGCTTCATTATCTTTAATACACGACATATTGATACACATGCTTCATTATCTTAATGCACGACACATTGATACACATGCTTCATTATCTTTAATACACGACATATTGATACACATGCTTCATTATCTTTAATACACGACATAGTGATACACATGCTTCATTATCTTTAATACACGACATATTGATACACATGCTTCATTATCTTTAATACACGACATATTGATACACATGCTTCATTATCTTTAATACACGACATATTGATACACATGCTTCATTATCTTTAATACACGACATATTGATACACATGCTTCATTATCTTTAATACACGACATATTGATACACATGCTTCATTATCTTTAATACACGACATAGTGATACACATGCTTCATTATCTTTAATACACGACATATTGATACACATGCTTCATTATCTTAATGCACGACATATTGATACACATGCTTCATTATCTTTAATACACGACATATTGATACACATGCTTCATTATCTTTAATACACGACATAGTGATACACATGCTTCATTATCTTTAATACACGACATAGTGATACACATGCTTCATTATCTTTAATACACGACATAGTGATACACATGCTTCATTATCTTAATACACGACATATTGATACACATGCTTCATTATCTTTAATTCACGACATATTGATACACATGCTTCATTATCTTTAATACACGACATAGTGATACACATGCTTCATTATCTTTAATACACGACATATTGATACACATGCTTCATTATCTTTAATACACGACATATTGATACACATGCTTCATTATCTTTAATACACGACATAGTGATACACATGCTTCATTATCTTTAATACACGACATATTGATACACATGCTTCATTATCTTTAATACACGACATATTGATACACATGCTTCATTATCTTTAATACACGACATATTGATACACATGCTTCATTATCTTAATACACGACATATTGATACACATGCTTCATTATCTTAATACACGACATATTGATACACATGCTTCATTATCTTTAATGCACGACATATTGATACACATGCTTCATTATCTTTAATACACGACATAGTGATACACATGCTTCATTATATTTAATACACGACATATTGATACACATGCTTCATTATCTTAATACACGACATATTGATACACATGCTTCATTATCTTAATACACGACATAGTGATACACATGCTTCATTATATTTAATACACGACATATTGATACAAATGCTTCATTATCTTTAATACACGACATAGTGATACACATGCTTCATTATATTTAATACACGACATATTGATACAAATGCTTCATTATCTTTAATACACGACATAGTGATACACATGCTTCATTATATTTAATACACGACATATTGATACAAATGCTTCATTATCTTTAATACACGACATAGTGATACACATGCTTCATTATCTTTAATACACGACATAGTGATACACATGCTTCATTATATTTAATACACGACATATTGATACACATGCTTCATTATATTTAATGCACGACATAGTGATACACATGCTTCATTATCTTAATACACGACATATTGATACACATGCTTCATTATCTTAATACACGACATATTGATACACATGCTTCATTATCTTTAATGCACGACATATTGATACACATGCTTCATTATCTTTAATGCACGACATATTGATACACATGCTTCATTATCTTTAATGCACGACATATTGATACACATGCTTCATTATATTTAATACACGACATATTGATACAAATGCTTCATTATCTTTAATACACGACATAGTGATACACATGCTTCATTATATTTAATACACGACATATTGATACACATGCTTCATTATCTTTAATACACGACATAGTGATACACATGCTTCATTATATTTAATACACGACATATTGATACACATGCTTCATTATCTTAATACACGACATAGTGATACACATGCTTCATTATATTTAATACACGACATATTGATACAAATGCTTCATTATCTTAATGCACGACATATTGATACACATGCTTCATTATCTTAATACACGACATATTGATACACATGCTTCATTATCTTTAATGCACGACATATTGATACACATGCTTCATTATCTTTAATGCACGACATAGTGATACACATGCTTCATTATCTTTAATGCACGACATATTGATACACATGCTTCATTATCTTAATACACGACATATTGATACACATGCTTCATTATATTTAATACACGACATAGTGATACACATGCTTCATTATATTTAATACACGACATATTGATACACATGCTTCATTATATTTAATGCACGACATAGTGATACACATGCTTCATTATATTTAATACACGACATATTGATACAAATGCTTCATTATCTTAATGCACGACATATTGATACACATGCTTCATTATCTTTAATGCACGACATATTGATACACATGCTTCATTATCTTTAATGCACGACATATTGATACACATGCTTCATTATCTTTAATGCACGACATATTGATACACATGCTTCATTATATTTAATACACGACATATTGATACAAATGCTTCATTATCTTTAATACACGACATAGTGATACACATGCTTCATTATATTTAATACACGACATATTGATACACATGCTTCATTATCTTTAATACACGACATAGTGATACACATGCTTCATTATATTTAATACACGACATATTGATACACATGCTTCATTATCTTAATACACGACATAGTGATACACATGCTTCATTATATTTAATACACGACATATTGATACAAATGCTTCATTATCTTAATGCACGACATATTGATACACATGCTTCATTATCTTAATACACGACATATTGATACACATGCTTCATTATCTTTAATGCACGACATATTGATACACATGCTTCATTATCTTTAATGCACGACATAGTGATACACATGCTTCATTATCTTTAATGCACGACATATTGATACACATGCTTCATTATCTTAATACACGACATATTGATACACATGCTTCATTATCTTAATGCACGACATATTGATACACATGCTTCATTATCTTTAATACACGACATAGTGATACACATGCTTCATTATCTTAATACACGACATATTAAGACATGCTTCATTATCTTAATACACGACATATTGATACACATGCTTCATTATCTTAATGCACGACATATTGATACACATGCTTCATTATCTTTAATACACGACATAGTGATACACATGCTTCATTATCTTAATACACGACATATTGATACACATGCTTCATTATCTTAATACACGACATATTGATACACATGCTTCATTATCTTTAATACACGACATAGTGATACACATGCTTCATTATCTTAATACACGACATATTGATACACATGCTTCATTATCTTAATACACGACATATTGATACACATGCTTCATTATCTTTAATACACGACATAGTGATACACATGCTTCATTATCTTTAATGCACGACATAGTGATACACATGCTTCATTATCTTTAATTCACGACATATTGATACACATGCTTCATTATCTTATTACACGACATATTGATACACATGCTTCATTATCTTTAATACACGACATAGTGATACACATGCTTCATTATCTTAATACACGACATATTGATACACATGCTTCATTATCTTAATACACGACATATTGATACACATGCTTCATTATCTTTAATGCACGACATAGTGATACACATGCTTCATTATCTTTAATACACGACATAGTGATACACATGCTTCATTATCTTATTACACGACATATTGATACACATGCTTCATTATCTTAATACACGACATATTGATACACATGCTTCATTATCTTAATACACGACATATTGATACACATGCTTCATTATCTTTAATTCACGACATATTGATACACATGCTTCATTATCTTTAATTCACGACATAGTGATACACATGCTTCATTATCTTTAATTCACGACATATTGATACACATGCTTCATTATCTTTAATACACGACATATTGATACACATGCTTCATTATCTTTAATGCACGACATAGTGATACACATGCTTCATTATCTTTAATACACGACATATTGATACACATGCTTCATTATCTTTAATACACGACATATTGATACACATGCTTCATTATCTTTAATACACGACATATTGATACACATGCTTCATTATATTTAATACACGACATATTGATACACATGCTTCATTATCTTTAATACACGACATATTGATACACATGCTTCATTATATTTAATACACGACATATTGATACACATGCTTCATTATATTTAATACACGACATATTGATACACATGCTTCATTATATTTAATACACGACATATTGATACACATGCTTCATTATCTTTAATACACGACATATTGATACACATGCTTCATTATATTTAATACACGACATATTGATACACATGCTTCATTATCTTTAATACACGACATATTGATACACATGCTTCATTATATTTAATACACGACATATTGATACACATGCTTCATTATCTTTAATACACGACATATTGATACACATGCTTCATTATATTTAATACACGACATATTGATACACATGCTTCATTATATTTAATACACGACATATTGATACACATGCTTCATTATCTTTAATACACGACATATTGATACACATGCTTCATTATATTTAATACACGACATATTGATACACATGCTTCATTATCTTTAATACACGACATATTGATACACATGCTTCATTATATTTAATACACGACATATTGATACACATGCTTCATTATATTTAATACACGACATATTGATACACATGCTTCATTATATTTAATACACGACATATTGATACACATGCTTCATTATCTTTAATACACGACATATTGATACACATGCTTCATTATATTTAATACACGACATATTGATACACATGCTTCATTATCTTTAATACACGACATATTGATACACATGCTTCATTATCTTTAATACACGACATATTGATACACATGCTTCATTATCTTTAATGCACGACATATTGATACACATGCTTCATTATCTTTAATACACGACATAGTGATACACATGCTTCATTATATTTAATGCACGACATAGTGATACACATGCTTCATTATCCTTCATACACGACATATTGATACACATGCTTCATTATCTTAATACACGACATATTGATACACATGCTTCATTATCTTTAATGCACGACATAGTGATACACATGCTTCATTATCTTTAATGCACGACATAGTGATACACATGCTTCATTATCTTTAATACACGACATATTGATACACATGCTTCATTATCTTAATACACGACATATTGATACACATGCTTCATTATCTTTCATACACGACATATTGATACACATGCTTCATTATCTTAATACACGACATATTGATACACATGCTTCATTATCTTTAATACACGACATATTGATACACATGCTTCATTATCTTAATACACGACATAGTGATACACATGCTTCATTATCTTTAATACACGACATATTGATACACATGCTTCATTATCTTTAATACACGACATATTGATACACATGCTTCATTATCTTAATACACGACATATTGATACACATGCTTCATTATCTTTAATGCACGACATAGTGATACACATGCTTCATTATCCTTCATACACGACATATTGATACACATGCTTCATTATCTTAATACACGACATATTGATACACATGCTTCATTATCTTTAATGCACGACATAGTGATACACATGCTTCATTATATTTAATGCACGACATATTGATACACATGCTTCATTATCTTTAATGCACGACATAGTGATACACATGCTTCATTATCTTTAATGCACGACATATTGATACACATGCTTCATTATCTTTAATGCACGACATAGTGATACACATGCTTCATTATCTTTAATGCACGACATATTGATACACATGCTTCATTATCTTAATACACGACATATTGATACACATGCTTCATTATCTTAATACACGACATATTGATACACATGCTTCATTATCTTAATACACGACATATTGATACACATGCTTCATTATCTTTAATGCACGACATAGTGATACACATGCTTCATTATCTTTAATGCACGACATATTGATACACATGCTTCATTATCTTTAATGCACGACATAGTGATACACATGCTTCATTATCTTAATACACGACATATTGATACACATGCTTCATTATCTTAATACACGACATATTGATACACATGCTTCATTATCTTAATACACGACATATTGATACACATGCTTCATTATCTTAATACACGACATATTGATACACATGCTTCATTATCTTTAATGCACGACATATTGATACACATGCTTCATTATCTTAATACACGACATATTGATACACATGCTTCATTATCTTTAATGCACGACATATTGATACACATGCTTCATTATCTTAATACACGACATATTGATACACATGCTTCATTATCTTAATACACGACATATTGATACACATGCTTCATTATCTTAATACACGACATATTGATACACATGCTTCATTATCTTTAATGCACGACATAGTGATACACATGCTTCATTATCTTAATACACGACATATTGATACACATGCTTCATTATCTTAATACACGACATATTGATACACATGCTTCATTATCTTAATACACGACATATTGACACACATGCTTCATTATCTTTAATGCACGACATATTGATACACATGCTTCATTATCTTAATACACGACATATTGATACACATGCTTCATTATCTTTAATGCACGACATAGTGATACACATGCTTCATTATCTTTAATGCACGACATATTGATACACATGCTTCATTATCTTTAATGCACGACATAGTGATACACATGCTTCATTATCTTTAATGCACGACATATTGATACACATGCTTCATTATCCTTCATACACGACATATTGATACACATGCTTCATTATCTTAATACACGACATATTGATACACATGCTTCATTATCTTTAATGCACGACATAGTGATACACATGCTTCATTATCTTTAATGCACGACATAGTGATACACATGCTTCATTATCTTTAATACACGACATATTGATACACATGCTTCATTATCTTAATACACGACATATTGATACACATGCTTCATTATCTTTAATGCACGACATAGTGATACACATGCTTCATTATCTTTAATACACGACATATTGATACACATGCTTCATTATCTTAATACACGACATATTGATACACATGCTTCATTATCTTTAATACACGACATAGTGATACACATGCTTCATTATCTTTAATACACGACATAGTGATACACATGCTTCATTATCTTAATACACGACATATTGATACACATGCTTCATTATCTTTAATACACGACATATTGATACACATGCTTCATTATCTTTAATACACGACATATTGATACACATGCTTCATTATCTTTAATGCACGACATATTGATACACATGCTTCATTATCTTTAATACACGACATATTGATACACATGCTTCATTATCTTTAATTCACGACATATTGATACACATGCTTCATTATCTTTAATTCACGACATATTGATACACATGCTTCATTATCTTTAATTCACGACATATTGATACACATGCTTCATTATCTTTAATACACGACATATTGATACACATGCTTCATTATCTTTAATACACGACATATTGATACACATGCTTCATTATCTTTAATTCACGACATATTGATACACATGCTTCATTATCTTTAATTCACGACATATTGATACACATGCTTCATTATCTTTAATACACGACATATTGATACACATGCTTCATTATCTTTAATTCACGACATATTGATACACATGCTTCATTATCTTTAATACACGACATATTGATACACATGCTTCATTATCTTTAATTCACGACATATTGATACACATGCTTCATTATCTTTAATACACGACATATTGATACACATGCTTCATTATCTTTAATACACGACATATTGATACACATGCTTCATTATCTTTAATTCACGACATATTGATACACATGCTTCATTATCTTTAATACACGACATATTGATACACATGCTTCATTATCTTTAATGCACGACATATTGATACACATGCTTCATTATCTTTAATACACGACATATTGATACACATGCTTCATTATCTTTAATTCACGACATATTGATACACATGCTTCATTATCTTTAATGCACGACATATTGATACACATGCTTCATTATCTTTAATACACGACATATTGATACACATGCTTCATTATCTTTAATACACGACATATTGATACACATGCTTCATTATCTTTAATGCACGACATATTGATACACATGCTTCATTATCTTTAATACACGACATATTGATACACATGCTTCATTATCTTTAATACACGACATATTGATACACATGCTTCATTATCTTTAATACACGACATATTGATACACATGCTTCATTATCTTTAATACACGACATATTGATACACATGCTTCATTATCTTAATGCACGACATAGTGATACACATGCTTCATTATCTTTAATACACGACATATTGATACACATGCTTCATTATCTTAATGCACGACATATTGATACACATGCTTCATTATCTTTAATTCACGACATATTGATACACATGCTTCATTATCTTTAATGCACGACATATTGATACACATGCTTCATTATCTTTAATACACGACATAGTGATACACATGCTTCATTATCTTTAATACACGACATATTGATACACATGCTTCATTATCTTTAATACACGACATATTGATACACATGCTTCATTATCTTTAATACACGACATATTGATACACATGCTTCATTATCTTTAATGCACGACATATTGATACACATGCTTCATTATCTTAATACACGACATAGTGATACACATGCTTCATTATCTTTAATGCACGACATATTGATACACATGCTTCATTATCTTTAATGCACGACATATTGATACACATGCTTCATTATCTTTAATACACGACATATTGATACACATGCTTCATTGTCTTAATACACGACATATTGATACACATGCTTCATTATCTTAATACACGACATATTGATACACATGCTTCATTATCTTTAATTCACGACATATTGATACACATGCTTCATTATCTTTAATGCACGACATATTGATACACATGCTTCATTATCTTTAATGCACGACATATTGATACACATGCTTCATTATCTTAATACACGACATATTGATACACATGCTTCATTATCTTTAATACACGACATATTGATACACATGCTTCATTGTCTTAATACACGACATATTGATACACATGCTTCATTATCTTTAATGCACGACATATTGATACACATGCTTCATTATCTTTAATACACGACATATTGATACACATGCTTCATTATCTTAATACACGACATATTGATACACATGCTTCATTATCTTTAATTCACGACATATTGATACACATGCTTCATTATCTTTAATACACGACATAGTGATACACATGCTTCATTATATTTAATGCACGACATATTGATACACATGCTTCATTATCTTTAATACACGACATATTGATACACATGCTTCATTATCTTTAATACACGACATAGTGATACACATGCTTCATTATCTTTAATGCACGACATATTGATACACATGCTTCATTATCTTTAATACACGACATATTGATACACATGCTTCATTATCTTTAATACACGACATATTGATACACATGCTTCATTATTAGCTCAATTTGACTTTGTAAAGTTTGAGCTATTGCCATGGCTTTGTCGTCCGTCGTCCGTGTGTGCGTGTGTGCGTGTGCGCGTGTGTGCGTGTGTACGTAACGCGTCAACAATAGAGGCTACAGGTCGTACCTTTGATCGGATCATTATGAAATTTGTCATAGCTGTTGACATCAACATTTGTACCGGAATGATTCATTTTGGGGTCATACGGAAAAAAAACATGGCCGCCAGCGGCCATCTTAGATTTCAAAGTTCAATCCATTAGCACGGGCTACAGGCCGTACTGTTCGTCTGATAGTCATGAAATTTGTCATGAATGTTAATATTGACATGTAGATGGGAACGAGTAATTTTGGGGTCATTCGGCCAAAAAACATGGCCGCCAGCAGCCATCTTCGATTTTACTCTTTGCATGACTAAATCCTTTAGCACGGGCTAAAGGTCGTACCTTTAGTCAGATCGTCATAAAATTTGTCATGGATGTTAACAATGACATGTAGATGGGAAAGAGTCTTTTTTGGGTTATTCGGCCAAAAAACATGGCCGCCAGCAGCCATCTTGGATTTTACTCTTTGTATGACTAAATCCTTTAGCACGGGCTACAGGTCGTACCTTTAGTCTGATAATCATGAAATTTATCATGGCTGTTGAAATTGGAATGTAGATGGGAACGAGTCATTTTGGGGTCATTCGGACAAAAAACATGGCCGCCAGTGGCCATCTTTGTTTTCAAAATTCAATCCATTAGCACGGGCCACAGGTCGCACTGTTCGTCTGATCGTCATGAAATTTGTCATGGATGTTAATATTGACATGTAGATGGGAACGAGTAATTTTGGGGTCATTCGGCCCAAAAACATGGCCACCAGCAGCCATCTTGGATTTTACTCTTTTTATGACTACATTCTTTAGCACGGGCTACAGGTGGTACCTTTAGTTTGATTATCATCAAATTTGTCATGGATGTTAACAATGACATGTAGATTGGAACGAGTCATTTTGGGGTCAATCGGCCAAAAAACATGGCCGCTAGCAGCCGTCTTGGATTTACTCTTTGCATGACTAAATCCTTTAGCACGAGCTACAGGTCCTACTTTTAGTCTGATCATCATAAATTTGTCAATAATGTTAATAATGACATGTAGATGGGAACGAGTCATTTTGGGGTCATTCGGCCAAAAAACATGGCCGTCAGCAGCCATCTTGGATTTTACTCTTTGTATGACTAAATCCTTTAGCACGGGCTACAGGTCGTACCTTTAGTCTGATCATTATAAAATTTTTCATGGCTGTTGATATTGGAATGTAGATGGGAACGAGTCATTTTGGGGTCATTCGGACAAAAAACATGGCCGCCAGCGGCCATCTTGGATTTCAAAATTTAATCCATTAGCACGGGCCACAGGTCGTACTGATTGTCTGATCATCATGAAATTTGTCATGGATGATAATATTTACATGTAGATGGGAACGAGTAATTTTGGGGTCATTCGGCCAAAAAACATGGCTGCCAGCAGCCATCTTAGATTTTACTCTTTGTATGACTAAATTCTTTATCACGGGCTGCAGGTCGTACCTTTAGTCTGATCATCATAAAATTTGTCATGGATGTTAACAATGACATGTAGATGGGAACGAGTAATTTTGGGGTCAATCGGCCAAAAAACATGGTCGCCAGCAGCCATCTTGGATTTTACTCTTTGTATGACTAAATCCTTTAGCACGGGCTACAGGTTGTATCTTTAGTCTGATCATCATAAAAAATTTCGTGAATGTTAATAATGACATGTAGATGGGAACGAGTCATTTTGGGGTCATTCGGCCAAAAAAGATGGCCGCCAGCAGCCATCTTGGATTTTACTCTTTGTATGACTAAATCCTTTAGCACGGGCTACAGGTCGTACCTTTAGTCTGATCATCATAAAAATTTTCATGGCTGTTGAAATTGGAATGTAAATAGGAACGAGTCATTTTGGGGTCATTTGGACAAAAAACATGGCCGCCAGCGGCCATCTTGGATTTCAAAATTTAATCCATTAGCACGGGCCACAGGTCGTACGATTCGTCTGATCATCATGAAATTTGTCCTGATTGTTAATGTTGATATGTAGATGGGAACGAGTAATTTTGGGGTCATTTGGCGGAAAAAAACGTGGCCGCCAGCAGCCATCTTGTTTAAATTTGAGTGATGCTTGATATAATTATATATATGTTTCTTGAAGAGTGTGAACCGCTCTCTAACACTATTAAGTACTGCCTCAATGAGGAAGTATAACATGGAGAACTCGTTTGAATGTTCGTTGTGTGACTGATGGGACACTGTTCGGACACAACTTTTGAGTACCCTCAGACAAAGGATTACTGCATATAACAAATAATGTTACACGCACCTCTACTTGTCTCAATATGTAACTATTGCATTTTTCTTTCCCCTCACATGGTTTATATTTCCTTGACAATGCCCATTAAAAACCATGGATTGGTAGTTGGCGTGACTGATGGGACATTATTTTCGTGACTGATGGGACGCATATCAACTTCTGCATGTTTTGTTGCAGTATTTTGAGCAGGTAGTCATTGCTGACTTTTAAACACCATAGTTTTGACTCTTGGCAACATTCACAATGAAAATTTAATTGAAACAGTCCTAATAATAAAATAATTTATTAGGAACTATAATGCCAGGATTTTCAGTTTGTGTTTGGCTGGAGATAAGAACATGATTAAAGGCGATCATGTTGATTAGTATGTACATGGTGGGTTTATAGTTTAGAAGAAAAAGCATCTCTACATAATGATGGCATCAGTCGATACAGATGAAAATTGGCTACAAATTGGTACCCACTCATAAATAGTTAAGAGTCTCAGTAATATAAATATTTGAAGAAATTCTCACAATCTTTGCGACTTCGCTGTTTGTTAGCATTTATGTTGTTTTTATAATCCCTTTTGAAAAAGGGTCATATTATGTAATCAATATGTCTGCCTGTCTGTCCGTTGACATTTTTTGTTTCCAATCGTTAACTCTAGTTTGGATTATTTTATCAGAACCAAAGTTTGTATGTGTATTTCCCAGCTCAAAATACAGACCAAGGTCGAATATGGGTTCCATCCAATTATTTTTACATGAGTTACGGCCCTTTTTCGACATAGAATTTGAATGTCTATTAACATTTTTAGCTCAACTTTACTTTGTAAAGTTTGAGCTATTGCCATGGCTTTGTCGTCCGTCGACCGTGTGTGCGTGTGTACGTAAGGCGTCAACAATAGAGGCTACAGGTCGTACCTTTGATCGGATCATTATGAAATTTGTCATAGCTGTTGACATCAACATTTGTACCGGAATGATTCATTTTGGGGTCATTCGGAAAAAAAACATGGCCGCCAGCGGCCATCTTAGATTTCAAAATTCAATCCATTAGCACGGGCTACAGGCCGTACTGTTCGTCTGATCGTCATGAAATTTGTCATGGATGTTAATATTGACATGTAGATGGGAACGAGTAATTTTGGGGTCATTCGGCCAAAAAACATGGCCGCCAGTAGCCATCTTCGAATTTACTCTTTGCATGACTAAATCCTTTAGCACGGGCTACAGGTCGTACCTTTAGTCTGATCATCATGAAATTTGTCATGGCTGTTGAAATTGGAATGTAGATGGGAACGAGTCATTTTGGGGTCATTCGGACAAAAAAACATGGCCGCCAGTGGCCATCTTTGTTTTCAAAATTCAATCCATTAGCACGGGCCACAGGTCGCACTGTTCGTCTGATCATCATGAAATTTGTCATGGATGTTAATATTGACATGTAGATGGGAACGAGTTATTTTGGGGTCATTCGGCCCAAAAACATGGCCGCCAGCAGCCATCTTGGATTTTACTCTTTGTATGACTAAATTCTTTAGCACGGGCTACAGGTCGTACCTTTAGTCTGATCATCATAAAATTTGTCATGGATGTTAACAATGACATGTAGATTGGAACGAGTCATTTTGGGATCATTCGGCCAAAAAACATGGCCGCCAGCAGCCATCTTGGATTTTACTCTTTGTATGACTAAATCCTTTAGCACGGGCTACAGGTCGTACCTTTAGTCTGATCATCATAAAATTTGTCATGGCTGTTGATATTGGAATGTAGATGGGAACGAGTCATTTTGGGGTCATTCGGACAAAAACATGGCCGCCAGCGGCCATCTTGGATTTCAAAATTTAATCCATTAGCACGGGCCACAGGTCGTACTGTTTGTCTGATCATCATGAAATTTGTCATGGATGATAATATTGACATGTAGATGGGAACGAGTAATTTTGGGGTCATTCGGCCAAAAAACATGGTCGCCAGCAGCCATCTTGGATTTTACTCTTTGTATGACTAAATCCTTTAGCACAGGCTACAGGTCGTACATTTAGTCTGATCATCATAAAATTTGTCATGGCTGTTGAAATTGGAATGTAGATGGGAACGAGTCATTTTGGGGTCATTCGGACAAAAAACATGGCCGCCAGCAGCCATCTTGCATTTAAAAATTTAATCCATTAGCACGGGCCACAGTTCGTACTGTTCGTCTGATCATCATGAAATTTGTCATGGATGTTAATATTGACATTTAGATGGGAACGAGTAATTTTGGGGTTATTTGGCCAAAAAACATGGCCGCCAGCAGCCATCTTGGATTTTACTCTTTGTATGACTAAATTCTTTAGCACGGGCTACAGGTCATACCTTTAGTCTGATCATCATAAAATTTGTCATGGATGTTAATAATCACATGTAGATGGGAACGAGTCATTTTGGGGTCATTCGGCCGAAAACAGGGCCGCCAGTAGCCATCTTGGATTTTACTCTTTGTATGACTAAATCCTTTAGCACGGGCTACAGGTCGTACCTTTAGTCTGATCATCATAAAATTTGTCATGAATGTTAATAATCACATGTAGATGGGAACGAGTCATTTTGGGGTCATTCGGCCCAAAAACATGGCTGCCAGTAGCCATCTTGGATTTTACTCTTTGTATGACTAAATCCTTTAGCACGGGCTACAGGTCGTACATTTAGTCTGATCATCATAAAATTTGTCATGGCTGTTGAAATTGGAATGTAGATGGGAACGAGTCATTTTGGGGTCATTCGGACAAAAAATATGGCCGCCAGAAGCCATCTTGCATTTAAAAATTTAATCCATTAGCACGGGCCACAGTTCGTACTGTTCGTCTGATCATCATGAAATTTGTCATGGATGTTAATATTGACATGTAGATGGGAACGAGTAATTTTGGGGTTATTTGGCCAAAAAACATGGCCACCAGCAGCCATCTTGGATTTTACTCTTTGTATGACTAAATTCTTTAGCACGGGCTACAGGTCGTACCTTTAGTCTGATCATCATAAAATTTGTCATGGATGTTAACGATGACATGTAGATGGGAACGACTCATTTTGCGGTCATTCGGCCGAAAACATGGCCACCAGTAGCCATCTTGGATTTTACTTTTCTCTTCATATCTATAAACTAGTATTAGACATTCAACTTTCCACATTCCTAATCGCTCCATTGATTGGAATACATTAAATTATTCCCTTTCCAAGTTGAGCTACAGTGTCATTGACACTTTCATTGGTTTCCTACTGATAACTCCAGTTGGATTATTTGATCTGAACCAAAGTTGTTATGTGTATTTCCCAGCTAAAGATACAAGCCAAGTTTGAATATGGGTTCCGTCCAATTATTTTTACATGATTTAGGGCAATTTTTCGGCATTTTGGCATTGAACTTTGGGTTACATGTATATATCAACTATTCTTTGTAAGCTCAAATTATTATTTTATTTTGCGGCAGTACAATTCGAAATGGCTAAACGGTGTATGTGCCACACCCTAGTGATGCTCTTGTTAAAGAGAAATGTCCATGTTTAACAGTAACATCAGTGTTTGATGTAGCACATGATTCTAGTTCCAGGACAGTCACTAATTAACACTTGATTATGATATGCAATAATTAAATGTTAAACTGAATTCAATCTGATTAATCTCTATCGGAGTGTGAATTTGTCATTGTTCACTAGAATTATACAAGGATTATTTGTAGTGACAAATTCAGACAGGCAATATAAACTACCGGTACTCAATATGATAAAGGCAGTCAATATTATGAAAAATATATTTTGTTTTTGATGTATACAGGTGATTTCTAAAACAATTCAGGGCCATTTCAGTTTCACTGTATCATGGAAATCCCTGTATTTTGTGACTGATGGGACATTTTTGCATGAGCCATACATGAAAACCTCAGATATTACAGCAACCGTTGTTGGTGCAAACATGTTAAGGCAAGTTGGTAGGGATATGAAAACATGATTTGTTTGGGGAAGATGAAACATTTTTTATGTACAATACTTTCATAACATAAGTTGTGACTGATGGGACATAATTTTGGCCAAAAACTAATCTTAGTCTTCAGACCATGAACTTTAGCGGTGAACCTCCAACTAATAACACATCTGCAGAATTCGCCTCTCTTATTAAAATTGGCATATTATTTTATATCATTCCCACAATTTGATAATATTGTGGCATGTGTAAAAAATACACAGAAAAAAAGTTTCACAATGAAAACTTTTATGTAACAATTGGAATTGTCATAACTCCAGATTGGAGTGAGCAATCCACAGAATATAAAAACATTTGTAAAATTGGGGATTCAAGGGGAGTTTTGAATTTTGTAAAATTGACCAAGTTGGAACTTTTAAATGGAATTGACCATGTACAATCAATTGCGTTAGATTACCACTGATAGTTGCGTCCCGAATCGAGATATAAATATTTACAAATGATGATGTTTTCTATGGAGTGATATGGTTGATTTCTTTGTGATATTTGGTGATGTTTAATAGTAGAATGCTATATTCCCCAGTTGGCATAGCGCCTGAGTACTACAGTAATGCCCTAAATAATCGACTCCTTAACCACATAATTATGGGTAATTTTTCAGGAGCCATATTTCTGACTAAATCCTGAAAAATTACCCATAATTCTGCTGTGTTTAAGGAGTTGATTATTTAGGGCATTACTGTAACTTATCAGTTTCACACACTAGAATAAGTCCATAACATGTCTTTAAAGCTATATCTCCTCCAGGCAGCGCTTCCAACAACAATGTCTCCCGTTCAAGCCACATTTCAATTTTTAGCAAAAAACACACAAAAGAGAAACTTGTGGTATTTACATTTATTTAACCTAAAAAAATATTTTTAAAAAGATAGATTTACCCATAAAAATTTTGTAATGTTCTAAAAATAGCCACATTTTCTGTCCCTGTCCTTTGAAAATAATTAGAGAACCTCCTGTTGACTGGTCTCTGAAAGATTATTTTAGAACCCTGAATCTATACCGAAATCAAGGTCAGACATACAACATCATTAACTCTTTAACACTCAGACTTGTTCATCGCCGGACACTCGGTGACGTGATTTGACGTCTTTGTGCGCGTCCTCAATGACGTGATCTGACGTGTTTACATGCACATGTAGTTTCAAGATTTTGGTAAACTTTCAAAATAAACTAAATGTTGCCAAATGAACACGTGAAAGATATATGAAGTCACTGAGGGTTAAAGGTACTCAACCCGATAAAACTCCTCTCAATTACTATTTCAATGGCTTCGGGGGTCAAAAATATTTGATTCGAGTCGAGCAAGTCACCCATCAAAGCTCAGATTTGTTAGATATCGATTTTAGAAATCTATTATTTTTCATTATCGGGAATTCTTTCTGGCCCAGAAGATAGTAAAAAATTCGTTATTATTACCCACTTGATTATAGAGTTATCCATCCTTGTCTGTTTGAATAGAATTTTGGCGTAAAATCTCGAGCATGTTACCAAATTGACGGCAGTTATAAGTACTCATCTCGAGAACATAAGAATTTTCAAAAATCAATATCTAATGACTCTGAGCTTTGTTTGATGGGTTCCTCGACTCGAATCAAATATTGTTTACCCCCAAAGCCAAAGAAATAGTAATATAGGACCCTCTGATCGGATTGTTGTTGTTGGAATCTGTTGAGATGGGGACCCTCTTTACGGGTTGAGTACCTTTAAAGAGTTAACCCTTTTCTATACTGAATAGATTCTCTTGCTCAGTTATAAAAGTATATATTGGAATGGTTTATTATTGATTTGGAGGGATGTTCAGGTAATAAAAGCAGACATATGGCCTATGGTTGTAATGTTCTAAAAATAGCCACCTAAAATAATCCCTGAATCATTATCAGTATCCTCTTCACATTTGCATGGGTAATGCATGACCCAATGAAAATATATACTGAAGACTAAATAAAATTAAAGACATTATTACATCTACATGTATGCGCTTACTTCAATCTGATATGTTACGACTCAGCCACTTCATCTCAATTTGAAGAATGCATCATTGAACTATTATAAAAAAAAACGAGAATGGTTTCGCTATTAAAATGAGAGTCACTGTATTTTATTTAAATGATAGCATGACGTTGTGTGCTGGAAATTTTGATGCAAAATTCATTAAAATACCTGCTTTGAGAAAATTTATTCACTGTCCGCCCCAGCGGAATGTTATAAGTTTTTGAATGCTTTTATATAAGAAAATCACAGAAACTAAAAGCCAAATTGTGAATCTGATAGACTCATCTGTTGGCTAGTCAATGATCAATCATAATTATTTAACCCTTTGAGTGCCAGGTCCGATTTTTGTATCAACCCAAAAATTATTTTTTATTTTTTTTAGAGCCGATTTTACAGACCGTAAATTAGGGCCGATGAGATCGGCCCCTGGCACTGAAAGGGTTAATAGCTCAACTGGACGAAGTCAAGTATGAGCTATTGCCATGGTTGGCACCCTTTTTCCGTCCACCTGTCAACAATTTCCTTTGGCACATCCTATTGGCTACATCCGATCATCACCATATTTCATATGGATCTCCGGGGTGCATTTATTGGAGAAATGTTTTGAAAATTAATAGGCATGTTTAGGATCACCTCTAGATGGGAGCTATCAAATTTGAACGATTTTCGAAAGAAAAAAAACATGGCCACCTGCAGCCATATTGGATTTTACTCTTTGCATGACTAAATCCTTTGGCACACCCTACAGACTATACATCCTTCATCCGATCATCACCAAACTTCATATGGATCTTCTGAGGATCTAGAGTCATTCATTCATTGAAAAACATTGCCTCCAGTGGCGATCTTGGATTTTTTTCTCTGTGCATGTCTTAAAATCCTTCGGCACACCATTATAGATCCCTCATCCGATTGTCGCGAAACTTAATATGGTTTTTCGGGGTGACCTCTAAATGGGATATTCAAATTTATTCTGAAATTTGTTAAAGAACATGACCATCAGCAGCCATCTTGGAATTCACATTTGAATCCATTGGCACACCCTGCAACCCACATTTATTGGAGAAATGTTTGAAATGAAAATAATTTCATCTACAAAATGCAATCCCTTGCTAAAAAATTTTGACTTTCCTTCTTTATAATTCTATTAACTGCTCAGCAGAAAAATTAAAGCCTCCCCAAGTTGAGCTACAGTGTCATTGACACTCTCGTATTTAATACACGACAGAGGCGGACTGGGCCAAGAAACCGGCCCGGGAAATTAATATAATACCGGCCCATCTGTTTGGGGGGGGGGGGGCGTCCACAGTCCACCTTGGAAAATTCCAACTGCACCACCCCCCCCCCCTTGAATCAGAATCAGACCAAATACATATTTTTGCATAATTCCATTTGCACCCCCCCCCCCCCCCCCCCTTGAATCAGATGCAGACCAAATACATGTTTTTGCATAATTCCATTTGCACCTCTGGTCTAATATCCTATATATTCATAAACCATGGTTCTATATATTCCCGGTATGAGACCATTCAGATATTTTTACCTGAAAAATTGCATAAAATCTAACATCTAGCGGTCTGACTCCAGACAAATGCACACGGCTACGGACAAGAGACCGACCAGGACACACCGGGCTGTTCATGGTTGTTCGGCCCGGGGTGAGAACATTTTGAAAACTATACAAGAAAATCTCGAATCCGATAAACTAGACTGGCATCAACTGAAGCGTTCCTATTTTCTTGTAAATTTCAATTGGGGGAGGGGTGCGTAAGAATTTTGTTGGGATTTACAGCTGGGAGTTACCGTTAAAATCTCGAGATTAATGGGGTCTTTACGTGGTTTTATATGATGCCGACAAGTTCATTTAATGTCAAAATTACGATTAGCCAATTCGGTTGGTTAAACAACACATGTGGCGGCCCACGTCCGGAATTTCCCCGGTCTCCCGATCGGCCATGCAGTCCGCCTCTGCCCTCATGAATTTATGTGAGAAGAGTACCATCTTATTGGATACACGGCTGGTTAAACAACACATGTGGCGGCCCACGTTGGTTTCATTTGCGGCCCAAGTTGTGGTTGGGCGGCCCAACAACATATACCCCCCCCCCAAACCGTAAAAAAAACCCTCGGATTCTCGCTTGATAGAAAATCACGTGGAATCAGAATTTTTCCGGCCTCCGGCCCATCGGGAAATTTCCCGGTCTCCCGATCGGCCAGTCCGCCTCTGATACACGACATATTGATACACATGCTTCATTATCTTTAATTCACGACATATTGATACACATGCTTCATTATCTTTCATACACGACATATTGATACACATGCTTTGACAAAAGCTTGCCAAAATCCAGATTTTTCTCCAGATATGTGAAATAAACTCTCTTTATTTCTACCATATCAGGAATAGATTAACAATGAACGGTCTTTCTGAATTCGATACCTTGAATTGGTAATTCTGCGGAATAAATAGTCCGTATACATGAATTGCATGGTGTCTTTATATATTCATATGGTTATGATATTGTGTATGTGTGCATGAGAGAAACTTGAATTCTCGATCCAAAGTTGATGTTTCCGCCACATTCCATTCATGATATAGTCCGCAATGTTAACGTATGACATCACCGACGTGTCAGTTAACCCTTTCTGTACTAAATACTCATCGGCGGAGTAGTTCCCTCATCGGACGAGCAGTTCCCTCATCGGCGGAGTAGTTCCCTCATCGGCGGAGTAGTTCCCTCATCGGTGGAGTAGTTCCCTCATCGGTGGAGTAGTTCCCCCATCGGTGGAGTAGTTCCCCCATCGGCGGAGTATAGTTCCCCCATCGGCGGAGTAGTTCCCTAGGGGAAATGTTCAGATAATAGATGATCGTTGAACTTAACCCTTTGATGACGGGGCTGCGCTGGTGCATCGTTAAATACCATGTGCCAGTGCATTCTCTTTTATATGCGAGTCCCCTCCTGGTGAATAATAGATTGGCCATTGTATACTTTTATAACTGAATGTGAGAATCCATTTAGTATAGAAAGGGTTGACTTTCAAACGCTAAAGTGACCAATCTGCAAAACATAGTTCAATCTCCTCGCTACGCTATGTCTGACCGCTGCCGGCATGTGTATTTTCTAAATTAAATATATCATTGAAGTGTTGTGTCAGTTTCAATTCATTCTGGCTTGATCTAGACAATTATCAAATGAATATGGACAGTTCATTTTCTCAGAATAATGCAGAATGAATTGCAACCTCAAAAGTCTATAATAAATAAATGTGTGCTATTTCTTCACATTATGTGTAGATGCTGACAGCGGTAAGTCCTGTGTCGGGGACTGAACTATTCATGGAACTTGGCTATTTACGCGCCGTGCTGTCCAGAAAATGATGCGGCACAGCAATCATGAAAACGAGAGCAAAAAATACAAGCAAGGAAACAATTAACGTCAATAAGAAACAGGTGGTGTCTAGCTTCCGCCTCAGTTTCTCAACTATTAAGCCTTCAGCGTCGTCAACCGTGCCACTCTTCAGTGACGTCATTTCCTCTTCTGTGGAACCGTCTTCCTGCTTATCTCTAAGGCAACGGTGGAAGATTGCAATGAGGTAGGAATCGAGAACATAATCCATTCGGACGAGTAGAATATTCACGAAGAGAGCAATGGCCGTCATGGATGATTGGATCACGAGGATATAAGCGACATATGGAATGTTGTCTGCGTTCGCTGGAACCTTTTCCGTAATGTAACTGATAAAGATGGTGTATGTCAAGAAGGCAGTAACAGACAAGCTGACGCGTTCACCAGATTTCGACGGTAAAACGTAGACGAAACAGTTGAGAATTGAAGCCAAGATCATAGGAACGATTAGAACTAAGATGTAAAAATCTGGCTTTCTTTTAAATCCCATAACAACATCGAAAGCGGCCCACTTTCCAGCGTATTCGTCGTATGTCTCCAGTTCAATGTGAGTTAAATCCCATTCGGAGTGTGGCTTAAAGTCGTTTCGTCCCACGTGACTGTTGAGGTCGAGTATTATTTGGTCGGTAGTGTGGGCCCACGCAGTCATAAACAACCGGCATACCTGTGAATATATTCAAAATAGAAGTCATATGCTTCATATACTAGGAGATTTGTGAAATTATTAATTATCCTAGCAGTTTTTGGTACCGAAAGGAACAAAAATAAAATAAAATTTTCAACCTCTCAAATGTATTAAAATCCATTGTTTTTGTTGTCTTTTAATAATTTTCAGATTCTACATACAATGAAGATGTTGATATGAAATTCAAGATTATTTGCCAGATATATCCAGATAAATTCTTTGTTGAAAATCTCTTGCCATTTTTGGCTGGATTTTTGCAAAACGTGCGTCTCCCCCTTAATCCCGCGCGGGATTTTCCACGTTTGTAATTATATCAGACTCTAACGATGTGTTCTAGCTGCGATTACATCACACAATGCGCCAGCTAGTCCAAGACCATCTCATTTTGGACATTTACAAATGCTCATGCGACAGCTTTATTAAAAATAGATTTCCACAGGTAAATTCTGCTATCGTATTGCCTTAAAATACCTGTAAGATTGATTATTGCGAGATAATTACATGTCAATTGCAGGCAAATTTATATATCATAGTTTTTACTTCTCATGTAGTCAGTTGTGTAACAGCTGTTTGTAATCATCATGCATTCGGTTCCTGGCACGTTGTAGTTTTCTGTGCCGAAATGCCCGCACAAGACTTATGGGAAGCCGTTGGGTAGGAAATTACATGAAATAAAAGTTAATGGTCGTTTGTTTAAACAATTACATGTACCACACATGGAGAATGATGTTAAATTAAACTACCTGTGAATCGAATGGAAACTGATGCAGATCCAACTGACATGCCATCATCAATAAGTTACCCGGCATCCAGTTAACCAAGCCATCGTGGTGGATAGCCACCGTCATGAACTCCCAGCCCAGGGCTGCTGTAGTTTGCGCCCCACTATAATGCACGATATCCGGCTTCCATACCTCTAAAGTGTCCGCGAAAATCATTTTCACGTTTCCATATTCCGCCGGATCCCACACTAACCTCGGATCATGCCATGTTAAATTAAAAAACCCGTTGAGTGAGAAATGCTGTCCTATTGAGTCGAATCCGACCAGGTTTGTGAAATGGAACTGCGTGTGAATCACCGTGGCGTTATCGCTTGTCGGGCAGGCTTGTGGCGTATAGTCCTCAAAGAGCGCGTTCCACAGTTCGCTCTCATGATGTTTTTTTTTAGCTTGTGGTTTACTGCCGTCTTGAGCAGTGCACGTGTTGATGAAGAACGTGTTAAGGACGATGAACAGTGTTAACAATACGACCTTCATTTCAGCAGTTCGTTGTGTTGGTGAGAAATTTCCAAAATACAGGTGATATGTTCCACTTCAGCATGCAAACGTGTCCTGTTCTTGTCGATCCTGAAGAAGAAAGAAAAGTAAAACGAGTTTTAATAACTATCCAATTCCATGGAATACTGCTGGGGCCAACATATAGAATGTGGCGGGGAATATGGAACCCGCCAAACGAGGAAACCAAAACGACAAAACAACTGTTTGCGCGCAGAAATCGCCCCGCGAGGGCACTGAAGAAACCACCGAAAGCGACAAAATATATGTTGCGAACATAGATTACTACGCGAGGAAACCACCAAAAGCGACAAAATCAAACGAAATCTCGCAATATGTGTGCGCGTCTGGACATTGCGTCTCTTTCGGCGGTTTCCATATTCCCCGCCCCATTCTAGGTTGGCCCGAACAGTATTCCATACAATTCGGTTTTCCAATACTTATACAACATGATATATATGTCTCAAATCCCGCAGAGCGGAACATCTTGCAAACCATACTTAAAACTATATATTGTTGGTTACCGTATGCTGTTTTCACTTCCACTCTAAATCCTACATGCTGTGAAGGTAACATATTGTCTGCATCACGACGACCCACTTTTAAACTAACCCAATTTGTCATTTATATATATGTTTTAGCCTGTCAATCTGGTATATATAAGTTCCAAGGTGCGGATTAGCTTAATATCTGCTTGCGATAAATAAAAGTTATTTAATACATTTGATGGATAGAAGGTTAAGCATCTGGCTTAGTAAATCTAACACTGCCCAGTGGAAAGAGAGAACATGTAACTGTTCTGCTGTTTTGATTGGGCTACGTTATAACTCTAAATAGTGGAAATGCAATATTGATCCTCGGAGAGGCAATATTTGCATCTCTTGAGGTGCACTATTTAACCACCCCTCCAAAAGGCTAACTTGCCTCTCCGTTGGAGTGTTAGCAGCCGAAGAACAATTTGTCCCTCAACGGGTGTCAAGTGCATCCCTGTCGAAGATCAATTTGTCACTCAGTGGGGGTCAAGTACCTCCCTGTCGAAGAACAATTTGTCCCTCAAGGGTGTCACGGTGGATCCCTGTTGAAGAATAATGTGTCACTCAGTGGGCGTCAAGTACCTCCTGTCGAAGAACAGTTTGACCCTCAACGGGAGTCAAGTGTATCCCTGTCGAAGAACAATTTGTCCCTCAACGGGAGTCAAGTGTATCCATGTCGAAGAACAATTTGTCCCTCAACGGGAGTCAAGTGTATCCCTGTCGAAGAACAATTTGTCCCTCAACGGGAGCCAAGTACATCCACGTTGAAGACATATATAATTATTTCGGCCAATTTGGCCGGTTACTTCATGGCTGCTTTTCATCTGACGTGTGTGTCGGGATAATTGATGTGGAGGATTTATGTAAATGTTAGCCCAAACTACATTTCCAAGTAACGATGGTTTTGTTGTTTATTTTGAGGAATAATACCGCGTCAGATGAATTCAGCCCAAATATGTTAACAGTTGTCGTGTCAAACATTCGGCAGTAGGTTAGCGTTATTTAGTATTTGTGGATGTCCTTTAACATGGGGAAAATAGACTACTGCGCTTGAACGAGCATGTGAATTTGTCGTTTTTAATGTATAGCAACTTGATAATCAATAACAGAGGCATTCTCTGTCAAATAAGGTCGCTCTATTTACGATACCAATTGGGGAACTTTGTAAATTAAATTACACGTAAACCAGCGTAAACGTATACCTGCTGCAAATAGAGAAAGTGCCGGAATCGGCGTACTCGCCCCAGGGCTAACTCGCCCCAATCGGCGTCTGCCAACTCAGAATAAAAGGCCAGCTCGGAATAAAAGATGTATACGGCGTGTTAAATGGCGTTTGGTCCGTTGTTTCTCAATGAATATTATTGAAATTTGGTGTATATGTCCGGGCTGGGACATGGAATACAACAACGTTTGAATTGTTTTTAAATTTACAAATTTGTTGATTTTATTCATTTTTTTTTTTCGTTCTGAAACACACTATAAAGTGTATATAATATAATATAATAACGAACACGAGACATACATAATTTATAAACTGTTAACAAAAGATATCAAATTCAATACATGACAAAGATGACTCAGTGGAGTTTATAAAGTGAACATAAAAACATTGAGGTAAGAATCTTTTTAAGGAATGCAACTTTATTTAATGATAATAAACACATAAATTAAAATAACAAACATGAGACATACATGATTTATTTATAAACTGTTAACAAAAGATATCAAACTCAATACATGACAAAGATGACTCAGTGAAGTTTATGAAGTGAACATAACAATATTAAGGTAAGAATCTTTTTAAGCATTACTAAACCGTTTAGCACAGTCCACTTCACTCATCCGATCATCACCAAACT
Source organism: Siphonodentalium dalli (assembly GCA_032622095.1). Taxonomy (NCBI): domain Eukaryota; kingdom Metazoa; phylum Mollusca; class Scaphopoda; order Gadilida; family Siphonodentaliidae; genus Siphonodentalium; species Siphonodentalium dalli. The sequence continues at coordinate 193,931,439 of CP136069.1, forward strand.
TCATATTTATCTTGATATTGATCTATCAGATGAGAGCTATCAAATATTTTTTTTAATTTATAGGAAAAAATGGTCGCCAGCGGCCATATTGCATTTACGTTATATGGTATCGCGTCATGTCGATATCTAGTATTACTTAGAAATTTCACCTTTCCAGATTCATAATTGCTCCATTGACTGTAACAGATGGAATTATTCCCCTCTTCGGATAGAGTGTCACTGAAACTTTATTTTGTCAGACTGTCTGTATAGTCACTGATTATATATGGCAATAATCTGTAATAAGATGTAGCACTATTTTATTTTATATTTACATGCAGTGCTGTTATACAACAATTCTAAACCCCCTAGATCATCATGTGATCGACCATACATCGCGCGAGGACCTGGTTGAATTAAGGGGGGTTTTATGGATAACTTCTGTTCTCAAGCTAGATTATACTTATGACATTTAATGGCATATTACTAACGTGGAGGGTTAGATATGCTTGAGACACCACCACTCTTCAATTCACACCAAGTTCTCAGCTGTCATATTCGGATATTACAACCCATAGCCATGATATATGGTTTATTTTGTGTATACTAGTAATATTGTTATTTTCAGTACCTTTATATACCAGTACAGTACTGTGTATAACAATGCATATAAATTAATCCATGTATACATGTATATTGATTCAACGGATTCAGTGGTTTTGTCCATCAGTCTATCAAATTTGCGGGGAAAACATGGCCACAAGCAGTACACCCTGCTAAATTTCGAATTTGAATCAATTGGCGCACCCTGCAGCCAGCTGTTATTGGAAAACTTTTTCACATGTGGATATTTTGGGTCACCGCTAGATGTGAGCCATATTTTGTTCTCAAACTGTCATTGTGAAGACATCACTGCCAGCGGTGATCTTGAATTTTACTATTTTAATGACCCGTATGGTAATATTGATACAGATATATTTGTCAAACATTTCTTTGTACAATATACAGGTATTTAGTTTGTCCGGGATGTTCCCCTCTGATTTTCGGAGAATTTCGCGATTTAACCTTGAATTAACCATTTTAAAGGTGAACGTCATGTCGGGTCGCGATTTGACCCGTCCAAAACACTCCCCGGACAAAAGTCACGACAAAAGTACCCGTCGAAATCCGCCCGGCTTTACCAGATTTGACCTTGAATTGACAATTTAGAATGTCAAGATCAGGTCAGGGTCATGATTTGACCCACCCGAAACACTCCTGGGACAAAAGTAACAGTAGGTATTAAATTTCGTTGAAATACTTCCGTTTTACCAGATTTGACCTTGAATTGATCTTTTTGAATGTCAAAGTCAGGTCGGGATCAAGATTTGACCCGTCCAAAATACTCCCTGGAAATAATTTCCCCTAGGTATCAAATTTCGTCAAATCTGTCCGATAGTTTTCCCGGCCATAGCTAACAGACAAACAGACAGACAAATGTCCAAAATATATATTAAACTAGCTGATGTACTCGACTTCGTTCGGGCTATATAGGGATTTTTTTGTGATCGCCTCCATCTGGACAGTACCCAGTATATACAGCGTCTGGCCAAACTATTGTTCAATTGGTCCAGAAACATGCCTATATCAGCACGTTCGAGAACATGGTCCCACGTGAAATTGGACCCGTCCATATTGCTCCCGGGATCGAAGTAGTCATACATACAAATTTTTAGTCGGATCGGTCAAGGTCCAGAAACATGCCTATGAGCGATGTCAAGTTGACACGTTAAATACCAAATCCGAGTCGGATCAGTCGAGCAGTGTTAGAGTCTATAACACATACACACATGCATTCACGCATACACACATACATGCATACAGACATACAGACAGGTGTTTCAAAATGTATAATCGATAGCTACAACAATTCTATGGTAGATAGTTCACGGCCGACCTGATGCATGCATCTTAGTTTTCTTGTATAGTATGTGCTCAGGCCTCACAGTATGGTACCGGACATTTGCAGAATGAGGTCCTCAGAGGGTGATTTTAGTTACGCTACACCACACAGCGGGCTAGCGTCACTAAAATCATCATCTGCGGACCTCCTTCTGCGCGGCGTGGCCTCGTCTGCTATGGGAGACATAGACACATATATAAGTTCCAAGATGGTGATGAGCACTTTGGGAACCTCGATTATCCAATATGTCGTCTGACCGTTTGGGGATATAGAGAAACTAAACTAAAAAGTAAAATATCAAGTAGTTTCTAAAAAAAACAAAAAATATTGTTAATGTGATAATAAAGATACTTTCCAGAGAAGATGAGGCCTTAGCAGAATGAGGACCACAGGGAGTGAATTTATTGATGCCAGTTCGCTGTGCCGGGTAGCGTCATTAATTTCACCCTCTGGAGACCTCATTCTGCAAATGTCCGCCACCATATTTTGAGGCGTGCGCGTGTTTACTTCATTGAATAACACAGCATTACACCATCTGAAAGAATTGCCGAAAATACCATGCCGACCGTATACCATTTCGGAAAACACAACGTCTAAACTAAGTTAACTAACGTATAAAATAAGCTAAAATAAGTCTAAATTAAGCTAAACTAAAGTCTAAATTAAGCTAAACTAACGTCGAAACTGAATAGTGTTAGGCTAGTGCATTCTTTTTATATGCGAGGCTCCATATGGGAGACTCGCATATATAAGAGAATACATTAATTGGCACATGGTTTCGCAAAATTTCAGGAAGCTCCTGTCATGGAAGGGTTAAAACAATGAGCGATAGGGTCACAATTACAACAACAACAACATATGTTTATAAACTGCGATTTCAAGACATCGAATAGCTATTTTGTGAATAAATACAGATAAAACTAAAGACGGTGTATATTATTTGTCTATAATATACTATAAAGTGGTTTATTGCATGATCATGTACTCTTATTCCATTCAATAAACCCATTCTATAAATTGTGATGTGAAACGTTCGTTGCATAACAGGAAATAGTGCAGGTGACCTGTGACTTCCGGTTTGTCGTCTGTTTATATTCCGTACGCTACGTCTCAAAATACTATGGCTTCCAATAGTTTTCCAACAAACTCCAATGAACGAAAAGCTTGAAAAGTCAAAGAGTCTCTATTTGTCTGGGACTATTTCTTTGCGCGGGCAAACAACGCATATAGTTACGCGAAACGTCATCGAAGCCGATATTAGTTTCACGTCCCATTTGTTGATTTAATTATGTTATATCGAGGTTTGGGATCATGCAATAAATAGAATCTACAACTCGTCCCAAGTTTTATAGCGTAATTACAAAACTCGTCCAGTAAATTATGTCCGGACCTCGCCAAAGGCTCGAGACCTGATTTACTGGACTCGTTTTGTAAATTCCGCAATAAACTGGGGACTCGTTGTAGATCCTCTATGTATTGCCATCGTATTTCGCAGTAAATCTCTTAGCTGATATGCAGTGTGTTCCTTGGTTGAGGGTGCTAACAAGATAGAGTTATCCTCCTTGATTGAGGGTGCTAACAAAATAGAATACTCTCTTTCGCCAAGCTCCGAACGTTTTCACGCGTATTTCTTGTCTAAAAATAGCCCATAAAACTGTCCCACGAATGTCATAAGAAATTCTAAATAAAATTGATATTAATCGATTGAAGCTTCTCCGGACAGGACTGGTGTCCTCGATTTATATATATTATATTACACCCCCCCCCCCCCCACCCCGGCATCTAAATAAAATTGATATTAATCGATAGAAGCTTCTCCGGACAGGACTGGTGTCCTCGATTTATATATATTATATTACACCACCCCCCCCCCCCCACACCCCGGCATCTAAATAAAATTGATATTAATCGACAGAAACATTTCCGGACAGGTGTCGTCGATTCAGTTCTATTATTTTATTCCCCGGAATCTAGATAAAACTTTATGTGAAGATTGATTGACCGCCTATAAAGAAAGACAAGTGAACTGGATTACTGTTTTAAAATTATACGCAAATAGCATAATTATACATTTTGTTCAAGACATCTATATTAGATCCATGAAACCCTATACTGTATTCGTCGATTCGTTAGATCCATGAAACTCTATACTGTATTCGTCGACGGTTAGATCCATGAAACCCTATACTGTATTCGTCGACGGTTAGATCCATGAAACTCTATACTGTATTCTATACTGTATTCTATACTGTATTCTATACTGTATTCTATACTGTATTCTATACTGTATTCGTCGATTCGTTTAAAAATATACCTTTAATCCAAGAGATCGGTTAGATCCACGAAACCATATAATGTTTGTTTCGGTTCGTTTAAAGACATGTTATGTACTTGCTCTGGTGTGTAAAACTGATCAATTAGTATGCCAACTTGAGGAATGTAACATTCTACTAACATCGCAGAAAATCTTAAGCTAAACGACCCTACCACACCATAGAAAACATCGTCTGAACTACGCTCAATTGTAAATATTTACTACTCGATTCGGGACGCATCTATCTGCGATAAACTGAATAAAACGATTTCCCAATCGAGAGTCACTGCAATTAATTAATATATAAGAATGACTGTGTGTGTTGTCAAATTGGATATAAATTTGTAAAATGTACTACTTTGAACAAGATTATTCTCTATTTCTATTCGACCACCCTGCGGGAGTGTTTCACATCACTTTAAATCTATACTTATATACTTACTATGGTCGCTCAGTTGCGGGTATCCATGCACGATCCCTATACATATATGCTCTTTGTGTCGATTCGTTTATAATTGTACTTATATACTTACTATGAACACCTCTAGTTGAACAACACTGGGCTGCGGGTATCCATGCACGATCCCTATACATATATAATGTATGTGTCGAATCGTTTATAATTGTACTTATATACTTACTATGAACACCTCGAGTTGAACAACACTGGGCTGCGGGTATCCATGCACGATCCCTATACATATATAATGTATGTGTCGAATCGTTTATAATTGTACGTATATACTTACTATGAACACCTCGAGTTGAACAACACTGGGCTGCGGGTATCCATGCACGATCCCTATACATATATAATGTATGTGTCGATTCGTTTATAATTGTACTTATATACTTACTATGAACACCTCGAGTTGAACAACACTGGGTTGCGGGTATCCATGCTCCCTGTACATATATAATGTATGTGTCGATTCGTTTATAATTGTACTTATATACTTACTATGAACACCTCGAGTTGAACAACACTGGGCTGCGGGTATCCATGCACGATCCCTATACATATATAATGTATGTGTCGATTCGTTTATAATTGTACTTATATACTTACTATGAACACATCGAGTTGAACAACACTGGGTTGCGGGTATCCATGCTCCCTGTACATATATACTGTATGTGTCGATTCGTTTATAATTGTACTGATATACTTACTATGAACACCTCTAGTTGAACAACACTGGGCTGCGGGTATCCATGCACGATCCCTATACATATATAATGTATGTGTCGATTCGTTTATAATTGTACTTATATACTTACTATGAACACCTCGAGTTGAACAACACTGGGCTGCGGGTATCCATGCACGATCCCTATACATATATAATGTATGTGTCGATTCGTTTATAATTGTACTTATATACTTACTATGAACACCTCGAGTTGAACAACACTGGGCTGCGGGTATCCATGCACGATCCCTATACATATATAATGTATGTGTCGATTCGTTTATAATTGTACTTATATACTTACTATGAACACCTCGAGTTGAACAACACTGGGTTGCGGGTATCCATGCTCCCTGTACATATATACTGTATGTGTCGATTCGTTTATAATTGTACTTATATACTTACTATGAACACCTCGAGTTGAACAACACTGGGTTGCGGGTATTCATGCTCCCTGTACATATATAATGTATGTGTCGATTCGTTTATAAGTGTACTTATATACTTACTATGAACACCTCGAGTTGAACAACACTGGGTTGCGGGTATCCATGCTCCCTGTACATATATACTGTATGTGTCGATTCGTTTATAATTGTACTTATATACTTACTATGAACACCTCGAGTTGAACAACACTGGGTTGCGGGTATCCATGCTCCCTGTACATATATAATGTATGTGTCGATTCATTTATAATTGTACTTATATACTTATTATGATCGCTCCGAGTTGAACAACACTGGGTTGCGGGTATCCATGCTCCCTGTACATATATACTGTATGTGTCGATTCGTTTATAATTGTACTTATATACTTACTATGAACACCTCGAGTTGAACAACACTGGGTTGCGGGTATCCATGCTCCCTGTACATATATAATGTATGTGTCGATTCGTTTATAATTGTACTTATATACTTACTATGAACACCTCGAGTTGAACAACACTGGGTTGCGGGTATCCATGCTCCCTGTACATATATAATGTATGTGTCGATTCATTTATAATTGTACTTATATACTTACTATGATCGCTCCGAGTTGAACAACAGTGCACCGCGGGCATCAAGGAACCCTAATTTGTACGCATACATCATCATGACATGCTTGGTCGATTTAGAAATGTGAATCTTTTGATACTATTCTAGGATCTAAATAGACACCACTATGGCTCAGATGCATACAGTATTAATCCAATTGAGGCATCAAGTTTGCTCTTGAAAAGAATTTGGCGAATGAGCCATTAAGATTGAGTGGCGACGTTAAAGAGCCATGGAGATCTTTGAAATGAAGCCACCCGAATAATCTGTCCACTAAATTAAATTGTACCCGATTGAAAACTACCCGCCGAGAAGCGCAACAAACTGTTCGACAAAGACTTAATAAATGACCTGATGTTATACCTGATATATATAGTTATATTCAATCCACTGGTCGATGGGAATGCCACATAAACATTCGCGCCTTAATTATCTATTAGCTTATGGAGCTATCTCTCAAATTTACATTAATCGTTTCCGATCATTAAAAAGCTGAGCACGAATTTATCTGCGCCAAAATTAACTGTGTATATAATTCTATAACATTACATGACATTCTGCATTAAGCGTACGAACGTTGAAAAATTAACAAACGAATTACAAATGCTATCCTTCTAAAGCTTCGAAACTAATTGAAATACATGTCGCATAACTCGTTCCAATCATGAATTGTTATACCTTTAAAGATGTGTAATCCGATATAACACCCATACTTACTATTTAGTCGGCATCGGTGGTCAAAAATATTTGATTTGAGTCGAGGAACCCATGGCACCCATTAAAGCTCAGTTATCAGATTTCGACCTTGCAAGGTCGCAGTTCGAAGTATCGCAGCAACAACAATTAAACTATCTTGTGATAGTTGGCATGCGAATACATATATATACTTATTTGCAAATCGGTAATAAGGTTTTATTCATGCAAAAAAGACATGTTATATAACACTGCTGATTACAAATGTGGAAGTTGTAACGCACACTCTCTGGGTGCCGTCCAAACTACCACACGTAAATACGTGTTATTTTACTTTTGCGCCAAATATGATACCGTGCTTGGTATTGTTAATTGTAATTCAATTAAGTATTTATCACTAAAAACAAGCTTTCTGATTGGCCGAGAGCGGCTAACTTACGTTTTCGATTCACCGACATCGGCCGCTTCAGCGTGCATCAAATATGAATGTAGCACGGTCAAATTTCATCGGCGCAGAACGAGTAGCGAAACGAGCACACCCGCGCGTTGTTGTCTATAGACACCGTTCATCGGCCGCTTCAGCGTGCATCAAATCTGAATGTGGCACGGTACAATTTCATCGGCGCAGAACGGAGTAGCGAAACGAGCCAACCCCCACAGGAAATGGTTACGGAGCAGTGTTCCGAGTAACGCAATGAACAAACCCAATGATTTGTGCACGGTGACAACGGCGAAATGAAAGTCTCGATTCGTGTCATGAAAATGACTAAATGATACTTTTTATACAGTTTTTTTGCAAATTCCTTGCTAGATTGAATTACAATGGAGATAAACGTACCCTGTTTCGTTGTAAATTCTGGGATTCGAGCATGAAAACAGTTTGTGAACTCGCCGGCAAGCCGGCTCGTTCACAAACTGTTTTCATGCTCGAATCCCAGAATGTACAACTCAACAGGGTATGTTTATCTCCTAAATATTAAAACCGTTTCTGTCTCGTTTGCTGAGAAGTGGCATCTTAACCATTTTATGTGTAGGCTATATATAGGAGATATGGTAGAGTAGCATGTTATATATACGTCTCCGAAACATGCCGATCATTGCTCTTTGAACATGCATGGGACTATACAACACACAAGTCGCCTATTTATATATATATATATAGCCTACACACAATAGTCTTTATACAATATTTTTAATATTTTATCTATTTTCACCCCGAATCATATATATCAGGAACATGATTTCAAACATTCACTTCATCCTGAATGAAGATCAATTCGCACTGAAAATCAGCTCTAATCTGGCCCCATGTAACAAAAGCGGACATGAGTTAAAACTGAATCATTACAATGAATGTTTGTCTATAAAGAATTCATGTCTGAAACTTTCAAATTTGGTTGTTTATAGACCACTTGGGTCCGGTAACTTTTTTAATTGTTTGTTATAATTATTACATATTATAATTATGTATACAATTGTAATAAATATTTTTTCTTTTATTTTAAATGTTCGCGGACCCATGTCGTTCTGACTCTCACCATGACACTACGTACCTGGTGTTATATTCATCAACTGTTGTAATAGTCCAAATATTTGACAGAACGTACGAATGCACGGAACAAAATTGCTAATATATTATTGCCTATAAAAAAAATTTAAGACTATTCATCCAAACTACTAGATGTGACCTGTCCTGTCTGGTTTACTGAGAAGTGTCGAGTCAGCCATTTCAGCTCCAGCTATGCAAAAGCAATTTCATGGAACATCGCCACGGGACGATACAATATTTGAAGTATATATTTATGAAAATCTTAGCATGACGCGGGATGTCGGTCTGTATATCACTCTTTCGCGTGGTATTGATTGGTTTAAAACGATATATATTATAACACTCAGAATACAAGTCATTAAAGGGGTACTGTACGCCATTTTTAATAAATTCCAGGTAATAACAACGATATAATATCGATAATATATATAAAACTAAGTAATTTGAGTCGAAGATGTATTCTGTAAACGTTCAGGTTAATAGGTTATCTTAAAATCAAAGTTCATAATTTGATATAAATTTTATTTATGGCTCAAGCCATAAATTAAATTACGAATGTCCGTGTACAAGACGTAATCAAAATAATTCACAGATAGTGGATTGGGCAACGCGTCGCACACATAATAGTGTAAAAATGTATGTTAATACGGGGCGTAAACTCTAGTTGGTACTAGCATCTACATAAACAATTTGGTACTAAATAAGAACCAACAATTGGTACTAAATAGTACAAACATTTGGTACTAGCATCTACAATAACAATTTGGTACTATGTAGTCTATGTAGTACCAAATGTCGGTACTATATAGTACTATAAGTAGTTGATGCTCCCAATGGACCTATCCGTACGTCCCGCCCACCTGTAGACTGCATGGTTACTGTTACTACGCACCACAAGCCATCTCAATTCCGCTGTCTCTTCAGTGCTAAAATAGCTTCCGATGAGAAAGGACTGTGTTGATAAACGCCATGTAACACGATAATATAGCTTCGTTCTGAATATCACGATTTTAAAGATACCTTTGTGTGTATATATGCAACATGTAAAAGTGACTGTCGTTAGATATAAACAAAAATAGAACCAGTTTTTAAACAAAAAACAGGTGTGATTGTTAGGCCACTTCCGATAAACAACAGAGATAGATGTTTAGGCATACGTTGAATCAAACGGTGTCAATGAAGCTATTATGAAACTTCAATATCAAATAGCAAATTTAATATAGAAGCTATGCTAATGGTTCACACCTTGATTAAATAAATCAAAACGGTGGTGTACATGTGGTAATTAATCCATAATCCCACTTTTGTCGAAATAAATATAACGATATCAGTTTACCATACACGAGCGTCCTGAATGAACCCTGGTGACATCGGGCCGGATGCAAAGGATTATCAAATAATGGCCTTTTAAAATAAAATACATTAAAGAAAACGCCGACTATCATGGAGTCAGTTAGTGGCACAAAGTGAACTTGTTCGGTGAAGGTTGCGTGTGTACACCGCGAAGCACGTGCAATGTGTGAAATTTCGTGTAATTCTCTTGGAAAACATCTGTTGATTCTCATTTACACGTACATTGTCGGAGGAAGCTTTAGATTCTCAAATGGATTCAGTAAGATCGACGTTCGCACGAGATCCTACAGTTTAGTGTGAATAGCAGACATTCGAACTCAATATTACCACGATGTTATAACAGCAACAAATGTATACATTTATAACGAAAAACACTTCACATAAAACACATACTCGCGGCACAATTAATATTCATAACGCATCATCTATCGGGACTACTATTTACACGTTTTAGTCTGAAATATGTTATATATAAATATTGAAATTTAAATAACACTAGGATCCGAGTGTGGTCGTTGGCATTGTTTAATCCAGCGTAAAGAGATGTCATATAGTTACTTTTCTATTTAGGAAACCGAACTAAAACATGTATAAATATCGTTCGTCAACCGGACATGTTCCCCATGCACATATCAACACCATTGTAGCTTTTTAAGACATATTTTGCTCTCGTGTTCGTAAATTCCCTATAGCTTACAACTGTTGTTAGGGACCGGCTTGTGGTGCGATTCATATCACTAGGCAGGCGTATGTCGCTTCCGGGTTTAAGCTATCGGCTCATTGGCTATAATTGAAATTGGGGCGGTACATACGGATAGGTCCATTGGCCAAGGATAGCATCAACTATTGGTACTATGGTACTATGGTACTATGTAGCACCCTGTTTATTAAGAGTGTAGCTCAACTATCTTGGCGAGGGGAGGGGTTATGTCATACATTACAGTCTTTGGAGCGATAAGCCATGTGGAACATTTAGATGTTATAGTGTAAACATATTTTATTGCATAATAAAGCAACGGGATTGACACACAAGTTTTACAACTTACAAAGGGTCTCTCTCCCCTCATAATTGTTTTACTCAAAACGAAAATAACATACAAATTACACACAAGCATGGTAATGCACATGTATAACATCGTTTCACTTATATCGATATATGATATAATCTTGAGTGTGACCATAACGGTGGTTATTTCAATTTATTGGCGGGGGGGTCATCCCGTGGGTCGGTGATTCAGGTGAATTGTCGCTCTCTATGTAGTTACTTTCGTTTTGCGGAAGAGGTATGCACATTAAGGTGTATAATTAAGGTTTAAACCGCGATGTCTAGGTTATGTATAATTGCATGGACAACCATAAATATGTTCCTGTTTTGTGTATTATTCAGAGAAGTATCTCCAAGGAGGAGTTTCTCGATGTTAATATGTTTAGCACCCAGGGTAGCAAGTTGGTGAAACAACAAACATCGTTAATCTTTAAAACATGTTGAAGTATTAACAGAAGTCAACCTGAGGAGCCATATTAAGTTTGGGATTAATTTTATGACAAATGTTGGCTACAGGGCATGCAAACTTATTTAGTGATACAAAGAGTAAAATCCAAAATGGCTGCCCACAGCCATATTTTTTAACAAATATTGTTCAAATTCGATCGCTCCCATCATGAACATTGGCTGTAAAGTTTCAAAACATTTATCTAATATATATATGTATAATATATGTCGGCTGTTTGCAGGGTGAGCCGATTTATTCAAATGTGAAATCCACGATGGCCATGTTCAACAACGAACTGTGGAAACATTTGACGGCTACCATCTAGTGGTCACCCACGTCATGGCCGCATGCCCATATGTAGTTTAGTGACGAGCGGATGAGCGATGTGGCCTGTAGTGTGTGTCGAAGGAGTTAAGTCATGTAAAGAATAAAATACAAGATATCCGCTGACTGCCATGTTTTTCAATGAAATTCGGAAATATATTGCATGGCTCCCATCTAGTGGTCACCCAGAAGATCCATATGAAGTTTGTGACGACCGGATGATGTATGTAAGGTGTGCCAAAGGATTTAGTCATGTTAAAAGTAAAATACAAGATGGTTGCCGGCGGCCATGTTTTTCGCCTGAATCGTTCAGATTCAACAGCACCCTAAACATGCCTGCATGTATATGGAAATAGAGAATGATCTTGCACAAAGTAGTTATTTTAGAGCTACCGCCGTGATGGGAGTCATTACCTTTTGTATAAATCATGCCCATTAATTGTTCCGAATAAATATATACAATGCTGCCCAGTTCAGACGTTGTTTATTCTGAAATGGTCGTGTCCGCATGGTTGACATTTTCGGTAATATTAGTCGAAAGCACCGGATAATAACTGAGATCAAGAACTAATAACTAATAACTAATAACTAATAACTAATAACTAATAACTAATAACTAATAACTTTACAAACTTCAGATGCAATCAAATAAGATGAGATGATGCATGTGACAGCCATTGCTCTCTTCGTGAATATTCTACTCGTCCGAATGGATTATGTTCTTGATTCCTAGATAAATTTTGATGCTCTGAAATAAGAGCATAACATGTCATATGGTTCTCCAACTGAGTCGATACCAACTTGCCCAAGCAATGTTCGGACCACCAAGAAAAAACACATGAAAGCCACTGCCAAATTTCCCAAATCGAAGTCATTTGTAACTCACATGTGTCATGGGTGATAACACAAAAGCAACTTACATTAATAATCTATGGGTTATGAGAGATCATGTAGTGCGAGTGGGATGTTTGTAGGTGACAGAATGTGCTCTCTGACAGTGTTGATTCGAAAGGGTGTGTACGGATTTCGTGAGCGAATTTATAAATCTGTAAACAGTATTTTGAATGCTATTTGTAACTCAGATCTGATCTATCGGTCTAATTTATCAGTTTGATTCATTGATATACCCACACAATATGCCTGTATATTTAACATCGAAATGTTTAATTTATATCGCTGACAATTCAATCACGGTGCTCTGGGTGGGGTCTGTAATGTTTTTTTTTAAAAGCCAAAGTGCATACAAATGAAAAGTGATTCAAGTTCATTTTCAATAAAACGATAATTAATGTGTCCTATCTTGAAGGTCACTGAGCATCAACCTATTGACACCAAAGTGTATACGCTAAACAGAATAACTGTTATTAAATGGTTCTGTCAAACTAACTGATGTATATCATCTTGATATACGCCCACTTGAATGAACATTTTAAATGAACCGTTGCGAAATATCAATTAAATTATCAGCGGGAAGTAACTCCAGCAGACGACATCACTGTTTCCAAGCGCACAATTGCAAGGCAGAGTTAATTGATATATACGCCCACTTGAATGAACATATTAAATGAACCGTTGCGAAATATCCTGACTACGCGCGCTGGTCTAACCACTGCAATGACGTAAATTATGTAAGGTTTTCTTAATTGTGTTATTATTAAAGGTAATCAATCCGATTAAGCACCCCTAAATTACTATTTCTTTGGCTTCAGGGGTAAAAAATATTTGATTCGAGTCGAGGAACCCACCCATCAAAGCTAGGAGTGATCAGATATCGCTGTTTGAAATCTATTATTTTAATTTTCAGTGGCCCAGTAAACTGTTCGAAGAGATGAACTTATCTGACAAGATAGCGGATGAAGATCGATAACTCGAAATTTCGTTGAACAAAACATTGATAAATAACAGGTTTTGGGCAATTTTATACTATAGTTGACTGTGGTTATCATTATTTTTGGGCAATTAATCGATTCTGATAACTGAAGCGGCATTTCAAAAATTGTTGTTGTTGTTGTTGTAATCTGATGATATGGGGACCGTCGAATCGGATTGAGTACCTTTAATTGTGTCATTATTAAAGGGACCCAAGGCACTAGCAGTGAGTAAATATGCAACATTTACAATGCGATTTTCTATAAACCGAACACCTCTCTAAACCGAACAGAAGAGTCGGTCCGAAAGTTGTTCGGTTTGGAGAGGTTTATATACCATACTCCCAGTTCCCTCGTTCAGTTCGACATTATAAAACAACAGTCGTCGTGTCTGGATCTGATTCTGCATATCCTCGAGGGTGGTATTCCCAATGTAATTGTAATTATATGTAGTGCTTGGTTCCAAGTAAAAGTAATGTATTATACATCACTGTTATCAAGCCCACAAAGTACAAGGCAGAGTTCATTCCCCTGACTACGCTGGACCGAGAAGAAAATTAAGAAATAGATACATTGCCATCTTTTATTTATAATTGACAGTTCTCCAATAACGAAAATTTCGCGTGATGAAACCATTGTTATGTAAACAAAACTGTTGCAATTGTTTGTCAACAAAAATCGCTAATCGCGTAGTGAGTTTAAATATTTTAGTTAATTAATAATTACACGATGTTCATAATATATTTCAATGATTTGATATTTCTCAATGTTTATGACGTCAAGTTTTGATTAAATTGAATATGTTATTGAATAAAATGGACTTTGGTAATGCCACTGTAACAGTAATATAACATTGGTTTTTTATATATACTTAAGTGTTATTAGAGAGTAATTATTAATAATCGAAACAAGAACAAAGTCAATCTATTTTGCATGTGCATGTACTTGTTAATGACACTGTTGTTTTCCAAACTTTCATTAAAGGGATACTGTACCCAAATGTTGTTGTTGGTTTCTTTAGACTCTGATTGGTAGAATAAGGTAACCAGATTTCAATTATTTGAAAGTCTGTTGAGTACGAAGTAATGTTACGGATGGCAGATTAGCCGGAATGCGAAAATACCAATTTCGTTGTCGAGTAATTTTTTGACAGTTTTCAAGCAAATGTATCAAATGGGTAGTCCTGTAAAAAAAAATATGGCTACTCCCGAGATACAGTTTTGAAATTTCTACATTTCGATTGTGTCACAAAACTAAATTATGTACAATCTGAATCTGAATGAATACGTCCGAATGTCCAATCCTGGCTCAATATGACACTGAATACTGCTTGAATTATCGTATACATGTATGTGACCCGCCATATCAAATCCAGTCGTAAGTCGGGATTTTTTTTACCCTGTGCCAATGCATTATCTTATATATGCGAGTCGACCATAGATCGCCTCGCATATATAAGAGAATGCATTGGCCTAACAATTTTTTACAATTTTAATAATTTGTTCTTGTATTCTTTAACAATTTTATAATTTCACCCATACAGAGCCCCAGACAAACATGAGCAGAGCTCAGCAGACGACACACTTATATATGCTTCTATATATGTGTGGGGCTCCCTGCAGGGTATAATGGATGTTTTTTATTTTATGTCCTAAAAATTGTAACAAACATTTATTTTTTAAAAATGATAAAAAATTGTTAGGCCAATGCATTCTCTTATATATGCGAGGCGAGCTATGGTCGACTCGCATATATAAGAGAATGCATTGGCACAGGGTAAAAAAAATCCCGACTTACGACTGGATTTGATATGGCGGGTCACATATTTTATTTTAACCAATATAATGTACACAGTTCACGATATGATGATGAAAGATATTGATGGTTATACTGGGATTTGACAGTAATCATAGTGCTTATCTTAAGCCATCTCCTACACATATGAAATATTGAATGGTGACCGATTCATACAGACAAAAATAAAATGTACATTTCGATGTATATGAATGTATATAGCTCAATGAAATTACTGTTTTTATTGTTAATTATAATGTGCCTGACACCCCCCCCCCCCCCTTTCCAATCGTAGCAGGTTTTTGCAGGGTACTTTGGGATCGATATTACACATAATTTAATTTTGATTTTAATGTGTTTTTAATTTATTCCATACATAGCCTAAGATCGTATACATCAGCTCCGGGCATAATATGGCTTAATTGAATCTGCCAGTTAGTTCTATATATTTCTGAATGTTAGCGAATATCTCAATGTTTTTTGGATAAGGGAAGTGATTTTGAACCTTCTAAGAGTGTTTTTGTTTCCAAATTATTAAGGTTGCTGAGACATATATCTCGCTCGACTTCAAAGACTGGGCAATAGTGCATATACAATATTGATTGTCTTGCAAATGATTGCGATATAAGTCGTAGTTCAGATTGCTACACCCTAGTCGTAGTCGACAATGGAAAATTTGATTTGGTCTTGTGTAAGCAAATTCCATTAAACGGGGGCTCACGACGAGGTCAGTATTAAGAACAGATTTGAAGTCCGATATGGTTTCACAGTTTTTGGCCTTCGGTGGTAGATCGTTCCATAGACTCACAGCAGCTGTAGGTAAAACAGATTTTTAATATGATTCAGTATTACAAAAAAAACCGGTTTCATGTCTTTAGGTCTGAAGTCGTAATGTATTAGACTCCCTGATATAAGGGGAACATGTATGTATATGTACGCGGGTGTTGACTTTTTCACCATTTTGAAAAATTGGATTAGCTTGGTTTTTCGGCGTTGATTCGTGTCTCCCATCCAGTTTCGTGGAGCAAGCTCTCTTTACTACAACTTCTTGTCGCGGCAGTTACGATTCTTGCGGCTTCGTATTTGATTTCTTCGAATTCATTAGCTTCTTCGTTGCTGCAGCTGTCCCAAGCTGAGACTGTTTCGTGGTCTGCCATGGAATGGTTACAGCACACATGTAAATGGAATGATGCTAATCAATATTAGTGATGAGTGGAAGGGTTATAAGACACATGTATAATAGCATGATGCTAATGTTGGAGACTGTTTCGTGGTCTGCCATGGAAGGGTTATAATACACATATATGTGGCATGATGCTAATGTTGGAGACTGTTTCGTGATCTATCATGTAAGGGTTATAATACACATATATGTGGCATGATGCTAATGTTGGAGACTGTTACGTGATCTATCATGGAAGGGTTATAATACACATGTATGTGGCATGATGCTAATGTTGGAGACTGTTTCGTGGTCTGCCATGGAAGGGTTATAATACACATATATGTGGCATGATGCTAATGTTGGAGACTGTTTCGTGGTCTGCCATGGAAGGGTTATAATACACATATATGTGGCATGATGCTAATGTTGGAGACTGTTTCGTGATCTATCATGGAAGGGTTATAATACACATGTATGTGGCATGATGCTAATGTTGGAGACTGTTTCGTGGTCTGCCATGGAAGGGTTATAATACACATATATGTGGCATGATGCTAATGTTGGAGACTGTTTCGTGATATATCATGGAAGGGTTATAATACACATATATGTGGCATGATGCTAATGTTGGAGACTGTTTCGTGGTCTGCCATGGAAGGGTTATAATACACATATATGTGGCATGATGCTAATGTTGGAGACTGTTTCATGATCTATCATGGAAGGGTTATAATACACATATATGTGACATGATGCTAATGTTGGAGACTGTTTCGTGATCTGCCATTGGAAGGGTTGTAACACACATGTATATGGTATTATGCTAATGTTGGAGACTGTTACGTGATATGTCATGGAAGGGTTATAATACACATGTATAATGACATGATGCTAATGTTAGAGACTGTTTCGTGATCTGTCATTGGAAGGGTTATAATACACATATGTGTGGCATGATGTTAATGTTGGAGACTGTTTCGTGTTCTGCCATTGGAAGGGTTGTAATACACATATATAATGGCATGATGCTAATGTTGGAGACTGTTTCGTGATCTGTTATGGAAGGGTTACAATACACATATATGTGGCATGATGCTAATGTTGGAGACTGTTTCGTGGTCTGTCATGGAAGGGTTATAATACACATATATGTGGCATGATGCTAATGTTGGAGACTGTTACGTGATCTGACATGGAAGGGTTATAATACATATGTATAATGGCATTATGCTAATGTTGGAGACTGTTTCGTGATCTGTTATGGAAGGGTTATAATACACATATATGTGACATGATGCTAATGTTGGAGACTGTTACGTGATCTATCATGGAAGGGTTATAATACACATATATGTGACATGATGCTAAATTAATGTTGTAGACTGTTTCTTGATCTGTCATGGAAGGGTTATAATACACATGTATGTGGCATGATGATAATGTTGTAGACTGTTTCGTGATCTATCATGGAAGGGTTATAAGACACATGTATAATGACATGATGCTAATGTTGGAGACTGTTTCGTGATCTGTCATGGAAGGGTTATAATACACATATATGTGGCATGATGCTAATGTTGGAGACTGTTTCGTGATCTGTCATGGAAGGGTTATAAGACACATGTATAATGACATGATGCTAATGTTGGAGACTGTTTCGTGATCTGTCATGGAAGGGTTATAATACACATATATGTGACATGATGCTAATGTTGGAGACTGTTTCGTGATCTGTCATGGAAGGGTTATAATACACATATATGTGACATGATGCTAAATTAATGTTGTAGACTGTTTCTTGATCTGTCATGGAAGGGTTATAATACACATGTATGTGGCATGATGATAATGTTGTAGACTGTTTCGTGATCTATCATGGAAGGGTTATAAGACACATGTATAATGACATGATGCTAATGTTGGAGACTGTTTCTTGATCTGTCATGGAAGGGTTATAATACACATATATGTGGCATGATGCTAATATTGGAGACTGTTTCGTGATCTATCATGGAAGGGTTATAATACACATATATGTGGCATGATGCTAATGTTGGAGACTGCTTCGTGTTCTGCCATTGGAAGGGTTGTAATACACATATATAATGGCATGATGCTAATGTTGGAGACTGTTTCGTGATCTGTCATGGAAGGGTTATAATACACATGTATAATGACATGAGGCTAATGTTGGAGACTGTTTCGTGTTCTGCCATTGGAAGGGTTACAATACACATATATGTGGCATGATGCTAATGTTGGAGACTGTTTCGTGATCTGTCATTGGAAGGGTTACAATACACATATATGTGGCATGATGCTAATGTTGTAGACTGTTTCGTGATCTGTCATTGGAGGGTTATAATACACATATATAATGACATGATGCTAATGTTGGAGACTGTTTCGTGATCTGTCATGGAAGGGTTACAATACACATATATGTGGCATGATGCTAATGTTGTAGACTGTTTCGTGATCTGTCATGGAAGGGTTATAATACACATATATGTGGCATGATGCTAATGTTGGAGACTGTTTCGTGGTCTGCCATGGAAGGGTTATAATACACATGTATGTGGCATGATGCTAATGTTGGAGACTGTTTCGTGATCTGTCATGGAAGGGTTATAATACACATGTATAATGACATGATGCTAATGTTGGAGACTGTTTCGTGATCTGTCATGGAAGGGTTATAAGACACATATATGTGGCATGATGCTAATGTTGGAGAATGTTTCGTGATCTATCATGGAAGGGTTATAATACACATATATGTGGCATGATGCTAATGTTGGAGACTGTTACGTGATCTATCATGGAAGGGTTATAATACACATGTATGTGACATGATGCTAATGTTGGAGACTGTTTCGTGGTCTGCCATGGAAGGGTTATAATACACATATATGTGGCATGATGCTAATGTTGGAGACTGTTTCGTGATCTGCCATGGAAGGGTTATAATACACATATATGTGGCATGATGCTAATGTTGCAGACTGTTACGTGATCTGTCATTGGAAGGGTTATAATACACATGTATAATGACATGATGCTAATGTTGGATACTGTTACGTGATCTGTCATTGGAATGGTTATAATACACATGTATAATGACATGATGCTAATGTTGGAGACTGTTTCGTGATCTGTCATTGGAAGGGTTATAATACACATATATGTGGCATGATGCTAATGTTGGAGACTGTTTCGTGATCTATCATGGAAGGGTTATAATACACATATATGTGGCATGATGCTAATGTTGGAGACTGTTTCGTGGTCTGCCATGGAAGGGTTATAATACACATATATGTGGCATGATGCTAATGTTGCAGACTGTTACGTGATCTGTCATTGGAAGGGTTATAATACACATGTATAATGACATGATGCTAATGTTGGATACTGTTACGTGATCTGTCATTGGAATGGTTATAATACACATGTATAATGACATGATGCTAATGTTGGAGACTGTTTCGTGATCTGTCATTGGAAGGGTTATAATACACATATATGTGGCATGATGCTAATGTTGGAGACTGTTTCGTGATCTATCATGGAAGGGTTATAATACACATATATGTGGCATGATGCTAATGTTGGAGACTGTTTCGTGATCTATCATGGAAGGGTTATAATACACATATATGTGGCATGATGCTAATGTTGGAGACTGTTTCGTGGTCTGCCATGGAAGGG
This sequence comes from Siphonodentalium dalli, assembly GCA_032622095.1. NCBI lineage: Eukaryota > Metazoa > Mollusca > Scaphopoda > Gadilida > Siphonodentaliidae > Siphonodentalium > Siphonodentalium dalli. The sequence goes on from CP136069.1 coordinate 193,951,863, forward strand.
TTATAATACACATATATGTGGCATGATGCTAATGTTGGAGACTGTTTCGTGATCTATCATGGAAGGGTTATAATACACATATATGTGACATGATGCTAATGTTGGAAACTGTTTCGTGATCTGCCATTGGAAGGGTTATAATACACATGTATAATGACATGATGCTAATGTTGGAGACTGTTACGTGATCTGTCATTGGAAGGGTTATAATACACATGTATAATGACATGAGGCTAATGTTGGAGACTGTTTCGTGATCTGTCATTGGAAGGGTTATAATACACATATATGTGGCATGATGCTAATGTTGGAGACTGTTTCGTGTTCTGCCATTGGAAGGGTTGTAATACACATATATAATGGCATGATGCTAATGTTGGAGACTGTTTCGTGATCTGTCATGGAAGGGTTATAATACACATGTATAATGACATGAGGCTAATGTTGGAGACTGTTTCGTGTTCTGCCATTGGAAGGGTTACAATACACATATATGTGGCATGATGCTAATGTTGGAGACTGTTTCGTGGTCTGTTATGGAAGGGTTATAATACACATATATGTGGCATGATGCTAATGTTGGAGACTGTTACGTGATCTGACATGGAAGGGTTATAATACATATGTATAATGGCATTATGCTAATGTTGGAGACTGTTTCGTGATCTATCATGGAAGGGTTATAATACACATATATGTGACATGATGCTAATGTTGGAGACTGTTACGTGATCTATCATGGAAGGGTTATAATACACATATATGTGACATGATGATAAATTAATGTTGTAGACTGTTTCTTGATCTGTCATGGAAGGGTTATAATACACATGTATGTGGCATGATGATAATGTTGTAGACTGTTTCGTGATCTATCATGGAAGGGTTATAATACACATGTATGTGGCATGATGATAATGTTGGAGACTGTTACGTGATCTATCATGGAAGGGTTATAAGACACATATAATGTGACATGATGCTAATATTGGAGACTGTTTCGTGATATGTCATGGAAGGGTTATAATACACATATATGTGGCATGATGCTAATGTTGGAGACTGTTTCGTGATCTGTCATGGAAGGGTTATAATACACATATATGTGGCATGATGCTAATGTTGGAGACTGTTTCGTGATCTGTCATGGAAGGGTTATAATACACATATATGTGGCATGATGCTAATGTTGGAGACTATTTCGTGATCTGTCATGGAAGGGTTATAATACACATATATGTGGCATGATGCTAATGTTGGAGACTGTTTCGTGATCTGTCATGGAAGGGTTATAAGACACATATATGTGACATGATGCTAATGTTGGAGACTGTTACGTGATCTATCATGGAAGGGTTATAATACACATATATGTGACATGATGCTAAATTAATGTTGTAGACTGTTTCTTGATCTGTCATGGAAGGGTTATAATACACATGTATGTGGCATGATGATAATGTTGTAGACTGTTTCGTGATCTATCATGGAAGGGTTATAATACACATATATGTGGCATGATGCTAATGTTGGAGACTGTTTCGTGATCTGTCATGGAAGGGTTATAATACACATATATGTGGCATGATGCTAATGTTGGAGACTATTTCGTGATCTGTCATGGAAGGGTTATAATACACATATATGTGGCATGATGCTAATGTTGGAGACTGTTTCGTGATCTGTCATGGAAGGGTTATAAGACACATATATGTGGCATGATGCTAATGTTGGAGACTGTTTCGTGATCTGTCATGGAAGGGTTATAATACACATATATGTGGCATGATGCTAATGTTGGAGAATATTTCGTGATCTGTCATGGAAGGGTTATAATACACATATATGTGGCATGATGCTAATGTTGGAGACTGTTTCGTGATCTGTCATGGAAGGGTTATAATACACATATATGTGGCATGATGCTAATGTTGGAGACTATTTCGTGATCTGTCATGGAAGGGTTATAATACACATATATGTGGCATGATGCTAATGTTGGAAACTGTTTCGTGATCTGTCATGGAAGGGTTATAATACACATATATGTGGCATGATGCTAATGTTGGAGACTGTTTCGTGATCTGTCATGGAAGGGTTATAAGACACATATATGTGGCATGATGCTAATGTTGGAGACTGTTTCGTGATCTGTCATGGAAGGGTTATAATACACATATAATGTGACATGATGCTAATATTTGAGACTGTTTCGCGATCTGCCATGGAAGGGTTATAATACACATATATGTGGCATGATGCTAATGTTGGAGACTGTTTCGTGATCTGTCATGGAAGGGTTATAATACACATATATGTGGCATGATGCTAATGTTGGAGACTGTTTCGTGATCTGTCATGGAAGGGTTATAAGACACATATATGTGGCATGATGCTAATGTTGGAGACTGTTTCGTGATCTGTCATGGAAGGGTTATAATACACATATAATGTGACATGATGCTAATATTTGAGACTGTTTCGTGATCTGTCATGGAAGGGTTATAATACACATATATGTGGCATGATGCTAATGTTGGAGACTATTTCGTGATCTGTCATGGAAGGGTTATAATACACATATATGTGGCATGATGCTAATGTTGGAGACTGTTTCGTGATCTGTCATGGAAGGGTTATAATACACATATATGTGGCATGATGCTAATGTTGGAGACTATTTCGTGATCTGTCATGGAAGGGTTATAATACACATATATGTGGCATGATGCTAATGTTGGAGACTGTTTCGTGATCTGTCATGGAAGGGTTATAATACACATATATGTGGCATGATGCTAATGTTGGAGACTGTTTCGTGATCTGTCATGGAAGGGTTATAAGACACATATATGTGGCATGATGCTAATGTTGGAGACTGTTTCGTGATCTGTCATGGAAGGGTTATAATACACATATAATGTGACATGATGCTAATATTTGAGACTGTTTCGTGATCTGCCATGGAAGGGTTATAATACACATATATGTGGCATGATGCTAATGTTGGAGACTGTTTCGTGATCTGTCATGGAAGGGTTATAATACACATATATGTGGCATGATGCTAATGTTGGAGACTATTTCGTGATCTGTCATGGAAGGGTTATAATACACATATATGTGGCATGATGCTAATGTTGGAGACTGTTTCGTGATCTGTCATGGAAGGGTTATAATACACATATATGTGGCATGATGCTAATGTTGGAGACTGTTTCGTGATCTGTCATGGAAGGGTTATAAGACACATATATGTGGCATGATGCTAATGTTGGAGACTGTTTCGTGATCTGTCATGGAAGGGTTATAATACACATATAATGTGACATGATGCTAATATTTGAGACTGTTTCGTGATCTGCCATGGAAGGGTTATAATACACATATATGTGGCATGATGCTAATGTTGGAGACTGTTTCGTGATCTGTCATGGAAGGGTTATAATACACATATATGTGGCATGATGCTAATATTGGAGACTGTTTCGTGATCTATCATGGAAGGGTTATAATACACATATATAATGACATGATGCTAATGTTGGAGACTGTTTCGTGATCTATCATGGAAGGGTTATAATACACATATATGTGACATGATGCTAATGTTGGAGACTGTTTCGTGATCTGTCATTAGAAGGGTTATAATACACATATATGTGACATGATGCTAATGTTGGAGACTGTTTCGTGATCTGTCATGGAAGGGTTATAAGACACATATATGTGACATGATGCTAATGTTGGAGACTGTTTCGTGATCTATCATGGAAGGGTTATAAGACACATGTATAATGACATGATGCTAATGTTGGAGACTGTTTCGTGATCTGTCATGGAAGGGTTATAATACACATATATAATGACATGATGCTAATGTTGGAGACTGTTTCGTGATCTATCATGGAAGGGTTATAAGACACATGTATGTGACATGATGCTAATGTTGGAGACTGTTTCGTGATCTGTCATGGAAGGGTTATAAGACACATGTATAATGACATGATGCTAATGTTGGAGACTGTTTCGTGATCTATCATGGAAGGGTTATAAGACACATGTATAATGACATGATGCTAATGTTGGAGACTGTTTCGTGATATATCATGGAAGGGTTATAAGACACATATATGTGACATGATGCTAATGTTGGAGACTGTTTCGTGGTCTGCCACTGGAAGGGTTAATATGACCATACGCTAGCGTAATTAACGAACCTCAGCTAAACATACGCATACGCTAGGATATATCTCTGTTTTTTTAATACTATAAAATAACTTCACAGTTGCGTATTCCAATCAAAGAAATTATAACGAACCAAAGCCGGATGCTTTGGTCTTTTTTAGACTATATCTGATTTTGTGACGTCACAAATAATCATTACGCCACATGTGGTGTATCTAGTTTCGGTGATTTTGATATTGTGTGGTGGACGAGACGAATGTATTCTTGGAGATTTTTTGTACCTTACTCAATCGTACCAATAGAATCACGTATATGCTGAAATTGTAAAGTTAACGGCACTGGTGTATAATATGTTTTTGAAAATATGATAAATCGTATCCATAGGGTCAGGACAGGCTGAAATTGTGAACTTAAAGTCACCGGTGTAATAATATGTTGTTGAAAATATAAATAATCTGATAGCCTGAAAATAATATATCACCCATTGGGAGCCTCTGGTGTTTTCTTGGATATTTTTATTTGTACCTTACTTAATCGTACCGATAGAATCACGTAGATGCTTAAATTGTATAGTTAATGTCACCGGTATATAATATGTTTTTGAAAATGTGATAAATCGTATCGATAGAGACAGGACAGGCTGAAATTGTAAACTTAAAGTCACTTGTTGTTGAAAATATAAATAATTTGATAGACTGAAAATAATGTGTAACCCATTGGGAACCCCTGGTGAGTTGTGGGTAGTTTCATTGTGATTCTCCGCCATCTTTATTTTCTGGAATTATCACCAAGATTTCTCCACTCGATTCTCTTAAAATACACCCGAATCGGTCAAATTATTTTGATAATTCTATCTAAATACATCTTAGCTACTATTCGGATGGCATACTATGGCTTTAGGTCGCCAGCCAGTCAGGGCAAGTGTCGAGTTCACAGCGCAGTCATCTCGGGCGAAAGATTGGGCGACGCGACAGACTTCTTTATCGGTAACGCCCCCAGCGATAATTACTAATCCGCTCAGCGTGTACACATTCAGAGCACTCCGCTGGCAAAAGCTATTATTACGCCACATGATGGTGTATCTAGTTTCGGTGATTTTGATATTGTGTGGTGGACAGGACGAATGTATTCTTGGAGAATTTTTGTACCTTACTCAATCGTACCGATAGAATCACGTAGATGCCGAAATTGTAAAGTTAACGCCACCGGTGTATAATATGTTTATGAAAATATGATAAATCGTATCGATAGAGTCAGGAGATGCTGAAATTGTGAACTTAAAGTCACCGGTGTAATAATATGTTGTTGAAAATATAAATAATCTGATAGACTGAAAATAATATATAACCCATTGGGAGCCCCTGGTGTATTCTTGGACATTTTTTTTTGTTCCTTACTCAATCGTACCGATAGAATCACGTAGATACCGAAATTGTAAAGTTAACGCCACCGGTGTATAATATGTTTATGAAAATATGATAAATCGTATCGATAGAGTCAGGATAGGCTGAAATTGTAAACTTAAAGTCACTTGTTGTTGAAAATATAAATAATTTGATAGACTGAAAATAATGTGTAACCCATTGCGAACCCCTGGTGTAGTGAAGTGAATTGTGGGTAGTTTCATTGTGATTCTCCGCCATCTTTATTTTCTGGAATTATCACCAAGATTTCTCCACTCGATTCTCTTAAACTGCACCCGAATCGGTCAAATTATTTTGATAATTCTATCTAAATACATCTTAGCTACTATTCGGATCTGCTGTCCCAGTCGAAAAGGGTTTAGTTTGACCAAAATGGCAATTGACAAAAGCCTGTTTATAAAATGCGTCTACTCGATGACCCGTCCACGGTCCACGCTGTAGTGTAAACTTATTATCGAAAACAAATTCAATTTCTTCCATCTAAAACATAATTACGCGCTGAACTCTGTCATTTTAAGAATATATAAGTATTACACACATACACACCAAATTTCAGCTCAAAAGTTTGAACAATGACAGTTTTATAGACATAAATCGATTTTAATGGGAAATCCTGTGTTACTGTTAAATTTTATCATCGAAAGAAAATCATTTCTTCGATCTAAAAAATAATTACGTACTGTACCCTGTCATTTTAGGAATATATAAGTATCCCACTCACACACACCAAGTGTGAGCTAAAAAATAAGAGATTTATCGACATAAATCGATTTGTATATGGCAGATGCCAATTGCCTTGTTAAATAAATTTTTGGGCCGTGCAAATGTTTTCTGAGCTGTTCCATATTGGGCACTAGAGTCCATATTTGACCGTTATATCTGATAATTGTGCGACAGTACAGTCGCGTTACTTTATACGTCAATATTGGTCATTATCACCCGACAAATTTATTTCGGCCTATCGTATCAACCCCTATTTTCTCCCACGTAGCCTGACTAAGTGTCAACATTGGTCTTTATCGCTCCACTAATTTGTATCGTTTCATCGGTATGAATTCCATATCCAATTATCCACATATAACCAACCCAACCTCTAATCCCGGTACAATTTATTTAATTTTTTCATCGCTATAGTCACGTTACTTAATATTTTATCGCGTGATACTTGTACTTATATGTCTATGGTATTACTATAGTATACCGTATACGTATATCAATTGCTATTCCTTTCTATATAATCCTGGTGCCATCTATAGAGATAGAGATAATTTCATACCCCCCCCCCCATTTTATGTAATTGCTGCTTTAGTACAGTCGCGATACATCGCTCCACTAATTTATGTCAGTTCATCGGTACAAACCCCTTTTTATCTGAGTCCATATAACATACCAACCCAACATCTTATAGAAGTCCATAAATGACTATTCTGGCACTATATAGAGATGACTAAGATTCTGACACCCCCTATTTTATAGCCTTGTTGCAATGTTCAGTAGAGTTGAGATGCATAATATGTCAACATTGGTCATTATCGCTCTATAAATTTATATCGGTTCAACCCTTAGTTCCCTGTATCGCCCACCCCTCCCTGAATTTATTTTTTCATTTGTATTATAGTCTCGTTACGTACACATTTGATCTCTTGTAACTTTTGCTTCAATGCGTCGAGTTCCGCTGCAGAGAATACAAAACTGACAACATTTTGAAATGTTAGCAGGCTTCAAACTCATCTTATCCAAGAAAAACTCTGGTTACATAAGAAATTTGTGTATAAGGTGTACGCGCATTTGTTGCGTTAAAAACCAAAGGTCCCAAGTCAAGGTCCAAATCCCCAACACACTGTTGTGAGGTTTAACTCCATCTACATACAGTAATGTCCAAAGTAATTGATCACTTAACCACAGCAAAATTATGGGTATTTTTTCATGATTTTAAATCCTGAAAAATTACCCATAATTCTGCTGTGGTTAAGTGGTCAATTACTTTGGGCATTACTGTAACCAATATAAGGATTTGAGGTTTAATGATAACTCAATCCTCATACAGTAATATTCAAAGTAATTGACCACTTAACCAGAGCAGAATTATTTGTAATTTTTCAGGATTTTAAATCCTGAAAAATTACCAATAAGTCTGATGTGGTTAAGTGGTCAATTACTTTGGGCATTACTGTAACCAATATAAGGATGTGAGGTTTAATGAGAACTCCATCCACATAACTAATAAATATGTGTGAAAATTAAAACAAAACAAAATAAATTCCATGATGGCGTCCAATATGGACTTCCTAATTCTGCTCCAAAACATGTATATTGAATATATGGATGTTTATTGGGGGAAACCGATTATTTCAATGATATTTTCATTAACTGGGATCCAAAACCCGACTTACGGGAGCGTGCTTCGCGCGCGACTGTATCTTAAGCATATGTGCATATTTAATAAGCCAACAATTGGAATCCCAACAGAGAAGATTGGCGTGGGTCCCTTGTGCGATCTGTCCATCGAAAACTATTTAGACATCTCAAGACACGTAAGACCCAATAACTTAATATACAGAATAGATACATCTATTGCCTGAGTGACTAATATTTATATTTGTTACACTGAGGTCAAATAGTTGCGAAGCCAGAACCACAATTCTTTCCCTCCATAGTAAATCTTAAAACAACTTGTAAAGAATTATTAATTTACCTTATATTTGGTATGGAGCGTCCTTGGTTTACTGGAGTTCAGATTTGTTAACATCACGTCACCAAGTTAATTAATTGCGAAGCCACAGCCATAACTATTTCCCTCCATAGTAATTCTCAAAACAACTTCTTAAGAACAATTGACCAGGTCAGTCGCGCAATTATTGGAAGAGCCACGGTCAATCATTTTTTTTTAAACCAAATGTTACATTTAAATTATTGCTTTATTTAACCAAAAAAAAATTAAATGACAAAACTAACTTTTACTACTTGCTAAATTTTATCTTTTAATTATTTCATTTAAATTTTAGTATTTACAGTATACTAAGTCCAAGTCTTTATAATCTGTTGAGTGACCCCACAGTCGTTTACTTGCTTTGTTAGTAATAATTTGAAGGATTACTTGTTTAAACGCAATTATTATCAAAATATTTTATGTATTTTTTATAATTTCTATTTATATGTAATACTATAATCTTGGTGGCGTTACCATTTCTGACTATGGTTTTCTTGTCTAATACGACGCAGCTGTTTTGAATTTCGCTAGCGCTTTTGTCGCACAGTAGATCGGTGGGCTTAAAGCGTTAATGTCGTAAACGGAAATTCTTGTTACTGTGTCTTGCGATTTCTGGTATTGCAAATGATAATTATGAACATTGAATTACAATGTAAGTTCATTCGTAGCGTTAGTTAACCTTTTATTGAGAACATAAGACACAATAAATAACGACACTATTGCTTTATAGTCTACACACATCGGGGCGAGATAAAAGTGATCGAAATTCCTGATGTGAAATATAATAAGAATGTCATCACGAATTTACCGTTCTACTGTGCGAAGGTGGGCATTTAATGTACAGCACTTGGTGCGGTGCGGTACTGTGCGAAACGAAATAACATATTTAATAAGGAATTAATTGATAGCATAAGACTATATAGTACATACATACATGTGATAATCCATAAATATACTATTTTCTGGAATCGAAAGGAAACACATAATTATGAACAAAGCAGAGGATACATTCAGGCGAACTCGATCAATGGGGAAAGTTAAACGATGACGTTGTTCCTCGATTTTCGTAAAAATCGACACGGTGACACCTTTGAATGAAATGAACAGCTATGAAATGGACACGTTTCTCGGTATAGTATTTCCGCCACAGTGCTCACCCAGCGTCAAGAAAGAAATAAATTGGTTAAATTCATTAAAGATGTTCCCGTTTCCCTCTCGGCAAGGTATGACTATATATTTTCACTTTGATGTTGGTACTAGTAGTTTATAACCATGAATAGTCTATAGCTGTCGATCAAGACTACCCGAAAGTACGATTTGCCTAATTTATACTCGAAATTACGATTGGGGTCCATTCATTCGACGAGCCAAGGAAATATAGCCTTATGTGTATCTTATTTGGAGGGAATACCAGAGAATCTATAAACTGATTTTGATAATAATTTTTTTTTTTAAAAGCCACATCTACCCTCATATGAGTTGTTTTGCTTTGGTTCGTTAATTACGCTAGCGCATGGTCATATTACGACACTGCTGTTTTGAACTTTTGCGACCACTTTTGTCGCACAGTAGATCGGTGGTATTAAATCATCAATGTCGTAATCGGAAAGGGAAGTGCGTGTGTCTTTCAATTGCCGGCGATCCAAAATGAGGGGAGTTACTATCGGAATTATCCACACTGGCAGTGAAGTGCATACGTAGCGGTGATTTACATTTTATTGAGAACATATGACATTAACGACAGCACTGTCAAATATTTGTATTGGAGTGGCCTAAAATATCAATCCCGTGTGCAATTGGAAAATCTGAATCACTCTGGCAGGGCGGGAGAGAATACTGGCATCAAAATCGAAATTCGTGATGCATGCAAAAGTTATTTTATCGCGTTTAAATTATCCTAATATTACATAGTACATACGTGGATCTGATAATCCTTATATACAGATATCCTTCTATTTTCACGAATCGACAAGGAACACATACTTATGAACAAAGAAGATACATTCAGGTTACCATGAATTCGGTTCATGTGGAAAGCTACATGATGGCGTTGTTCGTCGAGTTTCGTTGAAATCTACATGATATTTCATGAATGAAACGAACATGATGAAATCGACAAGCCTCTTCCTATAGTACACATCTCAATCGGATTGCGCACGCAGCTTCAATAATGTAATGGTTAATTTCAGTAAAATACTCCTCTCTCAACAACAACAAATAGTCTTGACTTTTGAATCTCTGATTTCTCGTATATATGCCCTGATGCATGATTGACCTCATTTATACATCATGATCACACCACGATATGAGGCCTACGTGAATCTTATTTTATATCTATGAAGTATTTTTATAATATGAAAAAAGGCCACAGATATACCCTATATATAATGCGTGTGGTTTAGCTGTTGTTCGTTAATTACACTAGCGTACGGTCATATTATTAACTTAGGCCTTATATCGTGGTGTGATTATGATATATTACACTCAAGACACGCACAATGGATTCATCGACAGTAGGTCCTATAGCAATATCGTGTATAAATTAGATCAATCATAGCATACATCAAGGCATGTGAGAAATCAGAGATTCACAATGCAAACAGACTACGAGCTCACCGACTCCTGAAGACTTAAAACCTAAATAAAATTCTTTTAAAAGCCATTCCTTTTTTAACAAATTATTATAGAATATAAACTACCAACATGAAACTGAAAGCATTCAAAAGTCAAGACTGTCAGTTGTTGTCTAGAGGGGAGTATTTTACTGAAATTAACCATTATATTATTTACGCTGTGTGCGCCATCCGATTGAGATGTGTATTATACGAAGAAGCTTGTCGATTTCATTCATAAAATGTCAACATGTCGATTTCAATGAAACTCGACGAACAACGTCATCATGTAGCTTTCACCATCGACAGAATTTGCGATAACTTGAATGTATCTTCTGCTTTGTTCATAATTATGTGTTTCTTGTCGATTCATGAAAATAGAATATCTGAGGATTATCAGATTCACGTATATACTATGTAATATTAGGATAATTTAAACGCGATATAATAACGTTTGCTTGCATCACGATTTCTATTTCGATTCCAGTATTGTCTCCAGTCCATCCAGAGTGATTGAGATTTTCCCATTGCACGTGACATTTATATTTTAAGGCACTCCAATGTAAATATTTGACAGTCCAGAATATGTTATAATTATGTTTTCAATAAAATGTAAACCGCAGCTACGAATGAACTTCACTTCGCATAATTCCGATAATAACTCCCCTCATTGAAAGACGCACACGTTTATTTCAGATTACGATAGTAATGCTTTAAGCCCACCGATCTGCTGTGCGACAAAGGCACTCGCAAAAATTCAAAACAGCAGTGTCGTATTAGATAATAATTGGTGACGTCACAAAATCAGAAATAGTCTACATACGACCCAAAGCGTCCGGCTATGGTTCGTTATAACACACATGGATATGGCATGATGTTAATCAATATTAGTGATGAGAGATACCGCGCTTATGAGAGGATCAAAATCGTCATTGGAGAAGTTTATTTCACAGTTAGGTATTATGGCACATTCAGGGATTGCAATTGCGAATAATGTGATTCTATTGAGGTGTCATCCTGTTGATGAAATAAAGGAAACATCACAGGCGACATTCTCACCATATTCCGCCAGCAGGTGACCCGATAATCCAATAGATACAATTGTTTGCGCTCGCAGCATCGCAACAATGGTCGCGATGTTCTATGCATTTGCGTAATATATATATTTATTCCCGTAAATAAATTCCACATATCTCGTGACTTGTTATACTGAATCAAATCTATATATTGGGATACCGTTTCTGTACTGTGCATTCCTGCCAATTTCGTGGCAGGAATTCTTCTATGTTTAAGGCAGCTGAATGTGAACTGAGATTCTTAAAGTGCTGTACGCTTATTTTATTGTTTCAGACTTACATGTGGTACTCACGCGAGTAGAGTCTAACTATCGGTTATTTCAGTGTTGTTGAAAAATCCAAACTTATACATGTAGGTTGTATCACATTCGGGACGAATTGGATACAGATGATTCAGCCAACGGCAGTCACTGCGTATATGCTTCATATACAAGAATCGCGATTTGGATATAAAATACTTGGGAATAACAACGTTCAGCAAACTACTGCATTAATATGCGTCGGTATAAACACCAGCGGCGTGTTCCACACCATTTTAGTTGTACAGACTGTGTAAGATCAACATGAAAACTGAATGAACAGATATGCTGATTTCTGTTTGTGAACCAGAACGAAATGAAATTCGTGATTCGCTGAGAAGTAAGTGTATCTATGGTAACCATCATGGATCCTTGTCGCTGAGCCGCCATATTTAGAGTTATACTAAAATGGCTTACATAGCAAAAGCAACCCCGATCTTGGCTACGTGCCTTGTGGCCTTGACATTAGCTACATATGACGTGTTCATCGTAAAAACTGAGAATGGGCTCCGGTGTCGAAAGCTCTGTATCTATCACGCAGCATGCAACAGGTTTCAATTCAGAATGAAACGGTGCGTTCTCGTAACTCATCGTGCGAGTTCTTATGATATCAGTGGTGTAAAAGTTGATAAATCAGGGGACAGTGTTTCCAGTGTTTGTGGCGATGATGAAGTCTGTATTCCGACGGGGATCATTGCGCCAGGATACAGACGCGAATCGGTGCTGGGCATCAACCTGGTTGAATTGAAGGGATTCAAAATCTACATACATGTAAATGGTACTAGTTTCGACAAAGCCGTGCAGTATTGTGCAGATCAAGGGGGGCAACTCTTCGTTGTGGGAAATCAAGTCCAGTGGCAGACGATAGTGGCTTCGATTGTAGATGGTGACGTGCTTGTGGGGACAAACCTGAAAGGATTGTGGATAAACGCAAACGATAGAAAATGTAATGGAACTTACGTCACAACATCCGGGAAACAAATGCCATTCGTCGAGTGGAAGGTACCTAATGAACCGAGTTTCTACTTTAGTGGCCTGGCTGAAGACTGTGTAGAAATTAGGAAATATGGCAGTGGGGATTACAAAATGAATGACGCGAAATGTTCTGAAAAAAGAGGATTCATTTGCGAATGGATTGTGTGAACAAACGCTATGTACACACGAGGTATTAAAGTGCCTCAATGTGTTCAAGGCGATAGAGCTGACAAATCACACAACGTTTGATAAACCAAGAAGACTGAGAAAAAAACTTGTTCTTATTTTCATTATCAAAATAATGATGTTTTACGCCACGAAAGATAACTCTAAAAAGACAACGTTGATTATGGTCAGATATATGGCGCGCTTCGTATTTCATCATAAACTTAGTTGCAGGAGCAAAGTCTGAACTCAAGTCGCTCCATGTGTGTTCTTGGCATTAAAACATTGCGTGTAACAATTTGCAAACAAATAAGGCAACATATAAGAAACAAATATGTCTATAGGACATAATTATATCAGATATGCTAATAAGCAATGTCTATAGGACATATATCAGATATGCTAATAAGCATATGGTGGCTTACAAACTATAACGTCACTGATACTCCATGCCTCTAATATTTAAATTATACGTTCAGTTATGCAATTGTTCATCATGGCATTATTGTATTAAACAATGCGGGGTGTGCTATATCTAGTGTATATACATATACCTGCTATATAAGAACAATATTATAGGGGAATTCTTATGGGTCGCACACATTTCATATCCCCCCATATAGCTGGAAGATAAAATTCTATGTTGGTATTTTTGGTTGGGTAAAATCGGGCTCAATCAGTCCTCTTGCATGCAACGAGCCAAACATAACGTGACATACATACACAGAACGACACGATGTGCACGAGTGCTGTCGCGGAAGGATAGAACGAGAGGCGCTTGCGCCTCCAGTTATATCCTTCCGCGACATGCAGCACTCGTGCTGTATCAACAAACCCATTTACACATCGTGTCGTTCTGTGTTTAATACACGCTTCGCGTCCTAGAATCCGTGCTTTAAAAATACAGACTTAGAAGGTTTATTTCGGCACATATAGGCCCTGTTTTGTCATGTGTGATGATGCTTTTATTTAATAGTTCCGGTTTCATGGTTGAGGCGAACATCGTGTACGTCATTTTACGTCAACGAGATGCGTATGGAACGTACGTTCCATACGTATTTGTAAATATGGAACAGCAATAACACTGTACTTCTGGGAACAAGCGTGTAATAAACTCTTAGTATGGCACAGAGTCAGAATTCTTCAACTGATGACTATCATATCGAAAAAAAATTGGCATCTTTTCAACTCATTAATTGGTAGCCAATTTCCAAAAATGTCTAAATTCTACTTTTGGCATATTATAAAATAAAATCGGCGTGAATATGCTTTTCATTCCATTAAACTGCTCCAGGATCCAGCTTCAAATTTCATGTCATGAGAACGAGGAGCATTTTTTTCTGCGATAAATTGGGAACTTGGTCATTGTTATATTTAGCCTATTCTTTAATATGCATGACAGACACCCTTCCCTTTCTCGTGCGATCCATATAATAGAAATTCATTTCATCGTCAACATGTTGGAAAATTATTACAAAAGTCCAAAACAATCTGATTTTCCAAGGTAGTAACCGTAGCCTATCAAAATTTGGTACCTACGAACCGTAGCGTTTTGGTTTGAGCGAACCGTAGCATTCACGCGTTTCTTAAAACACGCACTGAATGATGATATATATGCAACTCGGCAGGTTATATACTGTGTCACCATAACGCTTGATAATCAAACTCGATTAAAGAAGGTTGTCATATCGTGAATTGTATATTGTTCTATATTCGTGATGCCATTTCATGGCATTCAATGCGCACCAGTCGTCGATCAATTGGTGATAATCTGTTTTTATATTGGATAATTAACTGTGAAGTTTACCTAAACAACACATTTTTAAAGCATTGTAAACAACGGGTGTGCATCGGAAGATGGCTCTCGTCGCGTTTGTTTGTTTGTTTGTTTTTTTTTGCCTGAAAGAGTGGATCTGTCGCAAAATAATCATTGGCGGCAATGTTTTTAACGAAGTTCGGGGAAAAAAGAAGGATCCCATCTAGAGGTCACCCCGAAGATCCGTATGAAGTTTGGTGACGATTGGATGAGAAATGTGACAAAATGTGTGCTAAAGGGTTTAGTCATACAAGGAGTAAAATCCAAGATGGCCGCTGGCAGCTATGGTTTTTAACAGAATTCGGCAACAAAAACTGGTAAGCACCCGTCTAGAGGTCACCCCGAGGATCCATGTGAAGTTTGGTGATGATGGGATGAGGGACTTGCTCTGTTTGGTGTGCTAAAGGTTTAGTGACGCAAAGAAAAAAATCCAAGATGGCTGTTTTTCATCGAAAATCATTCAAATTCGATAGCTCCCATCTAGAGGTGATATTAAACTAGCCTGTAAAGTTTCAAACAATTCTCCAATAAATGTGGGCTGGAGGGTGTGCTGGATTCACATTTGAAATCCAAGATGGCTGCTGGCGGCCATGTTATTAACGAATGTGGGGGGGGGGGGTCCCCCCATCTAGAGGTCACCTGAAGATTCATATAACAACGTTTGGTGATGATTGGATGAGAAATGTGACCTGTAAAGTATGCAAAAGGATTTAGTCATACACAGAGTAAAATCCAAGATGGCAGCTGGCAGCCATGTCTTTTAACAGAATTCGGAAAAATTGTATAAGAACCCATCTAGAGGTCATGCACCCCGATAATAACATCTAACAAGTTAAACAAACAGATGTGTTTTGGTCTTATTATTAACAGACATGAATAAAAAGGGTATATATATCTGTCTACAATGATGTGAAAATCCATATCAACGAAGAATAGTTCATTGTATAGGCTACTTTTAAACTGAGTGATAGAATCCATAAAGTAATAAAGGGATTAATGATTATGGTATAATTTGTAAAATATACTAGTAATATAACATACTTATAGTCCATTAAAACTCCATTTACATTGGAGAATTACTGAAGCTGAATGGGATCAATGCTATTGTGAGCTAGCCGAGAGGATACTTTTTCAGACAGGAGGGGACAAACAATGGCCATATTACCCTGCATGTAAAGAGGCTTAACAAGAGGATATTCTTCCAGATATTATACATGTACCTGACTTTAAATCTGATATATATTTGCGAATGTGTCTGTCCGTCCGATATACACATTATATGGGAGGCCGTTTTCACATTTATTAGCTAATAAATTACTAAAATAAATATTTGGTTGCATCCATTTCAGCTTGAGAACTCTGAGCGTGTATATGAATTACGCTTAAGCCTAATTTATTTACGATTAAGTGTAACACATTTACGGTTAAGCTTAATTAATCTGAATTATAGTGGGGGGGATAGTTGCAAAATCGTTCACTTTGTGATAGAAGCGCCAAACTTTCAGAGTTTGTTAAGTGGTTGGTGAGTATCACTAAACTGGCTGGTTCCAGATTTTGGAGGTCACCTTGACCTTCAAGTTGACCTTGACCTTTTTGAAAATCTCAGTTTTAGGGTTGGGTGGTTTATGCCATCCCTTTCTTGTGAAAATCGCATCTTCTCACAGTTTTCTCAATACAATTATAGTTGGGAGGTGACCACGGTTCATTTGGGCCAAAACATATCTCAATTTTCATAAGATGGCCGCCAATATGGCCGCCGGAAGTTGAAAATATGACATTTTTTCACAAATATCTTCTAGTTCAATTCATGCTGTTTGGAACTGGTTGAGTAATGCAACTTTATTTTGTGTTTTGTATATTAACCGATCATTGGAGCAATTAAATATGCAATTATTGTGGTCCTAGCCCCTTCCGATCCCTCAAAACTTCGATTTTACAGGATGCGGTATAAAATTCCACAAAAAAATCACAATTGGGATTCTAGTCATATTTCAACAAGAAATGAACATAACTTTGTAATGTAAGTGAGGCATATCATTACCTATGAATATTCCAAATCACTGGAACCAAAATTCTTACTTTGGCTCAAAATGGCTGCCAATATGGCCGCCAAAATATGGAAAATGGTAAATATTACACCAGCGTCTCCTGCAATCGTTTGCAAGTTGTGGTTGATGTATAAAATTGGCAATTCTGCATTCTATACAGTGAATACTAACATGTCTGATGCACCATGGTTAATTGTTACTATTGTCACCACTGACATCGTCCAAAATATTGGACTTTTCTCTCAAAAACTTGACATAAATATTGGCAAAAATTCACTTTTCAGGTTTGGACCATTTTTTCAGGTAAAATGTAACTATCTTTGGATTGAAAGCGGTTTTATTGTTTTGGTCTATCTTAAATGTGTCTCACTACGGTGTTTATAGACCAAATTGCTCAAGATGGCTTCCAAAATGGCAATCAAATTTGTAAAATGTTAATTTTTTACATATATCCCGAACATTCTCTGCATTATCCGAAAATGTAGCAAAATGTGACTCACTTGGTTATTATACGTGTTAGTTAATTAACTGACAACTAAATGTTCTATTCTGGTTGTCCCACTTTTTAAAGTATGTAATTTTGCCGAGCACCTCTTTTGTGATTTTGGCCATAGTTATTGAAAGGAAATGGGCAGAATTTTGAGACAGAATTGAGATGGACCATAATATTTGGCTATTCTGGTCCATTATGCTAAGAAAATGTCAACTGAATACAGTGTGGATGCCAAGATCGTAGCCAGGGAGTTACTCTATGGTCATACGTGAGGTGAATAGGTATACAGTGAGTGACTATATGGTTATGAGTGGGTTGTCCATTGTAAGATGCATCTATGTATACAAGGAGATGTCATGGTCAGGTGTGAGGTGAATCGGTATGCATGGAGTGACTGTATGGTATATGATTGTGTATATCCAGTACGGGCGCACCAGGTGTGCCTGTATGGGCATTTGTGTGGTGTATGGATATAGCTACATGGTCATCTATGTGTTGATTATGTATATATGGAGTGACTGTAAAGGCATGGCTATGGGTGGGATGTACATGTGTTGTCTGTATGATCATGGATGGGTGTGTTGGTAAATAGGGTGTGATTTTATGGTTACGGGTAATCTGTATAGGTATACACGGAATGACTACGGTCATGATTGAATATGATTACCTGGAGTAAGCTGGGTGGACATTATCGAGTGTGTGGGTATATAGGGAGTGTCCTTGTGGTAACGGGTGGGTGCATATTTATATATTTCATGGATGTATTATCATTGGTGGGTGTATAGGGATTAGCTGTATTATCATGGATGGCATGTATGATTATACAGTGAATTGCTGAATTGTCATGTGTGAGGTGTATATGCAAGTGTGGATTGTTTGAGTGGTTGTGTGTATATCTGGAAGGGCAGAATGGCCATTAGTGAGGTTTACTTGTATGCTTGGAGTGAATCTATGGTCTAGGGTGGGCTGTATATGTATATCGAGTGGTTATATGACTATGTGTGTCGATATAGGTATACAGGTAGTGATTGTATGGTCAATGGTGAGATGAGTACATGTAGGTATACAAGTAGTGACTGTATGATCATAAATATAATGGACATCTATACAGGGGGTGACTATTAAAATGGTCATGTGTCAGGCGTATGAGTATACCTGGTGTTCCTGTTTGGTGACTCGTGGCGGGATGGTCATGTGTAGGTTATACCAGTATACACATGTGTTGCTTTATTGTCATGGGCAAGGGATACGTGTATATCGCAAGTGGCTATATGGCCATGGATAAAGTGCATATGCATACATGGAGTGACTATACTGACATGGCTGGGGTGTATAAGTATATCTTGAGTGACTATGCGGATACAGGGAGTGACATGGCCAATGTTGAGGTGAATATGTATGCAAGGATTGATCATGGTCGTGTATGAATGTTTTGAATAGGTACACACGGTGTGACTATATGGCCATAGGTCAGGTACCATTGGTTAAGGTATGTGTATGAAGCGAGTGGCTATATGGCCATTGGTGAGGTGCATATGTATACCCGGAGTGACTTTATGGTCATTGTTGATGTATATATTGATTTATTTGACCACGTGTTTGGAGAATATGTATACAGGGGATGACCTTATGGCCAATGGTGAGCTGAATGGGTATACAAGGAATGACTATATGGTTATCGGTCATGTTTAGGAGTATCCCCGGTGTGCCTGTATCGTGACGCGTGGCTGTAATGTCACCCGTGGTCATGTGTACATGTATACAGTGGGTCACTATATTGTTATGTATGTGGTGTTTATGTATATATGTAATGACTGTGTGGTAATAGGTGGCCATCGTTTTCCGTGTTTAACGCCCCCATGTATATAAACACCATCAAGATAGAGAACTCTCTGACATGACCTCTCCATTGATTAACATATCCTTGAGTTATTGTGCCACCCAAGGTACACATGTACAACCCACCCATTACCGCAGTCACTCCATATGTACATAAACACAACACAAATGACAACATAGTCACCCACTTTATACACGTACACCTGATCATACAGTCATAATTGGTTATACCCGTACATACCACAAATGACGATACAGCCACGAGTCACCATGTATAAACACCAGGTATACACATACACCCGACACATGGCCATATAGTCACTCTATGTATACATATTCACTACATTCGCGATCATACGGTCACGCGTTGTATACCTATTCACCTCACCATGGACTATACAGCCACTAGCTGTATACCTATTCGCCATATCCATTACCATAGAGTCAATCCAGGTATACATATGCACATCACCAATGGTGAGCCCTTCCAGATATACCAATACCCGCACATACGACCTCTCATAAGTTCCACACTTGCCACACTTGCCATACTCATGATCATGCATCTACTCCCCATACACCATCAATTATAACACATCCACAACATATATAAATATACAACCCACCGTTGCCAACAGGGCACTCCCCATATACCCACACATCATCCATAACCATACAATAACTCGCGGTATACATATTATCCTCATCTACGATCATAAAGTAACTCCCTGGCTGTCATCTTGGCTTCCATCCTGTATCCAGTTGATAAATTTTTATCATAATGGGCCAGACTACCCACATCTCATGGTTCATCTCAGTTCCGTCTCAAAGTTCTGCCCATTTCCTTTCAATAATATGGCCATAATCACAAAAGAGGTTATCCGCAAAATTCCATACTGCAACTTTAAAGGATAAACATAATAGAACATAGTTGTCAGTTAATTAACTAACAGGTATAATAACCAAGTCAGTCACAATTTGCTACCTTTTGGGATAACGCAGAGAATAATTTTCTGGATATGTGTAAATTTTTTTTACAAATTTGGTTGCCATTTTGGAAGCCATCTTGAGCAATTTAGTCTATAAACACCATAGTGTGACACAGTTAAGATAGGTCAAAACAATAAACACATTTGATACCAAAGGTAGTTGCATTTTATTTGAAAAAATGGTCGAACCCTGAAAAGTGATTTTTTGCCGATATTTATGTCAAGTTTGTGAGAGAAAAATCCAATATATCTGGTGATGTCAGTGGTGACAATAGTAACAGTGAAACATGGTGTATCAGACATGTTAGTATTCAATGCATAGAATACAGATTAGCCAATGTTATACATCAACCACAACTTGTAAGCAATTGCATGACACCCTGGTGCAATATTTACAATTTTCCATATTTTGGCGGCCATTTTGGCAGCCATTTTGAGCCAAGGTAAGATTTTTGGTTCCAGAGAGTTGGAATATTCATAGGTAATGATGTGCCTCAGTTGCATTACAATGTTCTTTTCATTTCTAGTTGAAATATGACTAGAATCCCAATTGTGATTTTTTTGTAAAATTTTGTACCGCGTTCTGTAAAATCAAATTTTTGAGGGATTGGAAGGGGTTAGGACCCCAAAAATTGCATATTTAATTGCTCCAATGATCAGTTAATATACAAAACACAAAATAAAGTTGCATTACTCAACCATTTCCAAACAGCATGAATTGAACTAGAAGATATTTGTGAAAAAATGTCATATTTTCAACTTCCGGCGGCCATATTGGTGGCCATCTTATGAAAATTGAGATATGTTTTTTGCCCAAATGAACCGTGGTCACCTCCCAACTATAATTGTATTGAGAAAACTGTGAGAAGATGCGATTTTCACAAGAAAAGGGTGGCATAAACCACCCAACCCAAACACTGAGATTTTCAAAAAGGTCAAGGTCAAATTGAAGGTCAAGGTGACCTCCAAAATCTGGAACCAGCCAGTTTAGTGATAATCACCAACCACTTAACAAATTCTGAAAGTTTGGCGCTTCTATCACAAAGTGAACGATTTTTATGTTTTCCTGTAATTATCCCCCCCACTATTATGCTTAAATGTAATAGAGTCATAATTTTATCCACTTAAGCGTAAATCAAAATCTAGATTGCGCTTAAGTGTAAGTGAATTAGGCTTAGGCGTAGGTGAGTTACTCTTACGTGTAATGTATTACTCTCAGGCATAAATGAATTATGCTTAAGCGAAATTAGCTAATAAATGTGAAAAGGACCTCCCATATATCGATAGGGCTACACATGGAACTCACAGAGATGTAACATTTTACGATGAAGATAATTATGGTGTATAGGTTAAACATTTATAAAATAACGCTGGCGGAGTAAGGGATGAGAAAGTGGTGACATCAAATTCGATGGAAATAGTTCTGTCGCCGATTTCAATCACCCTTATATATAGTCATCTCCATGAAATGGGGAATCATATGATGAGGTTTAAAGATACCTACTGGTGCCGACGGAGTCAGGGGAGGGAGCCATAATTAATAAAAACTGGTCGCCGATTTCTGCCAATCTTATATATAGCCATCTCCATGATACAGGGAATCTAATTGTGTGGTATAAAGATGCATAATTGGTGCCGTCCATGTCAAGAATGGGGGTCTGAGGAGGGGCACATACATTGATAAAACATTTTTATCGCGAATTTCCTAGAAACTTATATATAGTAATTTCCGTGGTATAAGAGACCCACAAGTGTACATGTAGTTTACATTTTCCAAATGATCAGTACTAGCATGTACTTATTATGCGTAGCCATCACACGACACATCAAAGATGTACCGGAAAACCACATGGGAATTCTAGTTCGACGGCACGAAGAAATTGTCCATCCTAGATAACTGAATAATTTAAGTGCACAGTTTACCCTGCATCAATTGTCGTGACGTAATATAAAGAGATCAATTACCCTTTTTACAGTTCTTTGTGCGATTCCAATCTTTACCAGAGCGCACCAGTCATACTTCCTTTCTGACTCTGTTACCGGCTGGGTACCAGTCTGTGTTTCTATATTTAGTATGGAGTTTTCCAGCAAAAATGGCAATACCCGATCGCTCCAAAGTCAAATTTTTTCTGTGTGCTTTGAGAACAATTCCCGCACTAAAACATAATGACAGAATGGAAAATGAGAGCGGTATTTTTGCTGACGATTTTCGCAAGCTACTCGTCAAAATTGCAGCAAATTAGAACTCTTGTGTTTGACTTGTCGTGAGAGTTGTGACAATGTCGTACACGTGCGTTTAAACTTTTGTGGTGATAATATAATCGGAGAACCGAATCACACCATTTAGAAATATAGTTCTTCGGTTTTAGTGGGACTTTTCAAACTTAAGGTTCAAAATTTACACAAATTTTATTCGATATTGTGTGTGCTTAGTAAGGGTAGCGTGTTGATCTGTTCGCTTAGTATATATCTTAATATCGCGGAAGTCCACCAAATGTGGGTGAAATGTCGCCGGTAGCAGCGGTTTTACCGACTCGTCAAGGGAGGTAAACCCTGCATGGAGTTTGGTGTGATTCCACTATATATCATAATAAGACTACAGCAGTTGGCCCGTTCCTTGAACTAACCCTATATCGCTCTTCTGAAGGGGTAGTGCTGCATTGTTCATGGTGGCACTTTCAGCATATATGTGACCCGCCATATCAAATCCAGTCGTAAGTCGGGATTTTTTTACCCTGTGCCAATGCATTCTCTTATATATGCGAGTCGACCATAAGTCGCCTCGCATATATAAGAGAATGCATTGGCCTAACAATTTTTTACAATTTTAATAATTTTTTCTTCTATTCTTTAACAATTTTATAATTTCACCCATACAGAGCCCCAGACAAACATGAGCAGACGCCACTCTTCTATATGCTTCTATATATGTGTGGGGCTCCCTGCAGGGTAATGGATGTTTTTTATTTTATGTCCTAAAAATTGTAAGAAACATTTATTTAAAAAAAATTATAAAAAATTGTTAGGTCAATGCATTCTCTTATATATGCGAGGCGACCTATGGTCGACTCGCATATATAAGAGAATGCATTGGCACAGGGTAACAAAATCCCGACTTATTATATATTTTAATAAAGTCCAATCCATAAATCAATATGTGGTTCTGCCTAGAAAATATTATTAGCACAGAACTGATTTTAACTTATGTGTGTGTTTGTCATTCAAACAATAATTCGGGGTGGGTCTGTAGAAATCACCGTTCATGCATCCGTTTGTCAGTTCTTCTGTCAGACCGTGTATCCGTCCCAAATGGTTTCAGATGATGGTTGTGACCATGGCAAGTATTGTTCAAAATATGAAGCCGATATATCGATCCCCTGTGGGCTCGGGGTAGAATAGGCCTATATAACGCCCCACTGTGAGGGGTAAGAATCCCATAATGTGGCACCCTGTTTGTCGAGGGGTGCATCGCGTGAGGTGTGGTATAGGAGTCATGGCGGTACTAGTGTGGTTATCGCGTGAGGCATCGGCCTGCGGATACGCTTAGCTCATGGGGCGATTCCGTTCATTACGCTCGGCTACAACGAGTAATGAAATTACAACGGGCAATGAATGGAATGATCGGCGCAAATTCAGCGTAAATACTACGAGTACCGGTACGCTGGCTACACCTACGGCGGATGTGGTGTAATTTTGAGCGTATTGGTAATATGACGTCACTTTCCGCGAAAAGATCGGTTGTCAACTGAGAAAGCACGTGGAAAATATTTATACAATGGATTAAATTAATTTAATTTTTAATAATTTGTCATAAATATGTAATATACAAGCAGGTGGACCCGACTTCGTCCGGGCTGTTTCCCCTCTGCTTTTCGGCGAATCCGGTTTTACCCGATTTGACCTTGAATTGGTCCGGGCTGTTTCCCCTCTGCTTTTCAGCGAATTGCGCGATTTGACCTTGAATTGTCCATTTTGAAGGTCAAGGTGAGGTGGGGTCACGATTTGACCCGTCCAAAACACTGCCGGACAAAAGTACCCGTCGAAATCCATCCGGTTTTACCCGATTTGACCTCGAATTGATCATTTTGAAGGTCAAAGTCAGGTCGGGGTCACAACTCGATCCGTCCAAAACACTCAGTGGACAAAAGTAACCTCACGTATCAAATTTCGTCGAAATCCCATCAAAATTCGCGATTTGACCTTGAATCGACCAGATTTCAAGGTCAAGATCACGTCGCACGGGCAAACGAATATGCTTACGACACTCCCCATACGAAAGTATCCCCAGACACTAATTTTCATCGAAATCCCGTGATACTCGGGCGTTCGACCTTGAATTGACCCGATTTCAAGGTCAAGGTCACGTCGCATGGACAAATTAATAGGCCCATGCCACTCCACGGCCGAAAGTACCCCCACATACCAAGTTTAATCGAAATCGGCTCGGCCGTTTTCAAGTCCATCGCGAACACACAGACAGACAGACAGACACACACACACACACACACACAGATTTCCCAAAATATATAATAGAAGATAATTAAGAAATATAATTCAATGACAGTTAAAATTATTTATCCAAAGTTTTAGATACTTAGTGTCAAGGTTGTTCTAAAATTACGTATTTTGTTTGTTCGAGAAAAGTCTAAATTCTCGTCAGTTTCATTGTGAATATCTGATAGTTTTGCTCATTTATTGAAGTCTTCATTCGTCTGTTCGATATGCCCAGTGTAGGTTTTGTCAAATTTCCTGAATAAAAAAATATGTTTTGTTTGCAGTTGTAACTATATTATTTTTATATTACTCCGATCACTAACAATCATTCCATTCAATTTTTTACCCAGGGTAATTTACTCGCTGTAGCCGAGCGTAAAAGAATCGCCCCATGGTACATCTCTTCAAGACGGGTGATTGGGTTGAGTCACGCCTCTCCAGTGTTTCAGATTACATTTCTGATATCTGTTCTATTTTATTTCTGGTGTCTAGTTGTGTGTTCTGTTTTTCATGTATGTTGTTTCTTTTGTGTCATTCTGTTTGCATTTCGCCTTCATGGCTGTTAAATGTTTAAATCTTTTAATGTTCACGCCTGACTCACTGAGGGGATATACAGGGAGGCTGCTATATGCAGTGTCTAAAGAGTTTACCGCTTCAGCTATGTAACAGTCTTTGGTCCGACCATAATTGTATAAGTGTATTCCGAGTGGCTGCTGGGCTAGTTGTCGATTATTTACATTTCATATGGAAACTTAAAACAAACAAACACGTAAGATTGACCACCCGCCAAGTTCCACTGATGCTGAGGTCTATTCTTAGTACTTGGTTTTAATACAAATGTCAAGAGACCTTCTGTATTTGTGATTGATAAAACGCTACAAAGCATAGCCGGACAATTAAAATTTGTCAAACCGCCAGGCCTGGGTCACTAAGTGGCTCACTTCTGATCGAATGTTCAAGAAAAATTCAAGCCAACGCTCTTGTGCAATTAAAATGTAATGCACAAACACCAGTGTTTAATACTCATCACAAGACATTGAACAGTAGCAGGGCTTATTACGCCCCCGGTGTATACTAATCTAGATATTCTAGATAGCTATGGTTCGCTGGGCGTTTTATTTATAGATAATGGGGTTTTCCGGTTGTTTTTGGGACGCATTAAAAGTTGTAATGCGACCCCGAGTCCGGTAAAAGGTGTAGTTGGAATTTCAATTTCGTTTATTGTCGTTGATTTTGGTTTGTGATAAGCTATGCCATTTACAAATAGAAGAAATGAAAAATATAATTTGTAAAATACATATGTCAATTGATACGTATTTTAAAGAGTGTAGTCTGAGACAGCCGAGTCATCCACCGGTTCGTTAATTAGCTGCTGATCGGTGTGACAGTTTGCAGTAGGTCCCCTATTTGCGGAAGTAAATTTGCGAATGTCCCGAATTCGCGGATGTCCCCTAAAATGGTCGAACTATGTTGATTTTAATGAGGGAACGGGTGCGTATATATCTATTGATACGTATTTTAAAGAGGTTAGTAGGATACAGCCGATTAAACCACGGTTCGTTAATGGTGCTGATCGGTGTGAAAATTTGCAGTAGGTCCCGATTTGCGGAGGTCACCGAATTGGCGGAGCTTCCCTAAAATGGTCGAAATATGTTGATTTTAATGAGGGAACGGGTGCGTATATATCAATTGATACGTACTTTAAACAAATAACGACACGATCATAATAATAGTGGTTTGTTCTATCAATCATATCATCATCATCATCAATGTTTGTTTATAAATATATGTATCGTCATTCGATATTTACTTGTGAGTCACTTGACATATATTGGAAAGAGTATCTCGGTAATTTCATATACCTCGCTGCGTGTGGGTGTACTCCAGTGTTTTACCTCGGTTGGTAATAAAAACAAGTCCAAGCTACATTTATTACGACCACAGCGACACACTCTTCAATTAAACACACTCAAACTACATGCATTATGGCCACAGCGACACACCCAATAAACACACTCAAACTACATTCATTATGGCCACAGCGAAACTCCCTTCAATTAAACACACTCAAACTACATTCATTGTGGCCACAGCGACACACCCTTCAATTAAACACACTCAAACTACATTCATTGTGGCCACAGCGACACACCCTTCAATTAAACACACTCAAACTACATTCATTATGGCCACAGCGACACACCCAATAAACACAATCAAACTACATTCATTATGGCCACAGCGACACTCCCTTCAATTAAACACACTCAAACTACATTCATTATGGCCACAGCGACACACCCCTCAATAAACACACTCAAACTACATTTATTACGACCACAGCGACACACCCTTCAATTAAACACAATCAAACTACATTCATTATGGCCACAGCGACACACCCAATAAACACACTCAAACTACATTTATTACGACCACAGCGACACACCCTTCAATTAAACACAATCAAACTACATTCATTATGGCCACAGCGACACACCCCTCAATAAAACACTCAAACTACATTTATTACGACCACAGCGACACACCCTTCAATTAAACACACTCAAACTACATGCATTATGGCCACAGCGACACACCCTTCAATTAAACACACTCAAACTACATGCATTATGGCCACAGCGACACACCCGTCAATTAAACACACTCAAACTACATTCATTGTGGCCACAGCGACACACCCTTCAATTAAACACACTCAAACTACATTTATTACGACCACAGCGACACACCCTTCAATTAAACACACTCAAACTACATTTATTATGGCCACAGCGACACACCCCTCAATAAAACACACTCAAACTACATTCATTATGGCCACAGCGACACATCCCTAAATAAAACACACTCAAACTACATGTATTATGGCCACAGCGACACACCCAATAAACACACAGCGACACACCCCTCAATAAAACACTCAAACCACATTAATTACGACCGCAGCGACACACCCCTCAATAAAACACACTCAAACTACGTTCATTGTGGCCACAGTGACACACCTCTCAATAAAATACACTCAAACTACATTTATTACGACCACAGCGACACACCCTTCAATTAATCACACTCAAACTACATGCATTATGGCCACAGCGACACACCCCTCAATAAACACACTCAAACTACATTTATTACGACCACAAAGACACACCCTTTAATTAAACACTCTCAAACTACATTTATTACGACCACAGCGACACACCCTTCAATTAAACACACTCAAACTACATTCATTATGGCCACAGTGACACACCCCTCAATAAAACACACTCAAACTACATTTATTACGGCCACAGCGACACCCCCTTAAACTAGAGGTGTGACTGTCCCAATGGGACTACGGATACCCCCCTGTTTTTAAAATACTAAGATGTTTCACATGTCAGTAAACATTTAGTTAAAATAATAAAATAACAGTTCCCATTGCAGGTGTACAACCATAACCCTAATCTTAAACCTATTGACCAAAAAATGTAGGAATAAAAGCTTGGACAAAATTATGTATGTTGCGAAAAAAAATCTAAGTCGAAAAAGGGGAATAACTCCACACGAAACATGTCGGACAGACGTCATAATCGCAGGTGCACAGGTTCCCATGGTACTTAATATCAGTGCCAAGATTAAACAATATTGACCGAAAAATGTAGGAATAAAAGCTCGGACAAAATTATGCATGTTGCAAAAAAGTTTCTAAGTCGAAAAAGGGGGATAACTCACCAAAAAATGTCGGACAGACGTCATAATCGCAGGTGCACAAGTTCCCATGGTACTAAATATCTGTGCCACGTTTTAAAAAAATTGACCGAAAAATGTAGGAATAAAAGCTCGGACAAAATTATGCATGTTGCAAAAAAGTTTCTAAGTCGAAAAAGGGGGGATAACTCCACCAACAAAAGTCCGACAGAGTCATAATCGCAGGTGCACAGGTTCACATGGTGGTTGATGTCTGTGCCAAGTTTCACGGAAATTGATCAAACAAGACAGCCAATGACTGTGGGGTCGCCAACCAGACTGCAAAGACTGATAAGACTGGGACTCTGGAGACCAAAACAGTCAGCACTTTTCATAATCACTTTAAAAGAAGTAGATTTAAACAGGAGATGTGGCTAGAGAGACTTCAAGTATGTAGCTTGGTAAAAATCCACCTTGAAACTGCCAACTGTACACTACTGATCACCCCCTCCTCCAGCTCAACAAGTCCCCTCCCGACCGGGATCCAGACTCCCAAGTCTTAGGTTGGAATTTCACAACCAACACCTCAAACTTTCTCAATTGTTGGAAATTTCCAATCTCACAAGCGCCTTTTTCTAAAACCATTTAAACATGTTTGAAGCCCAATTTTCCATGGACCCAAAACACAATACATGTATGTCAGACCAATCAGTCAGGTGGTTCCAAGGTAGATGTTTTAATGAATTTGGTATTTCGATGATTTTATTGGACACAAAAGTGTTAACTCCCCATAGCCTGCCATTTCTTGACAGGTTGACCTCATTTTAACAAATCTGAATCTCAGTCACTAAAGGATCCTCCTGATTCCTCCATACTATATGTAAGCTAAATAGTCCAAACTCTCTTGAGAAGACATTTTAAGAATTACTATAGAGACATATAGTTATGTCCCTGGTCCCACCATATTTAACCTGGTGACCCCATCTGAATAAATTTTAATCCCAGACACCAAAGACCCCTTCATACATATCATAAATATCAGTCAAATAGACCTGATGGTCCTTGTGAAGGAAGCATATTAAGAGGGAAACTGTCCTTCGCTTGGCCCCTATTTGACCAGGTGACCCCATTAAAGAAATCTGAATTGCAGTCAAGGAAGAACATTCCATTCTATATAAGCCAACTAGTTCTTGCAAACATATTTTAAGAATTACTATGTAGTGAAATAGTTAAGTCTCTTGCTCTGCCCTTATTTGACTTTGTGATCCCATTTTCACAAATCTGATAAGGATAAAAATTAAGTTCCCCAGTTGAAGTTGGTGATATTCACCCATTGGGCACCTCATTTATGAATTTTATCTTCTGCAAATTAGGGGATATATAAACTTCCTAGAAGGGAAATTTAACTAACTACAATGTAAATTTGATACTATAGATACTTCCCAGAAGATGAGGCCTAAGCAGAATGAGGTCGCCAGAGGGTGAATTTGGTGATGCTAGCCTGCTGTGCGGGATAGCATCACAAAAAGCGTGTCTGTTCCTACATTGTGCATGCCTGGCCTCAAGCAACACAATGTATTATACAACAAGCCTTGAAATAGTGTGATAGTGTGTCTGTCATTTGCAGAATGAGGTCCCCAGAGGGTGAATTTAGTGACGCTAAATTCACCCTCTGGGGACCTCATTCTGATAAGGCCATCAACTGCTATGGAAGACCTAGAATAAAAATGAATTTCCCCAGTTGAAGTTGGTGATGTTCACCCATTGGGCCCCTCAATTATGAATTTTATCTTCTGCAAATTAGGATATAGAAACTTCCTAGAAGGGAAATTTAACTAACAACAATGTAAATTTGATACTATAGATACTTACCAGAAGATGATGCCTAAGCAGAATGAGGTCTCCAAATGGTGAATTTGGTGATGCTAGCCCGCTGTGTGGGATAGCATCACTAAAAGCATGTCTGTTCCTACATTGTGAATGTCTGGCCTCAAGCAACACACTGTATTATACAATCAAGCCTTGAGATAGTCTGTCTGTTATTTGCAGAATGAGGTCCCCAGAGGGTGAATTTAGTGACGCTATCCTGCACAGCGGGCTAGTATCACTAAATTCACCCTCTGGGGACCTCATTCTGATAAGGCCCTCAACTGCTATGGAATACCTAGAATAAGATTGAAGTTCCCCAGTTGAAATTGGTGATGTTCACCCATTGGGCACCTCAATCATGAATTTTATCTTCTGCAAATTAAGGGATACAGAAACTTCCTAGAAGGGAAATTTAACTAACAACAATGTAAATTTGATACTATAGATACTTCCCAGAAGATGAGGCCTAAGCAGAATGAGATCTTGAGACTCTAGATACTTCCCAGAAGATGAGGCCTAAGCAGAATAAGGTTCTCAGAGGGTGTATTTGGTTATGCTAGCCTGCTGTGTGGAGCAACATGAATTCACCCTCTGGGAAACTCATTCTACAAATGCCAGACACTCTTGGAGAAAATGAAATTAATCTGATTTTAATGACCACTGAGTGATAATGTAAACAACAAGGGTGCTTCATTGATAACACCATTAATCTCATTTAAATTATGAATGACATGAATACACTCCCTGAGGACTCTGCCTATAGCTACAGAATACTTTATTTACCTGTGAGTTAGGAGGTGAGATAGGGTGGAATGCTGTTGGTTGGGGCAGGGTGGGGTTCAGGGTCATGTGGGGGGGGGGGGGTGATTGTTTTTTTTTGTATGTTAAATTGATCAAGGAGTTCCTGATTTTTTTATTATTTTTTGGGGAATTATGGCCCTGGCTCCACCCCTATTTGACCCAGTGACCCCATTTGAACAAATCTGAACCCCAGTCATTCAATGACCCCACATACCAAATATAAACTAAATCGGCATAATGGTTCTTGACAAGAAGTCGTTATAAGAATTACCAAGGAGGAATATAGTTATGGCCCTGGTTTCGCAACTGTTTGACACAGTGACCTCATTTGAACAAATCTGAATGACAGTCACCTAGGGAACATCCACACCAAATATGATCAAAATGCAAAAATTTTATTTTTTGGTTTTTAGAGTTATGTCCCTGGCTCTGCCCCTAATTGACCCAGTGACCCAATTTGAACAAATCTTAACCCCAGTCACCCAAGGTCTCTCTGTACCAAATATAAGCTAAATCGGCCAAATATTTTTTTAGAAGAAGTCATTGTCAGAATTACTATGAGTTATGGCCCTGGTTTCTCAACTAATTGACCGGGTGACCTCATTTGAACAAATCTAAACACCAGTCACCCAAGGACCCTCCATACCAAATATTAGCTAAATCGGCACAATGGTTATGGACAAGAAGTCGTTGTAAGAATTACTGTGGAGGAATAGAGTTATGGCCCTGGTTTCACAACTATTTGACCCAGTGACCTCATTTGAACAAATCTTAATGAGAGTCACCTAGGGAACATCCACACCAAATATGAACCAATTCGGTATGATGGTTTCAGAGGAGAAGATGTTTTTAAAAAAGTTGACGGACGGACGAACAGACGGACAGACGGACGGACGACGGACGAGGAGTGATGACTATAGCTCCACCGGAGACTTCGTCTCAGGTGAGCTAAAAACGACTGAGAAAAACTCCGGACAAATTTGTGTCCACGACGGACGACGGACGGACGGACGGACAAGCTGACTCCAGTATACCCCCCCTAACTTCGTTGCGGGGGGTATAATTAAACACACTCAAACTACATTTATTACGACCACAAAGACACACCCTTCAATTAAACACACTCAAACTACATTTATTACGACCACAGCGACATACCCTTCAATTAAACACACTCAAACTACATGCATTATGGCCACAGCGACACACCCTTCAATTAAACACACTCAAACTACATTTATTACTACCACAGCGACACACCCTTCAATTAAACACACTCAAACTACATGCATTATGGCCACAGCGACACACCCTTCAATTAAACACACTCAAACTACATTTATTACGACCACAGCGACACACACTTCAATTAAACACACTCAAACTACATGCATTATGGCCACAGCAACACCCCTAAATAAACACTCAAACTACATTTATTACTACCACAGCGACACACCCCTCAATAAAACACACTCAAACTACATTCATTATGGCCACGACGACACTCCCCTCAATAAAACACACTCAAACTACATTCATTATGGCCACAGTGACACATCCCTAAATAAAACACACTCAAACTACATGCATTATGGCCACAGCGACACACCCCTCAATAAACACACTCAAACTGCATTCATACGGCCAGAGCGACACACCCTTCAATTAAACACACTCAAACTACATTAATTACGACCGCAACGACACACCCTTCAAATAAACACACTCAAACTACATTCATTGTGGCCACAGCGACACACCCTTCAATTAAACACACTCAAACTACATTTATTACGACCACAGCGACACACCCCTCAATAAACACATTCAAACTACATTCATTGTGGCCACAGCGACACACCCCTCAATAAAACACTCAAACTACATTTATTACGACCACAGCGACACACCCCTCAATAGAACACACTCAAACTACATTCATTAGGGCCACAGCGACACACCCCTCAATTAAATACACTCACACTACATTCATTATGGCCACAGCGACACACCCAATAAACACAATCAAACTACATTCATTATGGCCACAGCGACACTCCCTTCAATTAAACACACTCAAACTACATTCATTATGGCCACAGCGACACACCCCTCAATAAACACACTCAAACTACATTTATTACGACCACAGCGACACACCCTTCAATTAAACACAATCAAACTACATTCATTGTGGCCACAGCGACACACCCAATAAACACACTCAAACTACATTTATTACGACCACAGCGACACATCCCTTAATAAAACACACTCAAACTACAGTCATTACGGCCACAGCGACACACCCCCTCAATAAACACATTCAAACTACATTCAGTATGGCCACAGCGACACACCCCTCAATAATACACTCAAACTACATTCATTATGGCCATAGCGACACACCCTTCAATTAAACACACTCAAACTACATTCATTATGGCCACAGCGACATACCCCTCAATAAACACACTCAAACTACATTTATTACGACCACAGCGACACACCCTTCAATTAAACACAATCAAACTACATTCATTATGGCCACAGTGACACATTCCTCAATAAACACACTCAAACTACATGCATTATGGCCACAGTGACACACCCCTCAATAAACACACTCAAACTACATGCATTATGGCCACAGTGACACACCCCTCAATAAACACACTCAAACTACATGCATTATGGCCACAGCGACACACCCCTCAATAAAACACACTCAAACTACATTCATTATGGCCACGACGACACTCCCCTCAATAAAACACACTCAAACTACATTCATTATGGCCACAGTGACACATCCCTAAATAAAACACACTCAAACTACATGCATTATGGCCACAGCGACACACCCCTCAATAAACACACTCAAACTGCATTCATACGGCCAGAGCGACACACCCTTCAATTAAACACACTCAAACTACATTAATTACGACCGCAGCGACACACCCTTCAAATAAACACACTCAAACTACATTCATTGTGGCCACAGCGACACACCCTTCAATTAAACACACTCAAACTACATTTATTACGACCACAGCGACACACCCCTCAATAAACACATTCAAACTACATTCATTGTGGCCACAGCGACACACCCCTCAATAAAACACTCAAACTACATTTATTACGACCACAGCGACACACCCCTCAATAGAACACACTCAAACTACATTCATTAGGGCCACAGCGACACACCCCTCAATTAAATACACTCACACTACATTCATTATGGCCACAGCGACACACCCAATAAACACAATCAAACTACATTCATTATGGCCACAGCGACACTCCCTTCAATTAAACACACTCAAACTACATTCATTATGGCCACAGCGACACACCCCTCAATAAACACACTCAAACTACATTTATTACGACCACAGCGACACACCCTTCAATTAAACACAATCAAACTACATTCATTGTGGCCACAGCGACACACCCAATAAACACACTCAAACTACATTTATTACGACCACAGCGACACATCCCTTAATAAAACACACTCAAACTACAGTCATTACGGCCACAGCGACACACCCCCTCAATAAACACATTCAAACTACATTCAGTATGGCCACAGCGACACACCCCTCAATAATACACTCAAACTACATTCATTATGGCCATAGCGACACACCCTTCAATTAAACACACTCAAACTACATTCATTATGGCCACAGCGACATACCCCTCAATAAACACACTCAAACTACATTTATTACGACCACAGCGACACACCCTTCAATTAAACACAATCAAACTACATTCATTATGGCCACAGTGACACATTCCTCAATAAACACACTCAAACTACATTTATTACGACCACAGCGACACACCCTTCAATTAAACACACTCAAACTACATGCATTATGGCCACAGTGACACACCCCTCAATAAACACACTCAAACTACATGCATTATGGCCACAGCGACACACCCCTCAATAAACACACTCAAACTGCATTCATACGGCCAGAGCGACACACCCTTCAATTAAACACACTCAAACTACATTAATTACGACCGCAGCGACACACCCTTCAAATAATCACACTCCAACTACATTCATTATGGCCACAGTGACACACCCTTCAATTAAACACAATCAAACTACATTCATTACGGCCATAGCGACACACCCCTCAATAACACACACTCAATCTACATTTATTACGATCACAGCGACACACCCTTCAATTAAACACACTCAAACTACATGCATTATGGCCACAGCGACACAACCCTCAATAAACACACTCAAACTACATTTATTACGACCACAGCGACACACCCTTCAATTAAACACAATCAAACTACATTCATTATGGCCACAGCGACACCCTTCAATTAAACACAATCAAACTACATTCATTATGGCCACAGCGACACACCCCTCAATAAAACACACTCAAACTACATTAATTACGACTGCAGCAACACACCCCTAAAATAAATTCATCACGGCCACAGTGACACACCCCTCAATAAAACACACTGAAACTACATTCATTTCTCATATCTACATAGATTTTCCTTATTAATTAGTAATAAATGAGCTGAATTTTTTTTTCTGAAATCTGTCTGCAGTTGGATATTATACCATGCTGCACAATACCTATGAATTGTTGATTGATTAGTCTATGGCGGACGACACATTGAATAATCGAGGTTCCCAATGGGTGCCAATCACAATACTCACTATTTGGGAACTTCAATCTGAGTCTATGTCTCCCATAACAGATGAGGCCATGCAGAATGCTTTAGTGATGCTAGCCCACTATGCGGGTTAGCGTCACTAAATTCACCCTCTGGGGACCTCAATCTGTAAATGACAGGCACTCAAAAACACGCCCAGTTATTCTATCCATCGCATTTAGTCACATATGTCAACAAGAAGTGATGTCGGTTTGTGTTATTGTGTTTTATTGGGATATGAAATGCATGACTCAATTGGCCAATCACCGAATGGGATTTAATGTAACACACAAAGTAAATATAAAAGAAATGAACAGACCAAATGTTCTTAAGCATGGCTTTTATTCTTTTATCAAACCCAATCAAGTCTGGAAATAGTGTGTCTGATATGTGCAGATTGAGGTCCCCAGAGGGTGAATTTAGTGACGCTATCCTGCACAGCCGGCAAGCAAGTATCACCAAATTCACCATATGGGAACCTCACTCTGCTAAGGCCTCATCTTCTGGTAAGTATCAATATTAACATTGGTTATTGTTACTTTTTCCCTTCTGTTCAGTTTTCAATATCCCCTAATTTGCAGAAGACAAAGTGCTAAATCGAGGTGACTAATGCGTGAACATCACCAAATTCAGTTTGGAGCTTCAACAATCAACATGATGCTAGGTCTCCCATAGCAGTTAAGGCCTAAGCAGAATGAGGTTCCCAGAGGGTTAATTTGGTGACACTAGTCCACCCGACTTCGTGCAGGATAGCATCACTAAATTCACCCTCTGTGCCCCTCATTCTGCAAATGTCAGATACACTATTTCCAGTCTTGAACCCAATGTACAGTAATGCTCTAATTAATCAACCTCTTAACCACAGCAGAATTATGGGTAACTTTTCAGGATTTAGTCGGAAATATGGCTTGTTGCAATTCATTGGAAAGCTCTCGGGTAGAGCTTTCCGATGAATGGCAACAAGCCATATTTCCGACTAAATCCTGAAAAGTTACCCATAATTCTGCTGTGGTTAAGAGGTCGATTAATTAGAGCATTACTGTATACGATATTATAAACATAAACGACTATTAGACGCAGCAATGAATAATGTGGATATATATATGGAATGGATATATAACAATCTTTATTATGTCAGCTCTTGCAATTAGCCAATCAGCATCGATATATAGTGACGGTATATGAACACATATTAGGTCGGTGACCTAATATGAAATCAATATTAGGTGCTTATCCGCCATCTTGTTTTTTTCAGAAACTCAGTCGCCTCGGGAATATTTTTGGCGCCAAGAAAGGGGATATCTGTCGGAAATCATTTTCTGTGAATTTAAAGACATAGTACCATGTACCAAAACCTGTATGTGATATATTTGAGGAATTCTAAAGACTCATAAATTAACTATCAAACTCAATAAGTTCTACTTCTGGTATTAGCCATTGACTCAATGCGTTGACGTTCAACGTCTATGACGTGTCGCTGTGACATTACATACGTTAATGGCAATAGACGACACATTTATCTTACCAAATTACAATAAATTACAGCGACGATTAATTAAATAGATATGCTGGATTTTGTCCACTGACATAATAAATACGTTATGGGACGCTTAGTGGTCGGATATGGTGTCATGTGAGGCTCAGCGAGATCAATATGAAGCTCGGCCTACGGCCTCGCCTAATATTGATCTCACTTCACCTCACATGACACCATATCCGACCACTAAGCGTCCCCGTAACTTATAATATTATAATATCAAGTCTGATTATATGTGGAATGGATAAATAACAATCTATATCAAGCGTGATTATATGTGGAATGGATGTATAACAATCTATGTCAAACCTGATTATAATTTTTAAATGGTTTATGTAAAAAACAACCAAGACAGTTATCATTGGATTATCTGAATTCGAGTAGGTCAAAATATAGTGGAAATTCTTAGATGCTTAAATGGACATAGCTCATTCGAACCATGGCCAAACAATATTTACCTTGACCTTCTGAGCCAGTACAAACACTAATATATGCGATGCTCCCTTTGAGAGACTCGCATATGTAAGAGAATGCACTGGCACAGGATCTTTAAGGTTAAGACTCATGTACACAAACAAATTGACCGAAAGGTGTGTAATCTAATGCAGCAGGAATCATCACAGTTCAATATTTAAATCAACATATAATATACAGTATGTAATGCCCTAAATAACCGACTCCTTAACCCTTTCAGTGCCAGGTCCGATTTTTGTATCAACCCATATACCCTGTGCCAATGCATTCTCTTATATATGCGAGTTGACCATAGGTCGCCTCGCATATATAAGAGAATGCATTGGCCTAACAATTTTTCATCATTTGTTATTATTTTTTACAATTTTTTACAATTTTAATAATTTTTTCTTATATTCTTTAACAGACTTATTTTGTAGGTTTAGTGCCAGGGAATCTTTTTTCATGGGCATCAAAATTATTACTATGAATACTTGGTGATAGTTTTGAGTTATAACATGCCCCTAATGTTTTATCCAGTTTGTTTTTAAATTCGCTATAGCATGCTTAAAGGGGTACTGTACCCAAGATGTTGTTGTTGGTTTCTATAATCCCCGAGTCGGAGAATAATGTAACAACTTTTCCATTTTTTGAAAGTTTGTTGAGTACGAAGTATTGTTACGGATGGCAAATTTACCGGAATGCAAAAATACAAATTGTCGTTGTCGAGTAAT
Source organism: Siphonodentalium dalli (assembly GCA_032622095.1). Lineage (NCBI taxonomy): Eukaryota > Metazoa > Mollusca > Scaphopoda > Gadilida > Siphonodentaliidae > Siphonodentalium > Siphonodentalium dalli. The sequence goes on from CP136069.1 coordinate 193,990,815, forward strand.
TTTTGTAAAGTTTTCAACCAAATGAATCAAATAAACATTATATTATATGGTTAGTAGTCCCATATACTCATTTAAGTTAGTGTACCGTCACTAGTCAATGAGTGGCTTGGGTTTTCTCCCCGTATAAGCATAATGTTTCAAACGATCGTGTGTGCAATTGTTTTCCTAATCCAATATCCCTCAATTATAATTTGATTATGTTTTGTACACGGAAATTCGAATTTTAAGAGACGCCATTTTATGGCTGGAGCCATAAAATCAATTTATATTAAATTATTAACTTTTAAATTATTAAATTTTAAGATAGCCTATTAACCTGAGCGTTTACAGAATACATCTTCGACTCAAATTACTTATATTTCTATATAGTATCGATAATAGATCGTTGTTATCACCGGGAATTTATTGAAAATGGCGTACAGTACCCCTTTAAGCATACCCAAAAAAAATTCATCTAAATAAAATCTAAAAAATAAAAACAAAATTTAATTTAAAAAATGTTTTAGGGCCGATTTTACAGACCGTAAATTAGGGCCGATAAGATCGGCCCCTGGCACTGAAAGGGTTAAGAAGTAGATTATTTAGGCTCATTACTGTATACATAAGTCAACATAATAAAATTTTGTTTATACAATAATTATGCCATACAAAACTCTTAAGTATTCAGACAAGTACGTTACATTGAACTTGGATTACAGACAATAACAGCAATGCGTTCAGATGGCTACAATACATCTGTTAACTTGTATCAGTTAAAGGTACTCAATCCAATCAGATGGTCCCCATACCATCAATATACAACAACAACAACATTTCTTCAAAATACGCTTTAGTTATCAGAATCGATTTATTGCAAAAAAAATAATGCTAACTACTGTCAACTATGATATCAAATTTCCCAAAACTTGTTATTTATCAACATTTTTTTCAACAAAATATGGACGTATTATCACTAAAGTAGCACAGAATTTGACTGTATTACCACTTGATTTTAGAGTTTTCCATCTTCATCCGCAATTTGTCCGAGACCCTCCATTTTACCGCATATTAATACACATCTCGAGAAATAACAAACTTCAAAAATTGATATTTGATCACTCTGAGCTTTGATGGGTGGGTTCCTCATCTCGAATCAAAATTTTTTTACCCCGAAGCCAAAGAAATAGTAATTTAGGCGCGTCTAGATTCTATTTTCAACACAACGTAAAGCACAATGCATAACTTATATGGTGTGCGTCATGATGTTTTCTGTTTTCAATCTATAAAAGATGGCGGCTGTACTCGAAGCGAAGGAAATTGCCTAATTAATGTATGTCAATAAAGGGTTAATTGTTTGGATTTGACATTATCATACAATTAATTTATTACAGACAGATTGATTTGCAATATTTTATTTATTCCAATATCGAACCTAATAGCAGCAATTATTAATCATAAGCTCTGAATTATAACACAAGGTACAGTAATGCCCCGAGAGCTTTCCGATGAATGGCAACAAGCCATATTTCCGACTAAATCCTGAAAAGTTACCACTAATTCTGCTGTGGTTAAAGGAGTCGATTAATTAGGGCATTACTGTATGTGGCTGTCAGAAAGGCTTAACGCAGACAACGGATCATTTCAATGCATCTTACGGACCAACGCAATGCATGTAACATACTCGTCTAAACAATTTGGTAGCCGAGAGGTAGAGTACTGGACTCTCGTGCTAGCGGACCGGGGATCGCAACCTGGTCAGGGTATTCTGACAAAAATTAGAACTCGGTCAGATACGAAGTTTGTAAGGCTGAAAAGTCTCATTCGAGATCACTGAATAAAGATCCGAAAGCAAAAATGCTGACTTCCCCAATTACAACATTTGTCCAGGTATGTTGTTGTGGTGCAGTACGCTGTCCATTCGGGTGCGGACATTAAAATGGCTGACCCGTGTACACGCCTCGGTGTGTGCACATTAAAGAATGCTACTGGTGTCACCACAGGGTTATAAAGTTACTCGGCCTTGGTAGCACCTGGACCGGCTCATAATTGTTAGTAAATGACAGCGAGCTGTTATCTGAAGAAGAGGAACATTCCTTTACCCTTTTGATTATTAATCCTTCCATGACTGGAGCTTCCTGAAATTTTGCGAAAACCCTGTGCCAATGCATTCTCTTATATATGTGAGTTTCCCATAGGGAGCGTTGCACATATAAGAGAATGCGCTGCTTACAAGGTCAAGGTAAATATTGTTAGACCAATGTATTCTCTTATATATGTGAGACTCCCACAGCGAGTCTCACATATATAAGAGAAAACATTGGTCAGTTTAACACTGAAAGTATAAAGCGATATCCAAATAGTTAGAATTTTCAATGCAGCAAACAACTGGCTCAGTCAGTGGTGGGTAGAATATATAAATCTGGCTCAGTCAGTGGTGGGTAGAATATATAAATCTGGCTCAGTCAGTGGTGGGTAGAATATATAAATCTGGCTCAGTCAGTGGTGGGTAGAATATATAAATCTGGCTCAGTCAGTGGTGGGTAGAATATATAAATCTGGCTCAGTCAGTGGTGGGTAGTATATATAAATCTGGCTCAGTCAGTGGTGGGTAGAATATATAAATCTGGCTCAGTCAGTGGTGGGTAGAATATATAAATCTGGCTCAGTCAGTGGTGGGTAGAATATATAAATCTGGCTCAGTCAGTGGTGGCCTGGTGGGTAGAATATATAAATCCTATTTGATTAACAGCAATGGAAATATCTCAGCATACAACATATACAGAAGAAAGTGTAATAACATTTAAACAATAATTATGCCCTACAAAGCTAATTCCCCTTTGATTGTTAAAGGTACTCAATCCGATTACCGTAAGTACCCCTAAATTACTATTTCTTTGGTTTCGGGGGTAAAAAATATTTGATTCGAGTCGAGGAATGGACACATATCGATTTTTGAAAAAAAATGATATCCGATCACTCTGAGCTTTGATGTGTGGGTTCCTCAACTTGAATCAAATATTATTTACCCCCGAAGCCAAAGAAATAGTAAAATTTAGGGGTTCTTAATCGGATTGAGTACCTTTAATGGAATATCCAATTTTGTTCTAAAAATATATATTGGAATGATCAGATACTATAAGCAGATAGCAGGCAGAGAAACACTCTAAAGCTTCATTTTTAGGAATGTTCAACTGGTAAGTTCAATAACAGCCTAACCCTTTACCCAACAGAAGGGGCCTGTGCCAATGCATTCTCTTATATATGCGAGTCGACCATAGGTCGCCTCGCATATATAAGAGAATGCATTGGCTTAACACATTAAAAATTATAAAATTGTTAAAGAATGTAAGAAAATATGGTAAAAAGTGTTAAAAAAATATTTTTTTTAGGCCAATGCATTCTCTTATATATGCGAGGCGACCTATGGTCGACTCGCATATATAAGAGAATGCATTGGCACAGGGCTAACTGTAACTATCACAATGTATGGTTCTATTGAGACAGACCGAAGATATTTTAGGCTGTTGAAGCTTTATTTGGCCGGTTTTGGCCGTTTTGTTGGGTAAAGGGTTAAATTAGACATTAGCGGAACACCCCTACAAATGAATAAATGGGAACCAAATAAATCCTCTTCAATGAGTATTAGTTATAAAAGATGGTCTCTTCAGGGCCACAATTACATGTACAACAACAGCATAATTTTTATAAAACCCGATTTCAAGACTAGAAAAAACTTTATCTGTGAATAAAACACTGACAAACTGAAGATTGGGTATATTATTTGTCAAAAAAGTCACAATAAATAGTTTATTCCTGTCGGTTGTAGAGAAAAATATCTGATATTTTGCCTTGGTGGAAAGTGCTCACAAGATAAATTTCTGCCATTTGCTTGGCTCCAAACTCAAGGAAACATTCGGACCCATACAGGTGGAGAACTCTATCTCTATCGGAGATCGCCTGAACGTTTCATGGCCGATCTGTTCTAATAATAACCCGTAAAAATGTCCCAATTGATTGTTTTTACCATACAAGAACATTATAAATAAAATCAATATTGATAGAAACGTTTCCGTACAGGGGTGAATTCATATTTATTATTTTCTATTTCTGTTAACCCTTTACCCAACAGAAGGGCCCTGTGCCAATGCATTCTCTTATATATGCGAGTCAACCATAGGTCGCCTTGCATATATAAGAGAATGCATTGGCTTAACACATTAAAAATAATAAAATTGTTAAAGAATGTAAGAAAAAATGGTAAAAAAGATTTTTTTTAGGCCAATGCATTCTCTTATATATGCGAGGCGACCTATGGTCGACTCGCATATATAAGAGAATGCATTGGCACAGGGCATAACTGTAACCATCACAATGTGGTCAAGGAACCGGTTCCAATGATAACCATATGTGTATGGTTCTATTGAGACAGACCGAAGATAAATTATAAATAAAATCAATATTGATAGAAACTTTTCCGTACAGGGGTGAATTCATATTTATTATTTTCTACCCAGGAAACTATATCAAACTTGTTATAGGATGACATAGACCAACTTTAAGTTATGAAACATTTGAATTAAGTCTGAAGTGCAATGGCTATTTTAACCCTTTATTACCGAATGGAAAAATTGGATGGTCCATTATTCATTTGGAATGGTGTTCAATACACACAAGCAGTTGACAGATGGACAAACAAATAATAAAAGTTTAGCAGGATTTCTGTTAACCCTTTACCCAACAGAAGGGCCCTGTGCCAATGCATTCTCTTATATATGCGAGTCGACCATAGGTCGCCTCGCATATATAAGAGAATGCATTGGCTTAACACATAAAAAAATTATAAAATTGTTAAAGAATGTAAGAAAAAATGGTAAAAAGTGTTAAAAAAAGATTTTTTTTAGGCCAATGCATTCTCTTATATATGCGAGGCGACCTATGGTCGACTCGCATATATAAGAGAATGCATTGGCACAGGGCATAACTATAACCATCACAATGTGGTCAATGAGCCGGTTCCAATGATAACCATATTTGTATGGTTTTATTGAGACAGACCGAAGATATTTTAGGCTGTTGAAGCTTTATTTGGCCGGTTTTGGCCGGTTTGTTGGGTAAAGGGTTAATTGGTAGGAAAAGGAGCTACTCGTCAATGAGTATTTATAAGCCACAACTTTTCATAATATATTTCTATATATTCAAAGTAAAATATCTACCCATATGCAGAGTTTTAACCATTCCATGACTGGAGCTAGGGCTTCACGGTATATCGATATATTATCGAATGTCGATATATTTTTAAATTATCGTATCGTATCGACCCAAAACTAAATTATCGTCATCAACGATATATTTCCAAAGTTTAATAAATTTGAATTAAATAAAACAAAAAGTTTCATGTAAGCGCATTCTAACCGACAGTGTGATAACGTGCAAATAGCCGCGACTGTCACCCGCATTGGTGGCTGGCAAGACAAAGAGTCCGCTGTATTGCTAAAGGCGTTACAAATAAATAACGTGAAAAGAAGGCTACTCATTCAGTAATTGAGTTCGTTGATTAAACACTGTTGTGGTGATATAAGCAGTGTTTTCACAGGTTGTATTGTGTGTGGATAATCTGGCGTGAAGCCATTGAAGTTATAAGTTCGATGTTGGCGTGTCCCTAAAGGAGCTGTCGTGCATCACAACAGACCATGGGTCAAACATTATCAAAGCTGATGACATACTCAGATGGCAACACCTTTCCTGCTTCGGGCACAATTTGAATCTGGCTGTTAACAACTCTATGAAAGACGACAAACGTGTTAGTAGATTGCTTAGTATTTGCCGCGGGATAGTGTCTGCTTTCTCAACCAGCTGGATACGTCGACGCAACTTAAGAGCTATTCAGCGCGAAATGGACATTAAAGAACGAAATCCATTAGACTGGTGGTCCGTCAACCACAGAAACTATCCAACGCTAGCGAAGTGTGCCATGAAATATTTGTGTATATGTGCGACCAGTGTACCAAGCGAATGGTTGTTTAGCAAATCAGGACAGATTGTAGCAGCAAAACGATCCTGCTTGAAACCGGAAAAAGTTAATATGCTCTCGTTCTTAGCGTCAAACATGTAAATATGTCTCTGTGGAAGTCACCTTCATTTTGTTAGCCACTTTTGTTATTATTGTTTTACCTGTATGTTCTTTCATTCAAATGCTGTGTTAATTCAATAAACATTACTATATTACGTAAACTTATCGTTTAGTTCTTACTTTAAATTACAACCGGAAGTAACATGGAAATGTTATGTATACAACGAAAATACACAAACTGCTAACGCTCGTACAATTTAAAATTACATTAGTTTGGAATTCAAAACTTTAGATTAATATCGATATATACCCATATCGCGATAATAATTTGGATATCGTATCGATAATATTTTTGATCATATCGTGAAGCCCTAACTGGAGCATTCTGAAATTTTGTGAAAACCCTGTGCCATTGCATTCTCTTATGTATGCATATATAACAGAATACATTGGCCTAACAATATTTACCTTGACCTTGTAAGCCAGTGCATTATCTTATAAATGTGAGGCTCCCTATTGGAAACTCGCATATATAAGAGAATGCACTAGCACAGAAACTTTAATGCTACACCATAAAGGGTTAATGGTCTAGTATACAGTTTGTTTTTAAATTCGCTATAGCATGCTTAGGCATACCCAACAATTTTTTTTTTTATTTTTTTTTTACGACCGTAAATTAGGGCCGATGAGATCGGCCCCTGGCACTGAAAGGGTTAACCCAGAATGTGGAATGCTTTGAACTCTGGATTTCTTTACAATTCAACATCTTATGTTGTATGGAACGTAACATCCAGAATCACGAAGGCTTCGAACACTAGATTTCTTTACAGTTTGTCATGTTTTGTTGCAGGGCAAGCCCAGAATCCAGACGGCTTTGATCAATGGATTTCTTTACAGTTCATCATGTTTCATTGTAGGGAACACCCGGAATCCAGAATGCATTGAACAATGGATTTCTTTAAAAATTGACATGTTATGTTGAATCCAGAATGCATTGAACAATGGATTTCTTTACAATTCGACATGTTATGTTGAATGGAATACCCAGAATTCAGAATGCTTCAGCCACTGGATTTCTTTACAGTTTGTCGTTGGGAAGGCCGCAGAATCCACAAGGCTTCGTACACTATATTTCTTTAGAGTTCATCATGTTTCGTTGGAGGAAACGCCCAGAATCCAGAAGGCTTTCCTGCTTGATCTCGTTCCCTCTTTGCGAAGGCAGAAAATGAGGACACGCAGTTACCAATGTAGAAGTCTGATTTTCCGAGGATACACAGGTCAATATGTGGACTTTTTCCTCCAAATCTGACAAATTTAACCTAAAAGAAAACAAGAGACCTGTTATACAGTAATGCTCTAAATAATTGACTCCTTAACCACAGCAGAATTATGGGTAATTTTTCAGGATTTAGTCGGAAATATGGCTGAGAGCTTTCCGATGAATGGCAACAAGCCATAAATCCTGAAAAATTACCCATAATTCTGCTGTGATTAAGGAGTCGATTATTTAGAGCATTACTGTAGCACAATAGGTTTAAGAATCTTATATGATAACAGCTAACAGAGGTTCAACTGTCCCAATTGGAGTAAGGATACCAACAACACACCCATCACCCCCAGCCCCCCCCCCCCGTATAACCTCAGGATAACCTCACCAAATTCACCCTCTGGGAACCTCATTCTGCTTAGGCCTCGGCTGCTATGGGAGACCTAGGATCAGATTGCAATTCACCAGTTGATGTTGGTGATGTTCGATTATGCATTGTATCTGCTGCAAATTATGGGATATAAAACTGAACAGAAGGGAAAAAATAACTAAACAAAATGTTAATTTGAGACTATCTATAGACACTTCCCAGAAGATGAGACCAAACCTCATTCTGCAAATGACAGACACATTATTTCAAGGCTTGAGGCAGGACAATATTTGGGTCATAGTACAGGATAGGTAATTATATATACAGGTACTAATAGTAATAACATGGTACAGGAGAGGTAATTATATATACAGGTACAGTAATGCCCTAAATAATCGACTCCTTAACCAGAGCAGAATTATGGGTAATTTTTCAGGATTTAGTCGGAATATGGCTTGTTGCCATTCATCAGAAAGCTCTCACTGAGAGCTTTCCAATGAATGGCAACAAGCCATATTTCTGACTAAATCCTGATAAATTACCCATAATTAAAGCCCATATTTCTGACTAAATCCTGAAAAATTACCCATAATTCTGTTGTGGTTAAGGAGTCGATTATTTGGGGCATTACTGTACTAATAGTAATAACATAAAAGTTCAATGTAGTTGAGGAACACATCTTGAACCATGTTCCATAACTCCATTCACGAATAATATCCTTACCCTTACAGAAAATGACATTCATAATGCAGTATATAGCATATTTACCAGGGTCCATGCTGTCATCAATGATCACCGAACATATAATTTGTTAGCCCAAAGGTCTCTCCAAAAAATATTTTCAAGGGACAAAAATCCTATTCAATTTAGCTCTCAGATGGATATCACCCTGAAAATTAGTGGCAAATGGACCAGATATACTGTTTTATGCTTTATTCTCAGATGCTACCTAAATTGTGATATTAAACGTTCGTTTAATAAAGGAAATAGTGCCAGGTGACCTTTGACTTCCGGTTTGTCGTCTGTTAACATTTCATACGCTACGTCTCAAAATACAATGGCTTCCCATATGTTTCCAACAAAATATCATGAATGTAGAGTTTGAGAAGTTATGTCATTAAATGTACTGAGATATTGAGAACATAGTGTATGTACAACAAAATGACAGAAGGAAGATAATTTTATGAACACGATATGTACAGTGACTTCCCGATGTGCATCCATTCATTATCGTCACTATCATTGTAATTGTCATCATCTTCATGATCATCACCAGCATCATCGTCATCATCACAATATCATCATTAATTTCATTATACCATCCCTGTCATCATCATCATCATCATCAGGTTAATCATTCTCTTCATCATCCTCATCGTCAACACTATCAATGTCAGCATCGACATCATCATCACAATTAAATCATCATCAACATCAATAGCATCCTCCTCTTCATCATTAACAGTGTCATCGTCATATAACGGTAGTCCATGTCATCATTATAATCAACATAATCATCATCAACTTTGTCATCGTCTTACCATTTCACAATAACAACAACAGTTATATAAAGTCATCATTCCCTAACGTAATTGTCAATAAAGCTTTTATGTCATTATGCATCTAAAAATAACGGTTAATTAGTTTTAGACAGACAACAAACACAAAGCTCTGGTGGTTCTTAGAAACCAGGAATGGGAATGCCCTAAGGGAGACTCGCATGGGTCAAATAAAAATAATATTTGAGTCTCAGACACTGCCACATTGAAATAAGTGGCCCTCAATGGACGTTTTAATTCAATTTCTTTATATATTATGACCAAAAAATAAGGTCACATGTTATAATGGAGATGTGTCCATTTATAGACAAGGGAAGCTATCATAATCCATGCTTACGATGTGCACAAAAAATATAAAATAAACTCCTCCCTCCCTCATTGATTCAGAAAAATAATAGTCCGAGGCTCAAATAATAAATTTGTTTTGGCCTAAGATAATGCACTGGCACAGGACCTTTTGGGTATGCTTAAGCATGCTATAGCAAATTTAAAAACAAACTGGATAAAACCTTAGGGGCATGTTATAACTCAAAACTATCACCAAGTATTCATAGTAATAATTTTGATGCCCATGAAAAACGTAAGATTCACTGGCACTAAACCTACAAAATAAGTCTGTTAAAGAATATAAGAAAAAATTATTAAAATTGTAAAAAATTGTAAAAAATAATAACAAATGATGAAAAATTGTTTGGCCAATGCATTCTCTTATATATGCGAGGCGACCTGGCACTGAAAGTGTTAAAGACATATTGTGGTCGTATTTCAGCAATTAAAACTGATAATTTATAGTATGCAAACATGTTAGTGCCGAAAAGCGGCGGTTCTTCGTTCAGAGGATTCGTCACCGGGATATTTGGAACTGATGATGATATCGGTGAAATTTTGACCTTTTAAAATACCCTGTGCCAATGCATTCTCTTATATATGCGAGTCGACCATAGGTCGCCTCGCATATATAAGAGAATGCATTGGCCTAACAATTTTTTACAATTTTAATAATTTTTTCTTGTATTCTTTAACAATTTTATAATTTCACCCATACAGAGCCCCAGACAAACATGAGCAGACGACACTCTTCTATATGCTTCTATATATGTGTGGGGCTCCCTGCAGGGTAATGGATGTTTTTTATTTTAGGTCCTAAAAATTGTCAGAAACATTTATTTAAAAAAAATGATAAAAAATTGTTAGGCCAATGCATTCTCTTATATATGCGAGGCGACCTATGGTCGACTCGCATATATAAGAGAATGCATTGGCACAGGGTAAACAAAATCCCATGCACACACTATCTCTTCCTCTCCTTCTACAACATACATGTATACTATTTAAATGCCTAATTTAACCCTTTGGCTATAAACTTCATTCGGCCTTTTGCATACGCTCCAAATTACTTTCTAAAATTTTAATGGCCCAACATCAGGTTACGATCTGGTACTCCCATTTGTTAACTGTGATGACAGTGTTTTTGCTGTTATTTATAACTATATTTTACTATAAATAAACTGGAAATTGTTGACAGACGTCTCCGCGCACACACACACACATGGACATGCACACATGGATGATGGACACCAAGTCATGGCAATAGCTCAAACTTTACAGATAAAGTTGAGCTAAAAACAATTTTTCATGTTCAAAATTTGTTCTTGATGATCACGGTTTTACAGACTTTTGTGGGTTTTTGCACATCTGCCCACGGCGAATGCCTTGTGTCCCTTTAACCTTTGAACTTTACTGACCTTTTTCATGGCCTTTCGCAGCTGAGGAATAAGATCTCTGTCATCAGTCGCTATAAACACAGTTTTGGCACTAATATTTTTCACCGTTTTCTTGATTTGTTTGATAACGAGTTCGTCTGGTGGAAAGCACAGATCGTCCGTGAGTTTTCCGTGCTCATGTCTGTAACCAAGACACTGCGCTGACGAAAACAGGTGAGGTGAACCCCCATTAACATGACGACATGCTTTTTTCTGTTGAGAATAGAATGAAAGTATCAATGACACTGGGGAGAGCTTTCCGATGAATGGCAACAAGCCATATTTCCAACTAAATCCTGAAAAGTTACCCATAATTCTGCTGTGTTTAAGGAGTCGATTAATTAGACCATTACTGTAGGAGATGGGATATCGTTAAGCATTACAGTCAATCGAGTGATAAGGAATGCGGAGAGTTGAAATGTTTAACCCTTTGAACCCCAACGTCCTGAACGTAAACCCTTTACCCAAACAGAACGGCCCTGTGCCAATGCATTCTCTTATATATGCGAGTCGACCATAGGTCGCCTCGCATATATAAGAGAATGCATTGGCTTAACACATTAAAAATTATAAAATTATTAAAGAATGTAAAAACAAATGGTAAAAAGTGTTAAGGCCAATGCATTCTCTTATATATGCGAGGCGACCTATGGTCGACTCGCATATATAAGAGAATGCATTGGCACAGGGCATAACTGTAACTATCACAATGTGGTCAAGGAGCCGGTTCCAATGATATCCATATTTGTATGGTTCTATTGAGACAGACCGAAGATATTTTAGGCTGTTGAAGCCTTATTTGGGCGTTTTTGGCCAGTTTGTTGGGTAAAGGGTTAAATGATCCCCACCGGAAACGCCTGACATTATATAGTGTTTCTGATGATGTAACGCGCAATGCTCTTACCTGGTACATGTTATACATTCAAAATTAAACAACAATGTACTAATATGTGCTAACTGATCAAGTGAGTGGTGAACATGTCATAAGGTATAGAGACCCGGTTAGAGACAAATAAATATCAAGTTTGATATCAACAAATAAATTTGAGTTTTCGAAATTCAGAAAGATAATCCCGTAGATCCATCAGGAAAAATAGTTCCCATTTACATGGATAAATGTTTGACATATTATGGACTTGTTTGGGCGCTTGAAATTTATAAGTTAGTATTCAGGTGCTATGACAACTGGAGGAATGTAGCATTCTACTAACATCACAGAAAATATTTAGGAAATCGGCCATACCACTGCATAGAAAACGTTTTCTGACCTATGCTCAATTGTAAATATTTACTTCCCGAATCGGGATGCAACTATTGGCGATAAACTAACGAAATTGTTTTCGCCATCGAGAGTCACATAGGCTTGTATTCTAATCAATACAATTCAGTGTGAAACCAGAAAACTATTGTTTTGAAAGTATAATTAATTTTTCCTAAAAAGAAAGCCTGAACACTGAACTATCATAGTCTCATAGATCACTCCCATGGTGATGCCATTCCAAACCCTGTGACTCGCCACTTTCGTGATTGATTTAAAAAAAAACTACCAATTCCCTGTCAGAACACAAGCTAATATACTGGGGGCATTTATGTTTGACTAATCCGAGTAGGTGTATGAATGGGTGGCAGCAAAAAGTTTAATCCTGTTCCCTCTGTTGGCAAAAAGGTAGTGATCAGACTTTCATTTTTGAGGCGCGCGATCGCTCCTGCACACCATCGCGCGCCTGAAATTGAATACCAGCGAGCGATCGATTGCGCACCTAGGCCAAATACAGCGAAGTTGTCCGAACCTGATAACGATATTTTCAGTGTCTACCCAGACGATATTGGTTAATAATGTGTCCCATTTTCCGTTTTTATTACCGCGTTGCGAGAATGCCTGTGTGATGTGTCGCGATATCAAAGGTGCTGCGACCTAGTTACCAATTCCACAACTTTCCATTCACAGTGCGGTGTCAATCAACCCGCCCGACGTTTGATCACCGACACCAGTAAATTATTTGAGGTCACACGGTGTCGAATGCACAATCTGTCTGAATGATTCGAAGCTAAAAATACATTTGAATGATTTCTATGTATGGCTTATGACGTCACATAAATTCCTGGAAAATCAAAGCGAGACCATGTGGCCGGGAGATGTTGATATTATTCTGTCAGCATGGAATCGGAGCATTAAATTGATCCTTTATTAATAATTATGAATTACAATTAGTATAGGAGCATGTACAATATAAAACATAGTGTGTAACATTCACTTGTGCTTATGGATAGTGGATTAAGCCGTGTTAAACCATCAAAGAGATTCACTGGACATCGATCGTGAGTTAACTAATTCAATTTACGAGGCATTTATGAATGTATTTCCGGCAATCCGCTGTTTATTTTATCTTGATAGAAACTGCGCGCCTGGGCCCAAAAACCAGCGAGCGAGACTATGCGCGCCTTCATTTTCTAAAAATGAAAGTCTGAGTGATATAATGCATATACAGTAATGCTTGGGGAGAGCTTTCCGATGAATGGCAACAAGCCATATTTCCGACTAAATCCTGAAAAGTTACCCATAATTCTGCTGTGGTTAAGGAGTCGATTATTTAGAGCATTATTGTAGTTCAGTATGAGGGCTTCTTAACCGGATAACTGGAGATAATGTAATTTTAATATCAAAACTGCAATTTGACAGTCAGTCTATGGTTTCTTGTTGTAATAATAACCGGTATAATTGTCAGTTTTGGTCACTTTGAACAGCATGCATGGACACATTATATGAGCAATCACTGCCATGTCAATCTGAGCTAATCACATACACAAACATGTAATAGGTAGTTTATAGAAAAAGATAGTAAGTGGTAAAAATCCTAAAATTCTTCCGAATGTTTTTTTCGTGTTTCTGGGTTGGGGAGGGGGGGGGGGGGGGGGGGGGGGGGGGGGGGGGGGGGTAGGTGTTTAGAAATTGTCTGAAAAAACTTGCTACAGAAAAAAATTAGGGTTCAGGGGTGAGTGGCTCTTAGAATGGCTGCCAAAGATTAAAAATCATCATATGTGTCTGAAATTATTTTCCGACACCACCCCCCCCCCCCCCTCCCCTTGATTCACCCAGAATTTTCCAAGAGTTCAAACTGTATTACCCATTTCAATTTGGAAATTAAAGGGGTACTGTACGCCAAATGTTGTTGGTTTCTATAGTCTCCGAGTCAGAGAATAAGGTAACAATTTTTTCAATATTTGAAAGTCTGTTGAGTACGAAGTAGTGTTACGGATGACAAATTTACCGGATTGCAAAAATACAAATTGTCGTTGTCGAGTAATTTTTGTACAGTTTTCAACCAAATGAATCAAATAAAAGTTATATTATAAACATACTAGTCCCATATAATCATTTAAGTTATTGTATCGTCGTTAGTCAGTGGGTGGCATGAGTGTTCTCCCCGTATCATCATAATATTTTAAGCGATCGTGTGTGCGATGGGTTTAACAATCCAGTATCCCTCAATTACTTTGATTACGGAAATTCGTAATTTAATTGACGCCATTTTATGGCTCCAGTCATAAATTCAATTTATATCAAATTATTAACTTTTAAATTATTAAATTTTAAGATAGCCTATTAATCTGAGCGTTTACAGAATACATCTTCGACTCAAATTACTTATGTTTCTATATATTATCGATATTAGATCGTTGTTGTCACCGGAAATTTAATGAAAATGGCGTACAGTACCCCTTTAAGGTCTATATTATAAATCTAATATCCTAACAGAGATTGGACAAGAAATATTATTGACTTGAAAATCATAGAATTTTATTCCACAAATATTGTAAATATAAAAATCCTTCCACCCTCAACCTCCCTCATCATATAAAAATCCTCCCTCCCTCAGCCTCCCTGATCATATAAAATTCCTCCCTCCCTCATCCTCCCATAGCCAATGTTATACATTAGGCCACTAAAATCAAATATTTACATAACCTGTCTGTGTTACACTAAATCATGTTCGGTGATAGGTCAACTGCCAATTGGGTCCCCCGATTCACACCTCAATATCACAGACTGTAACACGAACATGAAGTAAAAACTTGTTGAGCTAATCACTAAAGGTGGTCAGCATAATAATTGTGAGTGCTTTTAAAAGTTCAGCTGAATTGCATCTGAACCCAGTTATTTATATCGATGACATGATCGTTGCTAAGTGTTTGGAAATCTTATAATGGGCTGACTCTGCATGGTCCTGTCTAAAATTCTCGGCAGATTTTACGAAAATAAATAAGAATACATTCAGCTTTTTTTATGGGAATAAATCATCAAAAAGCTACATAAATATAAGAGCTGAATGTAGTGGGTGCGTGTGTTATTGTGGGATACAGCACTGTGGTCGCTGGGGGCACATTTAGTGGAATGCGCGACGACCACAGCGCCATATCCCCCCAAAAAAAACGCACCCACAACATTCAGTTCTTAAATGTGTATTCTCAGGAAATTAGATCTTAATTTTGAGATGAGGGAGGCTATTTTTTTTTTTTCTCAAAAAACAGACAAAAATTCATTTTCATTGTTCAATTACAACAGTAAATATTGAGAAAAAATGTTTGACGAGGCTTTTTAAAAGAACATTTCAATGACGAGGGAGGAAGGTGCCTGAGAACACAGAATTCTTATCTATTTGGCATTATTACCTGAAAAACTTAAATTAATTTTTATTCGCCTTTATATAATTATATGAGAAAGATTGAAAACTTATCAAACAAAAATTAAAAACTCATATGGAGTTAGCATACTTACAAAATCTTCTCCATTACGCATATGAACGCCCACAAAAGGCTTCTCTATATTTTCCTCTATAAATTTGTCTGCTTTGTCGTTAATATTATCTGACCACTGTACATATTTGTGGAGGTGGACATTCACCTTGGCGACTGGGAACGATGCCGGTGCACCTGTGAAAGCCATAACAGGGAATTCATCAGATGGGTACCTGTAAAAGGAAATTAAACCTTTCTTCAAGCCTTGAAATAGTGTATTTAGTGTGCCTGTCATTTGCAGAATGAGGTCCCCAGAGGGAGAATTTAGTGACGCTATCCCGCATAGCTTAGGCATCATCTGCTATGGGAGACACAGACTCAGATTTTGAAGTTGTGAAATGGTGAAAATTGTGATCTACACCCATTGGGAACCTCGATTATGCAATGTGTCATCTGCCAATTTGGGGATATAGAGAAACTGACCTAAAAAAGAAATAGAATCTATGTGAAGAAGTTCCTATAGAAATTTGATAATAAAGAAACTTTCCAGAGAAGATGAGGCCCAAGCAGAATGAGGTCCCCAGAGGGTGAATTTAGTGATGCTAGCCCATTTGCGGGATAGGGTCACTATATTCACCCTCTGGGGACCTCATTCTGCAAATGACAGGCACACTAAACTCAGGCTTGTCATTCACCCATTATTCACCTTGATTATGCATTTTATCTTCTGCAAGTTAGGGGGAAAAAGTAACTAAAAACAATGTTAATTGGATACTCTAGATACTTCCCAGAAGATGAAGCCTAAGCAGAGTGAGCATCCCCAGAGGGTGAATTTAGTGATGCTACCCTGCATAGCGGGCTAGCATCACTAAATTCACCCTCTGGGAACCTCATTCTGCTGAGGTGTAAGCAGAATGTGGTCCCCAGAGGGTGAATTTGGTGATGCTAGCCCACTATGCGGGGTAGCATCACTAAATTCACCCTCTGGGGACCTCATTCTGCAAATGACAGACACACTATTCAAGGCTTGCCTTTCTATATTAAATGGATTCTCCTAGTCACTTAAAAAGTGTACATCAGAATGATCTATTATTGATTTTCAGGGATGTTAAGGTGGTATAAGCAGACGACAGATAAATAAAAGTGCAGAAGGAGGCCTATTTATTGAAGAAAATGTTTCGATAATAATTTCAACAAACATATGGTCGTTTATTGAACTTATTATCTGAGCATTTCCATCAGGGATAATGGACAATGCTATTGGACTTTCATAAACTAGATGATCTAGGCCATAGGCTGAGACTATTTAGTTGACGAATATCCAGTCGCGAGTCCATTAACCAACTTAAAACACAGTTTTATATCTAAGCAAAATGAGGTTCCCAGAGATTGAAGTTGATGATGTAAGACCACCATGTGGGTTAGAGTCATTCATTCATTCATTCTGCAAATGACAGACACACTATTTGCAGGCTTGATTCCAATATACCCCCATAGCTTGGTTACAGGGGAGGGCCCCATAGCTTTGTTACAGGGGCGGGGGTATAGCATTGTTACGGGGGAGGGCCCCATAGCTTTGTTACGGGAAGGGCCCCTTAGCACTGTTATGGGGAAGGGGTATAGCTTTGTTACATGGGGAGGGCCCCATAGCTTTGTTACGGGGAGGGCCCCATAGCTTTGTTATGAGGGAGGGGGTATGTTATGGGGGAGGTACAGCTTTGTTTTGTGTTTTGGGGAGGGTGTATGTTACGGGGAGGGAGTATACAAATATTCTTACTTTTTGTTCCATCTTTCAGCCTCACTTGGGTTTGTCACACCGAAGTTCATCGGATGGTAGAACTCAGAGCCAACAAAGTCAACATTATAGTTATCCCAAAACGGACCAAATGGGTTTCCAGATTTAGCATTGCAGTCATTCTTCTTCATGTCTTTGGCCCCCGCAAAGTCTCTAGCTGAGTGGCAAAAAACTGGAAGAGAAAAGCAACAAAGGAATGTGTGATATATCTAAGGAGAATTCATCCTTTCATGGCTGCAGCTTCCTGAAATTTTGCGAAAACCCCAGTGCCAATGCATTCTCTTATAGAGCAATATGCCGTAAATAATTGACTTCTTAACCATTGCAGAATTATAGGTGATTTTTTTGGATTTAGTCGGAAATATGGCTTGTTGCCATTCATGATGAATGGCAACAAGCCATATTTCCGAATAAATCCTGAAAAATTACCCATAATTCTGCGGTGGTTAAGGAGTCAATTATCTTGGACATTACTGTATAATGTGAGTCTCCTACAGCGAGCCTGGCATATATAAGAGAATACATTTATAGCCTAACAATATTTAACTTTACCTTGTAATCCAGTGCTTTCTCTTATATATGCAAGGCTCCCTGTGGGAGACTCACATATGTGACCCGCCATATCAAATCCAGTCGTAAGTCGGGATTTTTTTACCCTGTGTCAATGCATTCTCTTATATATGCGAGTCGACCATAGGTCGCCTCGCATATATAAGAGAATGCATTGGCCTAACAATTTTTTATCATTTTTTTTTAATAAATGTTTCTTACATTTTTTAGGACATAAAATAAAAAACATCCATTACCCTGCAGAGAGCCCCACACATATATAGAAGCATATAGAAAAGTGTCGTCTGCTCATGTTTGTCTGGGGCTTTCTGTATGAGTAAAATTATAAAATTGTTAAAGAATACAAGAAAAAATTATTAAAATTGTAAAAAATTGTTAGGCCAATGCATTTTCTTATATATGCGAGGCGACCTATGGTCGACTCGCATATATAAGAGAATGCATTGGCACAGGGTAAAAAAATCCCGACTTACGACTGGATTTGATATGGCGGGTCACATATATAAGTGAATGCAGTGGAACATGATCAACATCACATGAAGGTTGCCTCGACCAGATATGGACCACATGACTACTCTTCGACAGTATGACAGTAGGATTCTCGATGATATCTATAGCATACTTGAGTGCAACCGATCAGAATGCGATAAATTCACTAGAGATATTATATATTATATAAAATAAAGCATACCTTTAGACTCTCCCAGAGATATTATATAATAAAGCATACCTGTACGCTCTCCCGGAGGCCAGATTGTTGGTGCTAATTCTTCCATAAAAACCTCCATCGTCATAACCCTGTGATATTCTTGCAACGTCTCAACTTTAAAATATTCACCAAAAGGAACCTGAACCTATTCAAAGGAAACAAAATAAGCATTCACACCTCAGTCCAAAATGAGAGGCCGATCATGATTGGTAGATGTTTAACCCATCCCTTAGCGATAGTAAATTGTGATGAGCAGAAACTATTGGGTGAAAAAGGGAAACTTACTTTTGTTTAGTGTGTCACAAGTTGAAGGCTATATCAAACTAAACTGGTCTCCGAGTTGTATATCATTAGAGGTACATGTATGCAGCATATTTATACATTGAATAATCACTCAGATTCCACTGAATACACATATTTCGTCTATAATGAATGTATTGTGGAGTTCATTGGACCCTGGTCAATGGATAGATATCTCAAGGTTTACCATTTATACCTCTGGAACAACCTGTATGGCATAAATGCTTGAACTTTCATTGTTAAATGCAAGTGAAAAATAATACATAATTCCCTTTTAACACATTGTCAAAAGATGTGGGTCAAAAATACTCAACCAGTACCCTATGAACAAATTATAAACTGGGTATTACAGTAAAGCATCATGCCAGGTATAATACATGGTATATAGCAATATAATACATGGTATATAGCAATATAATACATGGTATATAGCAATATAATACATGGTATATAGCAATATAATACATGGTATATAGCAATATAATACATGGTATATAGCAATATAATACATGGTATATAGCAATATAATACATGGTATATACATGTAGCAATATAATACACGATAGCTAAAAAATGGCTTAATTTCAATGAAGCAGATTGCTGCTCCAGAAGATAACGTTCTTACAGTGGATAGCCTGCTATGATCAGGAAACCTCAATGTTTTATGATTCTAAGTCGAAAAAGAGCCATAACTCTGTTAAAATAGATCGGATCAAACCCATTTTCGAACTTGATCTGTATTTGGGCTGAAAAACTCACATACCAAATTCCATAAATATTTCAGTTATTGCACCATGCATAAAGTGTCTATAGACGGACAGACGGACAGCTAGATGGACACCCCGATAGACAGATGAGTGGTCAATCCGAACGTCGACAGTATGTATACCGCCTATGGTTTGAGCACATATAAAAAAGACTTTTGTTTCAGCTAACAATTTGGAAAAACATAGGGTCGGTTGGAAGGTAAAACATTTTTTCCCAATATCTTCCAATTATTACAAAAATATAATGCCCCATCCCAATGTCTAACACCTAAGCAACAACAGGCCAGTAAATATAGTGCATAAAGAAACAATCAACTCTTTCAGAAACCATTGTCTTTATTTGGAATAATCCAGTTATAAGATGAAGTAGGGACACAGTCGCATGGGAAAATTGAAGTCATATTATACACATTATGTTGATTTATTGGACTTGTCACTCCCTTTCCCACAAATCAGATTCAAGTTTAAAACATGACAAAAATCATTTAATTCTCTTAAAAGTTAAATAATGCTACATGTACCGGTATAGACAAAACAATTCCAAGATTAACTTCAATTTATACAATCAACTATAACAATTAATCTACATGACCCCATTAAAAAGAGTTTATATATGATGCACAAGAGTCTTTAACTCCTCTAAATGAGTAATAGTCCTTTATTACACTCCTCTATTTATTACACTCCTATGCGCGATTTCCATTGAAAACGACGTTAATTAAAAATGGTAATGTCACTAGTGAATTATGTCATTTCTCGCAACGTCATTGACGTTACGTCGCTTACTGATCTAGACTGAATTTTCAATGGTTGATCTTTCTCCACATCGGGACTTTCATGCATTAATTTTTTGTGTATTAATCATATTTGGCAAACCAAATTGATGCAGAAGTGTAATAAATAGAGTAATCAATTAGTTCCAAGATTTACATTCAATAATTCACTCGAGGCGAGAGACATTTGGGTAAGAAACTTGTGCGCTCATTTCTTACCGACGTCTCTCGCCTCTCGTGAATTATTTAACTTAATTCTCGAAAACAATTGATTACTCTCTATATTAAAACTAAATATAAAAAATAAAAAATAAATTTGAGTTCTTAATTCTAAATAAAATGTGTAGACTTCAGTCGGTCGAAAACAAGTGCAGCAAGTGTGTGGAACCCACATACAAAAGCCAACATCGACGATATGGAGAAAGTGCAGAATAGGGCAGCTAGGTAGGTGGCCAATGACTACAACTGGAAGAGTGACATCCACGCCATGAAGAAACAACTGAGATGGGAACCACTGGAAAGTCGCAGATACATACACATGTAGCAGACATGGTGATGTTCCATCGAGTAGTGTATGGCTCTGTTGATATTCAAGCAGACAATTACATCACAAAGACAACAGCCAACACGAGAGATGTCTACAAATTTTCCTTCTTTCCTTGGGCAATTAAGTTTTGGAATGCTGTGGAAGTGGAGCAACACACCACCAGAGACAAGAAGCTCTTCAAGACCATGCTCTCTTTCCGCTCCACTCCAAAAATGAAACCTCCGAAAGCATAAAAATACAAGAAACAACATGTAAATAACTGCCACACTGTAAATATGAGCACTTCCGTCTCCAAGCACGGTGCGTTAATACACTTCCGACTCCGAGCACGGTGCGTTAATACACTTCCGACTCCGAGCACAGTGCGTTAATACACTTCCGACTCTGAGCACGGTGCGTTAATACACTTCCGACTCCGAGCACGGTGCGTTAATACACTTCCGACTCCGAGCACGGTTTGTTAATACACTTCCGACTCCGAGCACGGTGCGTTAATACACTTCCGACTCCGAGCACGGTGCGTTAATACACTTCCGACTCCGAGCACGGTGCTTTAATACACTTCCGACTCCGAGCACGGTGCGTTAATACACTTCCGACTCCGAGCACGGTGCGTTAAATATGATCACTTCCGACTCCGAGCACGGTGCGTTAATACACTTCCGACTCCGAGCACGGTGCGTTAATACACTTCCGACTCCGAGCACGGTGCGTTAATACACTTCCGACTCCGAGCACGGTGCGTTAAATATGATCACTTCCGACTCCGAGCACGGTGCGTTAATATACAAAATCGGGGTAGATGCACCTTTATAGAATATGAAGAAAATTTGTTTAGGCCTCATTCTTTGTTCAGGGCTCATTCTTTGTTCAGGCCTCATTCTTTGTTCAGGCCTCATTCTTTGTTTAGGCCTCATTCTTTGTTCAGGCCTCATTCTTTGTTCAGGCCTCATTCTTTGTTTTAGGCCTCATTCTTTGTTCAGGCCTCATTCTTTGTTTTATGCCTCATTCTTTGTTCAGGCCTCATTCTTTGTTCAGGCCTCATTCTTTGTTTTAGGCCTCATTCTTTGTTCAGGCCTCGTTCTTTGTTTTAGGCCTCATTCTTTGTTTAGGCCTCATTCTTTGTTCAGGCCTCATTCTTTGTTTAGGCCTCATTCTTTGTTTAGGCATCATTCTTTGTTTAGGGCTCATTCTTTGTTCAGGCCTCATTCTTTGTTTTAGGCCTCATTCTTTGTTCAGGCCTCATTCTTTGTTTTAGGCCTCATTCTTTGTTCATGTCTCATTCTTTGTTTAGGCCTCATTCTTTGTTTAGGGCTCATTCTTTGTTTAGGCCTCATTCTTTGTTTAGGTCTCATTCTTTGTTTAGCCCTCATTCTTTGTTTAGGCCTCATTCTTTGTTTAGGCCTCATTCTTTGTTTAGGGCTCATTCTTTGTTTAGGCCTCATTCTTTGTTCAGGCCTCATTCTTTGTTTAGGGCTCATTCTTTGTTCAGGCCTCATTCTTTGTTTAGCCATCATTCTTTGTTTAGGTCTCATTCTTTGTTTAGGTCTCATTCTTTGTTTAGGCCTCATTCTGTTTAGGCCTCATTCTTTGTTTAGGCCTCATTCTTTGTTTAGGGCTCATTCTTTGTTTAGGCCTCATTCTTTGTTTAGGTCTCATTCTTTGTTTAGGCCTCATTCTTTGTTTAGGCCTCATTCTTTGTTTAGGCCTCATTCTTTGTTTAGGTCTCATTCTTTGTTTGTTTAGGCCTCATTCTTTGTTCAGGCCTCATTCTTTGTTTAGGCCTCATTCTTTGTTTAGGCCTCATTCTTTGTTTAGGCCTCATTCTTTGTTTTAGGCCTCATTCTTTGTTCAGGCCTCATTCTTTGTTTAGGCCTCATTCTTTGTTTAGGTCTCATTCTTTGTTTTAGACCTCATTCTTTGTTCAGGCCTCATTCTTTGTTTAGGCCTCATTCTTTGTTTAGGTCTCATTCTTTGTTTAGGGCTCATTCTTTGTTCAGGCCTCATTCTTTGTTTAGGCCTCATTCTGTTTAGGTCTCATTCTTTGTTTTAGGCCTCATTCTTTGTTTTAGGCCTCATTCTTTGTTTAGGTCTCATTCTTTGTTTTAGGCCTCATTATTTGTTTAGGCCTCATTCTTTGTTTAGGTCTCATTCTTTGTTTTAGGCCTCATTCTTTGTTCAGGCATCATTCTTTGTTTATGCCTCATTCTTTGTTCAGGCCTCATTCTTTGTTCAGGCCTCATTCTTTGTTCAGGCCTCATTCTTTGTTTTAGGCCTCATTCTTTCTTCAGGCCTCATTCTTTGTTTAGGCCTCATTCTTTGTTTAGGTCTGATTCTTTGTTTAGGCCTCATTCTTTGTTTTAGGCCTCATTCTTTGTTCAGGCCTCATTCTTTGTTCAGGCCTCATTCTTTGTTTAGGTCTCATTCTTTGTTTATGTCTCATTCTTTGTTTAGGTCTCATTCTTTGTTCAGGCCTCATTCTTTGTTTAGGCCTCATTCTTTGTTCAGGTCTCATTCTTTGTTTTAGGCCTCATTCTTTGTTCAGGCCTCATTCTTTGTTTAGGCCTCATTCTTTGTTTAGGTCTGATTCTTTGTTTAGGCCTCATTCTTTGTTTTAGGCCTCATTCTTTGTTCAGGGCTCATTCTTTGTTTAGGCCTCATTCTTTGTTTAGGTCTCATTCTTTGTTTAGGTCTCATTCTTTGTTCAGGCCTCATTCTTTGTTTAGGCCTCATTCTTTGTTCAGGCCTCATTCTTTGTTCAGGCCTCATTCTTTGTTTTAGGCCTCATTCTTTGTTCAGGCCTCATTCTTTGTTTAGGCCTCATTCTTTGTTTAGGTCTCATACTTTGTTTAGGCCTCATTCTTTGTTTATGACTCATTCTTTGTTTAGGCCTCATTCTTTGTTTAGGCCTCATTCTTTGTTCAGGCCTCATTCTTTGTTTAGGGCTCATTCTTTGTTTATGACTCATTCTTTGTTTAGGCCTCATACTTTGTTTAGGCCTCATTCTTTGTTTAGGCCTCATTCTTTGTTTAGGCCTCATTCTTTGTTTAGGCCTCATTCTTTGTTCAGGCCTCATTCTTTGTTCAGGCCTCATTCTTTGTTTAGGGCTCATTCTTTGTTTAGAGCTCATTCTTTGTTTAGGGCTCATTCTTTGTTTATGACTCATTCTTTGTTTAGGCATCATTCTTTGTTTAGGCCTCATTCTTTGTTCATGCCTCATTCTTTGTTCAGGCCTCATTCTTTGTTTAGGCCTCATTCTTTGTTTAGGGCTCATTCTTTGTTTATGCCTCATTCATTGTTTAGGCCTCATTCTTTGTTAGGCATCATTCATTGTTTAGGCCTCATTCTTTGTTTAGGCCTCATTCTTTGTTTAGGCCTCATTCTTTGTTCAGGCCTCATTCTTTGTTTAGGCCTCATTCTTTGTTTAGGCATCATTCTTTGTTTAGGGCTCATTCTTGTTCAGGCCTCATTCTTTGTTTTAGGCCTCATTCTTTGTTCAGGCCTCATTCTTTGTTTTAGGCCTCATTCTTTGTTCAGGCCTCATTCTTTGTTCAGGCCTCATTCTTTGTTTTAGGCCTCATTCTTTGTTCAGGCCTCATTCTTTGTTCAGGCCTCATTCTTTGTTTAGGTCTCATTCTTTGTTTATGCCTCATTCATTGTTTAGGCCTCATTCTTTGTTTAGGCATCATTCTTTGTTTAGGCCTCATTCTTTGTTTAGGCATCATTCTTTGTTTAGGCCTCATTCTTTGTTTAGGCCTCATTCTTTGTTTAGGCCTCATTCTTTGTTCAGGCCTCATTCTTTGTTCAGGCCTCATTCTTTGTTTAGGACTCATTCTTTGTTCAGGCCTCATTATTTGTTTAGGCCTTGTTTAGGCCTCATTCTTTGTTTAGGCCTAATTCTTTGTTTAGATGTCTCATTCTTTGCTTAGATGTCTCATTCTTTGTATGATTTAAACTAAAGCTAAGCTAGTATTCTAAGAATTGGTAATTTTGCCTTGAATCGAATCTCGAATCTAACCAGATGGTGCATTAGCTCTCGACAACAACTGCATGTGTAGAAACCATTGGAGCCTTCTGAGCCTGCATGTGATATCTAGCAATAAATAGAATATATCTGGTGTTTTTAATTGGATACTGAACATTATATCTTAAGTGTGCGAGACAAATTTGTTTTGTTCAAAAGCACCAGATACTGTTTTAATTATACGCATTGCCAAAGAAATTAGAAATTCACAATGTACGACAGCAAACATTCTCACATGTCATCGCATTCAATCGATCTATTAAACTCAGCCAAAAGCTCACTGCCTGTTCACTTCCCCATTTGCAGAAATATAGTTCCTGTATTCTTCCATTTATTTATTGTTTAGGGCTCATTCTTTGTTTAGGGCTCATTCTTTGTTTAGGCCTCATTCTTTGTTTATGCCTCATGCTTTGTTTAGGGCTCATTCTTTGTTTAGGCCTCATTCTTTGTTTAGGCCTCATTCTTTGTTTAGGACTCATTCTTTGTTCAGGCCTCATTATTTGTTTAGGCCTCATTCTTTGTTTAGGCCTCATTCTTTGTTTAGGCCTCATTCTTTGTTTAGGCCTCATTCTTTGTTTAGGCCTCATTCTTTGTTTGTGGCTCATTCTTTGTTTAGGCCTCATTCTTTGTTTATGGCTCATTCTTTGTTTAGGCCTCATTCTTTGTTCAGGCCTCATTCTTTGTTTAGATGCCTCATTCTTTGTTTAGGACTCATTCTTTGTTCAGGCCTCATTATTTGTTTAGGCCTTGTTTAGGCCTCATTCTTTGTTTAGGCCTAATTCTTTGTTTAGGCCTCATTCTTTGTTTAGATGTCTCATTCTTTGTTTAGGCCTCATTCTTTGTATGATTTAAACTAAAGCTAAGCTAGTATTCTAAGAATTGGTAATTTTGCCTTGAATCAAATCTCGAATCTAACCAGATGGTGCATTAGCTCTCGACAACAACTGCATGTGTAGAAACCATTGGAGCCTTCTGAGCCTGCATGTGATATCTAGCAATAAATAGAATATATCTGGTGTTTTTAATTGGATACTGAACATTATATCTTAAGTGTGCGAGACAAATTTGTTTTGTTCAAAAGCACCAGATACTGTTTTAATTATACGCATTGCCAAAGAAATTAGAAATTCACAATGTACGACAGCAAACATTCTCACATGTCATCGCATTCAATCGATCTATTAAACTCAGCCAAAAGCTCACTGCCTGTTCACTTCCCCATTTGCAGAAATATAGTTCCTGTATTCTTCCATTTATTTCTCTAATAAATGTGTCAAATTTGAACATAAATTTATTTTTATTACATGTATAACTATACTAATAACGACAACGGATGCACAGGATCTTATAGTACTAAATATCTGTCACATATTTTAATTAAATTCACAGAAAAATGTTGGAATACAAGTTCGGAAAATGCTATGTACAGGCGGATGGACAGATGGACAGACAAGCTGGGGGGATATAACTATGTACACTAAGTTATATCCCAGCTACATGTAGTTCAATTCGATATAAAACATTATGACAGTGACCTATCAGTGACAGTGTGGAATAGAATGAGTAACATTTTGGGCTTTGACCATTGGTATTCTATCAATGCTGGTAACATGAGGGTTCTGTTTAATATTTTACTGAATTCCAGTGAGCCCAGGAAGAGGTCGGGGGAGGGGCAGGTATAACTGTATATAACTGTACCGCTTTAGGCTTCGACCATTGGTATTCAATCCATGCTGGTAACACGAGGGTTCTGTTTAATATTTTACTAAATGCCAGTGTGCCCAGGAAGTGGTCTGCTTGATTACCAAACCTCCCTGAAATGATAAACATAGAGTTAGGTTAGAGTCCTCAAATATTACATTTAGGTTAGAGTCCGGCAAGCCTGGATATAGTGTGTCTCACATTTGCAGAATGAGGTCCCCAGAGGGAGAATTTAATGATGCTATCTCATAAAGCAGGCTAGTGTCACCACATTCACCCTCTATGGACATCATTCTGCTTAGGCCTCAACTGCGATGGGAGACCTCATATCAGATTGAAGATCCCCAGTTTAAGTTGTTGATGTTCACCCGTTAGTCACCTCGATTTTATGCATTTAATCTTCTGCAAATTAGGAGATATCGAAACTGAACAGAAGGGAAAAAGTAACTAACTGCCTAAGCAGAATGAGGTCCCCAGAGGGTGAATTTGGTGATTCCAGCCCAGACATACTAAATTCAGGCTTGTAAACGTTACATATAGGTTAGAGTCCTGCAAATCAGGGATTTTGTCTCGAATCAAATCTCAACATTTCCTGAACTATTTTATGCTACATATCTACAAATTATCACAGAAAACCTATCAATAAGAAGACAGTCAATGACTGTTGAAATGCCCACCTTGACAGTAAAGACTGAGAAAACTGGGACTGTGAGGACTACAACAGTCAGTACTTGTAAATAATCATTTAACCCTTTACCCAACAGAACGGCCCTGTGCCAATGCATTCTCTTATATATGCGAGTCGACCATAGGTCGCCTCGCATATATAAGAGAATGCATTGGCTTAACACATATTAAAAATTATAAAATTGTCAAAGAATGTAGAAAAATATTATAAAAAATGTTAAAAAATGTAAGAAAAAATTATAAAATTGTTTAAGAATGTAAGAAAAAATGGTAAAAAGTGTTAAAAAAAGAATTGTTTTAGGCCAATGAATTCTCTTATATATGCGAGGCGACCTATGGTCGACTCACATATATAAGATAATGCATTGACACAGGGCATAACTGTAACCATCACAATGTGGTCATTGAACCGGTTGCAATGATATCCATATTTGTATGGTGTTATTGAGACAGACCGAAGATATTTTAGGCTGTTGAAGCTTTATTTGGCCGTTTTGTTGGGTAAAGGGTTAAAACAAGTAGAGGTTCTCCATTGACTGTGGCTCTTCACCTTGAAAGTTATAATTGCATAACAAACTCCAACCCCCTCCTCTAACAAGACAACCAGACCACAGTCCTAAGTTCACGAAATTCCTTTTGCAAATCCCTCTTAGGTTGGAATTATACAACTGGTACTTCAGGCTCTCCAAACTTTAAAAATTTCCAACATGATATCACCCATAAAGTTTAAAATTGTGGCCAACCTGACATCCCCCATAAAGTAAAAAATGTGGCCATTTCAGTCCAACAGTTTAATAATGAAAGTGTCAATGACACTGAAGCTCAACTTGGAGAGGGACTAATGACAATTGTTACAGTTAATGGAGCGATGGGGAATGCAGAAAGTTGGTATGTTTATGTAATACTAAACACCCAACGGATTTATTCATGCAAAGAGTAAAATAGTGAAAACAAAACGTCCACAATTAATCTTCCTTCAAAATGATATATCATTTACCATGATAGAAAAAGGTAAAGCGATGATATTATCATTTACTTAATGTAATGTTCACACACATTTTCTTATAGTGCGACTAATAAAAATTCTCTGGAAAACAAGGCTTTGTTCACTTATAAATCTAGTGGCTTTGACATTCAATGGACCTCTGATGTATGCCTGTTTGATATAATGCTTGGGAAATGCTGTCCTCTATGTTCATATATGCAAAGTGTCCATTTGACCTAATCCAAAGACATACAAGCAAGAGAACTTCCACCAACGTACAGTCCATAATAGAAGGATAACAGGACGGGACTCGGTCTAAAACAACATCAACCCAACCGATATCCCAAACTGTTTTGGACTGAGACTGAGAAGATATGGTCTAAGACACCATAGACGAAAAGTGGTAATAGCCTATATATACATAATATTGTAACAAATATTACATCTATAATGGATAATTTATCAAAAATGTGATCACAGGAATCCATATATCAGTACACAAATTGAATTCAAAAGCACAAATACAGTAATGCTCTAAGTAATCGACTCTTTAAACACAGCAGAATTATGGGAAAATTTTCAGGATTTAGTCGGAAATATGGCTTGTTGCCATTCATCGGAAAGCTCTCGGGGAGAGGTTTCCAATGAATGGCAACAAGCCATATTTCCGATTAAATCCAGAAAAGTTACCCATAATTCTGCTGTGGTTCAAAGAGTCAATTACTTAGAGCATTACTGTAGTTTGCGGCATTTGCCTTCAGAAGGGATTAAAGTATTTGGGGTTGGTGGGGATAGTTTTAAATCAATCTTATAGCGCTGCCCCTACTCATATTATAGCGCTGCCCCTACTCACATTATAGTGCTGCCCCTACTCATATTTTCCAAGGACCTCTCACTATAAGATGCAATGGTTTAGTGATTTCGAAGGACATGTTTAAGAATTGAAGTCAACTCATTGGAAGCAAAAGTGTTAAATCTGTTTCTCTGCCACTTTTGACTGCCAGCTATTCAAATAAATCCAAATATTAATGGATTATATAAAGAATCTCTCCCACTCCCTTCTAAAGATAAAGATAATTTTTCAAAAGCTAGACTGCTTAGAACAACAAATGGGAAACTCACATTTAAATTGAAGTTTATGACCAGCATTCTCACAAGTTCATATATTTGTTTATCAAATATGTGAGATAAGATCAGATGACCTGTGTAATTGCCATTCACACAGGACTCTGGAATGCTTATTTTTGTCAGTGCAAGAGGTAAGTTTTCAAACCTTTTGTAATCTAAAATAATAACAAAAAAAACTGGAAGTGTTCATAACAGGGGTGTTTGACCATCAATGAGCAGGGGTTCTGGAGAAGAAGGCAATTGTTGACAGTCGGACAGATGGATGATGTATGGGGAGTGATATGACTATACATCCACTGCTATAGCTCCAACAGAGACTTCATCTCAGGTGATATAAAAAGGGAATTATTTTATAAAATACTAATCTCCACATTATACTAATTGTGTTGTAATAAACATTCCAATTGTATTCCCTGTTACAGTTATACTAAGTCTTGGGTCTAGCCCCATGTATGTCATTTTTCTTAATTCTAAGATAGTACCATTATGTGGGCCATTAAGATCTTTCCAGAAGGTATAAAATTCAAGAGTTTGAAGTGAAGTGGTGCCTGAGATGACATTGTAAACAACTGACAAATGAAATAACATAAAAGTCTGTAAAACCGCTACTATTATCATCACCGCTACTATTATCATCACTGCTACTATTATCATCACCGCTACTATTATCATCACCGCTACTATTATCATCACCGCTACTATTATCATCACCGCTACTATTATCATCACCGCTACTATTATCATCACCGCTACTATTATCATCACCGCTACTATTATCATCACCGCTCATATTATCATCACTGCTACTATTATCATCACCCAAGTACATGACAAAATAGATTGACTTGTTATTATTTTCATTATTAACCCTTCCATGACCACCGGTAGAGCTTCCTGAAATTTGGCGAAAACCCTGTCCCAATGCATTCTCTTAGGAGCCTTGCATATAACAGAATACATTGGCCTAACTATATTTACATTGGCCTTGTAAACCAGTGTAATCTCTTGTATATGCAATGCTATGGGAAACTTGCATATATAAGAGAATGCACTGGCACATTATATTAAATGCGGCACCAGTGCAGCTCCCATCATGAAAGAGTTAAATACCTGGTGCCAGTGCATTCTCTTATATATTCGAGTTTCCCATAGGGAGCCTCGCATATATAAGAGAATGCACTGGCTTACATAGTATATATTGTTTAAGGCTGCACCAGTGCAACTCCCATCATGAAAGGCTTAATAACTCTCCAGTAATAACATTTAGTTATATACAGTAATGCCCTAAGTAATCGACTCCTTAAACACAGCAGAATTATGGGTAACTTTTCAGGATTTAGTCGGAAATATGGCTTGTTGCCATTCATCGGAAAGCTCTCCCAGTACACAGTTGAATTACCAATAACAGTCGAATTAGTCCAATAAGATACCTATCAAAACTTGATGTTAAACATTGGAAAGGTCAAAGAATTGAAAAATATTGTGAAAATCATATTCAGACTAAAATACCTAAATGACAAAATACTATAGAATTTATTCTGAAATAACTCACCCATGCATGGACAATAGAGTATGTAGCCATTACTGTCTATTTCTAGGGCTGTTGCCACGGATACGAAGAGAAGACCAATCAAGTACGCTGAGCCCATCAGGTTCAATGAGCTGTGAATTATAAATGAGAAATGTGCAATCAATTGGATTAACCCTTTACCCAACAGAACGGCCCTGTGCCAATGCATTCTCTTATATATGCGAGTCGACCATAGGTCGCCTCGCATATATAAGAGAATGCATTGGCTTAACACATTAAAAATTATAAAATTGTTAAAGAATGTAAGGAAAAATGGTAAAAAAAAAAATTTAGGCCAATGCATTCTCTTATATATGCAAGGCGACCTATGGTCGACTCGCATATATAAGAGAATGCATTGGCACAGGGCATAACTGTAACCATCACAATGTGGTCAATGAGCCGGTTCCAATGATATCCATATTTGTATGGTTCTATTGAGACAGACCGAAGATATTTTAGGCTGTTGAAGCTTTATTTGGCCGTTTTTGGCCGGTTTGTTGGGTAAAGGGTTAAAGACACCAACAACAGCTTGATAAAAACGAACAGCTTATGAAACAATACATAGAGGCCAGAGACGCTACAACAACAACAACAACAACAACAACAGAAGAGCGCAGAAAAAAGAAAGCAAAAAAGAAGAAGAAATAATATGTCTAGATCATTTTACATCCCTTCATCGTTATGTTTATGTCCCATCATTTCATAACCCCCAACATCATTCCAAAGTGGGTTGTAGGGGAGGGGTTCTGCCCCTTCCAAATCCTCCCGGATCTTTTCCAAATCCCCCCAATAAGAAAATGGATTAAAATGCCCAGTCAAATTGAACACCAAAAAAACCACAATTGTTACGTCTTCTATACTAGAAAATAATGAGATTGGGCTCATGTGCCCATTAATATGTGCCAGATATAGAAGAGTTAACATGTTTTGAACTTTTGTCAGCCTAGAAATGACAATGACAGTATCTTATAAACAGAGTCCATTGTCCCTAGACCCCGAAGCCACGACACATAGTTTTCATGGCTGGCTCAACCGATTTTCGTGGCTGGTTAGCTAGCTAAGCCGACTCAGTCACGACGTTCGTGGCTGACGAAATATGGCGGCTCAGCCGGCTGAGATGTTATCATTCAGCGTATTTTCGTTTCCGAAATGTTCCTAATCCCCTGTTATCGGTTATCGACGCCATTTTTTTAGCGTTTGTGGTGAACCCGTAGAATTCCAGACCACACGTGATCTTTTGATGTTGGGCTTTTCCATTATGGCGAAAATTCACGAAGGACTGGCATGGATGTACTATGTAGTTTCCCATCTAATCGGTATAAGTAGTTACATTGGGTCTTCTGTCGACTGCAGACTGCTATCATCACTGCCATCTTGCGATACATGCATGCATCATTGAATGATGAACCCGATAGTAATGATATATAGTATTTCAAACTATTTTCTATTCTTGTGTGTATATATTGACAAATGCCAGTGATGTCTGAGACTGGGTGTTGTCGATATAAACAATTTATATTTTAACCCTTTCAATTTCGAATGGATGTGCCCATTCAGATATATGAAAGCATGCATTGGGATAGTCAATTCCACATTAGGGGGCCAGGTGTTCTGATAATATAACAACCACGCCGTGTACATGCGAGTATGCCAATATGAGGCAATGTGGTTTAGTTCTTTGCGATTCACAGTACAGTTGTGCTTGACATATAATCCCATGCACACGGCTCAGCCATTTTACAATTCCGCCGGCGGAGATTTTTAAATGTGGCTGGCGTTAGAAATAATATGGCTGGCGGCGGCTTGTGGCCAATATGGCTGGCGGCGGCGGCGTGCGATGGCGGCTTCGGGCTCTAATTGTCCCTTATCCCAAAAGTGGACAGATGATAAACAGTTATGTTTTCAATATTAAATGGTGGATTCTTTTGTGTATTTTAAAGATGCTTGTTACATACATGTACATGTACAATGGTGATTGCAAGTATTTTTCATGTTTCTCTTGCCTAGTACGCTGAAAATTAACTTTTGACTAATTTGGAATCAAATCCGACAGGGCATCTTTAAAGACGTCAGATTAAACACCAAATTACTATGTCTTCAGCTTCTGAGTGAAAAATAATTTATTTGAGGATCTCAATGTTGTAAGATTTCAATTTTTGAAAAAGTTCCCAGGTTTCATTGAGATCTCAACCCTTTAGCTGTATGGCAGGCCAAACTCACGTTTATTATTAACACTTTAATGAGTGGAGTTCCCTGAAATTTTGCGAAAAACATGTAGCAATGCATTCTCTTATACCTACAGGTACATTTGTATATGTCACAGGCCCCTGGGGAAAATTACTAAAATACCAATATAGACTATACCAGTGTACTTTACATGTATATTGGTATTTAGTAATTTTCCCCAGGGGTCTGTGGTATATGTGAGTCTCCCATAGGGAGCCACACATATAAAGAAAACATTTTGCCAAATTGCCATACATATTATAAGCCAGTGTATTCTTTTAAATATGCGAGGCTGAGGCCCCCTACACAGGCCCCTGGGCACATGGACATGTAGACAATGATGATCACATTTGCCCTTACGTGCATGTATCAATTTTAAGCATGCCAATCTGTGTCAATTACAAAAACTTGCTTAATACTCAAGTCTACAAAAATAATTGTTCAAGTTATTAAATATTGAAAAATGTCCATCTTCCACATGATAACAGCTTTTCTGTGAGAATGGATATGTTTCCACCAACCACACACTTATATTCCGCCCTGCATTATTATTAGATTTTTCAGAAATTTCCACCCTGCACTTCTATTTGGCATACAAGAGTAACCATGGCATTGCCGAGGATAAAAAGCTTTATCTGTCATTCAAGAAGTACTCATACATCATACATGTATCACTTCACTGGCTTCCTGTTAAATATTGTATATTAATCAATTCGAAACATCCATATATGGAATATACCTGCTGTTTGTAAATACTCTTTTCCAAGATCATTAAAATCTGACTGACGATGACAATGATATAGAGCTTCAAAGTTGTTATGGACGGACTCACGAACGGAGCCCATTTCTATATTCCCTGCCAAACTTAGTTTGCGGGGGATAATTAGCATGTATATACAAGGGTGCCACCATCATAAAACCGGACATCTGGTGTAAAGAGTGCAGATCAGTCACTGTTCAGCAGTTTTACTACTCTCGCAATCCAAATAATAGTTGGGGCAGAATAACAGTACAGGGAGAAATTTAATTAAAAATAAATAAAAGTATGGGGTAGCATTAATAGTGCAGGGGCATTATCAAGTATGGGGTAGCATTAATAGTGCAGGGGCATTATCAAGTATGGGGTAGCATTAATAGTGCAGGGGCATTATCAAGTATGGGGCTAAATTTCCATTCATATATATATAACATCTGTTTGCATACCTTTCTGTTTAAATTATGATGGAACACTCAAGTCTGTGTTTGTTTTTTCTGATTTCGGAAATCCATGCTATATTTTTTGTTAACTATATGTTGCGACTCTATAAAATTTTATCTAATATATATGAAGTCATGAAGAACATAATACACCTTCCCTTTGTTAGCACCCATATGTGCCCTCAATAAATGGAATGTACTTGTTAGACCTGTCAGAATCCACGGAAGTAACCATTCTATGTGAACACTCCTCATTGATTAAATAAGGCAAAAACAAAAAATATTGTATGTTTCCGCTAACAGAGTGAAAAAAAGAAAGAAAAAAGAACCTAATACACCTTCCCTTTGTTAGCACCCATACAGTTATGCCCTAAATAATCGACTCCTTAACCACAACAGAATTATGGGTAATTTTTCAGGATTTAGTCGGAAATAATGCTTGTTGGCATTCATCGGATAGCTCTCACCGAGAGATTTCCGATGAATGGCAACAAGTCATATTTCCAACTAAATCCTGAAAAGTTACCCATAATTATGCTGTGGTTAAGGAGTCGATTATCTAGAGCATTACTGTATGTGCCCGCAATATATGGAATGTACTTGTTAGACCTGTCAGAATCCACAGAAGTAACCATTCTATGTGAACACTCCTCATTGATTAAATAAGGCCAAAAAAAAAGATTGTATGTTTCCGCTAACAGAGTGAAAATATTAGGGTAGGTAGGTATGGAAATTTTTATTTATTTGTTTTATATATTTTTTATCCATATGCCGAACGGTAAGTACACCGCGGCGAATGGCAAGTACACTGCAGCTGAACGGCAAGTACAGTTAGTACACCACGGCCGAACGCCAACTACACTGCGGCCGGACGGCATGTACAACATGGTTAGATTTCTGGTTTGTATCGTCTTTTTTCAGTTTAATAAACGTACACAGCGGCAACTACACCATGGCCGAACAGCAAGTACACGGCGGCCCAACTGTAGTTAGTCGGTGGAGCCGCGGTTTAGTTGCATTTCAGCCGCGGTGGCAACGCTAACCGCACCGCGGTTAAGTGGACACTTGTTATGTCCAGCAGGGCATGTGAACACTTCTTATTGATTTAAAAATAAGGCCAAAAAAAGAAAGATTGTATGTTTCCACTAACAGAGTGAAAAAATTAGGGTAGGTAGGTAGGGAAATTTTACTTTTTTTTCTTTATATATATTTTTTATCCATGTGCAGAAATATTGAACTACATGTACCTCGAACGAATTGACATAAAATGCCAACTTGTGTTGTGGGGGAAGTATTACTTGAACAACACAGTGGAAATATACATTGAATGAATAAAAGATCAAACTTGCTTTAGGCTTAAGTGTGCGATTTGTTATTCACATATCGCATTTTAATTATTTTGGTATATAATTACTTTGTATTAAATTGATGTCACTAACGCTGAAGGGGTCACTCTCACCAAAACAAGTGCTGAAGGGTACACAGGATTTGAAAATATGCTGTAGGGTACACAGGGTTTGTGATCGCCACTAACATCGTTACTTAAACTGTGTTTAAGAAAGTTTGTAGCCCATTAGCAGTTTGATTTCAGTTCATTTTAATGTTTATTGGAACGTAAACAATTATTCTCTAACAGATACAAAACTAAACGCCATTTAGAACGACATTTCAAACCCTGTGTACACTTCAGCACATTTTCAAATCCTGTGTACCCTTCAGCATTTTTTTTGGTGAGAGTGACCCCTTCAGCGCCACTAACGTTTTATGAGAATTTTACCTATAATACTGCCATTATACTGGTACTTGTATTGTGACGACTACATCTCATTGTCTGGAGTTAGTCAGTACATGTACACCCAACCTAGCAAGTCTGGTTATTGGAAAGAGTAGCTATGTGTGGTGATAACCTCTATATACATAGATACACATCTACCATCTCTGTTGATAGTGTTCATATATTCCATAAGTCACAAACAAGGCATAAAGCAGACCTGACATCCACTCTCAGGAAATTCAAAGTTTTAACTTTTGAGGTCCAGCTGTCACTACATGGTCACTTTAGACAGGGATATGTAAGAAAACATGTGTTCTGCACACAGTGATCACCAATATGTATGTGCATTGGTGGTAAAAACAGTTAAAAAAGAAAATTTGCTTTTTCTCAAAATATTAATAAAAAGTTTAGTGTCAGCAGTTATTTTTAGGGCCGGTGGATCTGCGGAAACATAAACTCTTTTTTCTTTGGTCTAATGGAAGCGATCCCGCAAGTATATCGCCATCAATTAACCCATCAGTTCAGGTGTGTCCCTGTTTACCAGTTTACATGGGACATAGGATCACATGCTCTGGTATCACTATCATGATGGATTTTCATTGTAATTTCAGTTTCACAACACAGGTATTAAATTGATCGTTATTGATATTCAAAGAGCTGTTAATTCGTCAATGACTTTTGTTTCAAATCTACGCATTTTGCTTCTGTTTTTACAATTGACTTTCGATATTTTATCAGAAAAGTAATAAACACCACAACCCAATTAAGCAGCATTCTTGAAAACTGATAGGCCTACCCCTACGTTTATTTGGGTCCCAAGAGTACAGTGACTATCACAGATTGATATACGCAATTTTATATGGCAATATCAAACGACTTCCCTGTCGTCGCCCAATGTTTTGAGTTTTTCAAAGAAATATAACTCTAATATTCCCGTTATTTAGTAAAATATCACCTTTACTAAATAACGGGCACACCAAAAGAATCACACAACAAAGAGACACGTTTCAAGAACAATATAGGAAAAAACACTGGCGGCACATTAAAACAAACTTCAGCCCAAAATTTGCTCGACGAGGAAGTCGTGTGAGATTGCTGATTGAATTGTAATTGACTTCCATCTCAATTAATTGTGCTTCAGCACAATTGAATTATGCTTCAGCGCAATTATTATTTTATAAATCTGGAGTTGTCCTCCGATACAACTGCAATATCTGCCTGGACAGACAGACATACAGATGGATACATGGACCCACAGGCCACACATTTTATTGAATCCTATTACAAACGACTCCCTTTACTACAATTACAAATGAAGAGTGAAAAACGTTTATTTGCACTTGCATGCCTGTCCGAAATATGCACGAAATTAGAAGAGTCAGTATTTGCGGCCGATTAAAATGTCAGCCTCTAGATTGTCATCGCAAGCACAAATTACATCAAATACAGTAATAAAAAAGTTAGTTCAATTACATATATCAATAAGGATAACAATGTTCACCGTCGGCGAAAAAACGAAAAACTCGAATTCACTTCAGAAAATTCGACTAAAACAATTATTTATAAATATACGTACTGCTCGAAATTCGTACCAGTACGTGGCAATTGGCGATTGGCGAAAAGCAAGCAATAATGAGAAAAAAAATTCGTTTATTTTGAACTGTACAGCTGTGCAGTATAAAGGCCATGACAATAACGATATCCATTTCAATTATAAAGGCGAAGTAGTTTACTGATGAATATTTACATAATTATAAAATAAAGTTTATAAACGCTCAGTGGTTTTAAGACGATTCAATGCATATACGCACAGAAGCGTAATATATTAAGCTCATTTAAATACGTACCGATCTGATGTGTGTCAAGAATTTGACTTAAGAATTATTAGACACAACCTTCGTTGGTGTATTTCAGACTAAATGTATGTTGAATTTATTTTGGTAGTTTAATATTCCAACTGATATTTAGTGTGAAATTTGTTGGTTAATTACATATAGACCTATTGTCGAATATATTCCTAGTTTTTATGTTTACCCATACCATAGTATGGTAAACATAGTGTCGTTGTCCGGATTGACCACTCGTCGTTAGTCCGTCCGTCCGTCTGTCTGTAGACACTTTACGCATGGTGCGATAACTGAAATATTTTCTATCTGATTGGAACCAAATTTTGTATATGAATTTATCAGCACAAAAGGCAGATCGAGTTCGAATATAGGTTTGATCCGAGGTTTTTTTTACGGAGTTATGGCCCTTTTTCGACTTAGAATTTACGGATTCTATGATAACTAAAACTAAATTTATCTAATCGGAACCAAATTTGGTATGTGAGTTTCTCAGCCCAAAAATACAGATCGAGTTCGAATATGGGTTTGATCAGATTATTTTTAACTGAGTTATGGCCCTTTGACATAGAATTCATGCATGCTTCGATAAATCAACCATTTTTCATCTGATAGGAACCAAATTTGGTATGTGAGTTTCTCAACTCAAAATACAGAACGAGTTTGAATATGGGTTAGATCTGATTTGTTATACCAGAGTTATGGCATTTTTCAACTAAGAATTGGACAGATTTGAGTTTTTGATAACCCAGGTATTAAATGCAATAGAGAGTGTTCAGAGAGACTAGCTATAATGTTGTCTTGTTGAATTAGTTATTTTAGCCACCATATATACCACATTGCAGTGAAGCTGTAACCCATTCATGATTCAATGGACTCTCCCATTCAGTTCTAAAAGTTTTAATTGGAATAGTTTATTATTCATTTGCAGGGATGTTCTCATTATAATTTTCAATTAATCATTCTTCTGTTATATCGCCAGGTTTCTCCTTATTCACTTGCACGGATTTCTATAGTTAAAGATTAACACATCTCAACATTCCTGATACTTTCATCTGATACCATGTCTCATTTTATATTGGTTTATTTTGACACACTAGCTCTTTGTCCCTATTGATTGATTAATTTATTTTTATTTTTATGTGTACCCATACCATAGTATGGTACACATATTGTCGACGTCCGGATTGACCACTTGTCGTCCGTCCGTTTGTCGGTATTCACTTTACGCAAGGTGGGATAACTCAAAAAAAAATTATTCGATTGAAACCAAATTCATGACATGATCTATGTTTGGAGGTAAGTGTAATATAGATGAGAATATTTTATTTCTGTTGATTTGGGAGGGGGTGATTAACTGTTTCACGTTAATTTGTAGCTTTTCGCATTAAACTCATGCATAAGGGTTCAACTAAAAATGGTATTTAGTTTTCGGAAATATATTTCTTTTAAAAAACAGGTCACCTAATTCTGAGATATGTTCCTAAACAGGGACTAATTTACTGTGAAAATTCAGTGGCATAGATCGATGCCTTTTAAATTTCCTTCCGTGAGAAACTACATGTGAGAGTAGAAACTTGACCCATTAAACCCTTCCATGACTGGAACATTTTTGGAAATTTTTCGAAAACCATGTGCCAATGTATTCTCTTATATATACGAGTCTCCCATGGGAAGCCTCGAGCATGTGTAAGAGCGTGCATTGGCCTAGCAATACTTCTATTGACATTGTAAGACAATGCAGTCTCTTATATGGGTGAGGCTCCATATATTGGAGACTCGCATATATACATGTAAGAAAATTCACGGTGACATGATCTTTAATACAACACCAGCGTGGCTCCCGTTATGAAAGATACCCTTCCAAAATAGTCAACACAAGCAAACCTGCATGCACGCCAGTGC
This sequence comes from Siphonodentalium dalli, assembly GCA_032622095.1. Lineage (NCBI taxonomy): Eukaryota > Metazoa > Mollusca > Scaphopoda > Gadilida > Siphonodentaliidae > Siphonodentalium > Siphonodentalium dalli. The sequence continues at coordinate 194,031,065 of CP136069.1, forward strand.
ACGGGACCACAGTGCAATATAATATGGGATTCACTCAAAACTACACCATAGATGTGTTCTATTTATTATATGCTTTAACCATGTCGAAAAATATGTTTAATGTATTAATATTCCTTAATTCATGCCAAATAATTTCTCACAAAGTGTACACAAAATTTCAGATGAAAATTAATTTTTGTTGTTCGCCAGCTGTTAGTCAACGAACCACTTTCAAATGGCGAGAAATTAGTCGTCCGCTAAAGAAAATAGTTCCCACAATGTATCACTAAAAGAAATAATTATGTATACGGATACCCATTTAATATCCCAAATAACAATAAGACGACATTCTAATCACGAAATAATAACGTTATATATTATGAATGACTTGGGTGTTCATACAGGTAGTTCCGTCGCACATTGATATAACAAATATGAAAAATATTGGGACAAGACAATCTGCGGAAAGGGACGGGATGAGGGACAGGATTTGCAATGGCATGGGATGGCCGATATCTCGAAAAATATAGCATGTATAGATGGATCATTTTGGAGGCTAACGAAAGCCCAATGCTCATGACAAACAATGGCATTAACCGGATGTTTCATTACTGGGCCAAAAAATGACCTACCCTAAAATTGCCCGCGGGACAGCTGTAGAATTGCGATTTTACAGCGAAAAAGCTATGCCCATGCATCAGCAACATTGGTCTTAAGCAGAAGATTGGCCCCTATAATATTGCACAACATAGATGTATTCATTCGTGCGAAGCGGTTGTTTTTTGCATCTCTAGAGACCACCCATGCGAAGGTAGCAAAACAAATGAAAATTGTGTTCGGCATTCGACATTAATGTTGAGAATTAAGATTTCTCGATGAATATGCCAGCAAACACCTAGTAGTATAGGTATGGTCAGACCTGCAGACAGACAACCCGGTTACATGTATATACAAAGGTGGTGGTGCAATGTGGCACACAGGGGCATGTGCCCTTCAGTCCTTCTGCCACCCATCACAGCCTGAGTTCTCATAAGAACTGTTGGTGATAAAAACAAACCAAGAACAATTACTCCTGAGAAACTTTTTCAAATTGCCTTGGTATCAGATATTTAGAGTTATTCCTCTTTGATATCAAAAATTATTTTGGGGTTGACTGAATTTAGAGATATTTCGATTTTTGTTGCCCGTTATTGTTCAAAGTGTTATTGACTTTGCACAAATATGGCAACAAATTGACTCGAATGAAGAACAGAACTCCAGCGCAAATTTAGAATTCATTAGCGGTCCGAAAAAGATATTGAAAATAGCATTGTAGGTTTTAAGAAAATCGTTATACTGCGTTATTCCATAATTAATATTTCGTCACAACAAATAAGATTTCAATATATCTAAAAAGATTTCGCTACAACGAAACAAAATTAAAGATGTTACAACAACATACTTATATATGCTACTTATAATTAATGCTATTTTATTCTTCCTAACATACATGGTTGAGGTATTGAAGCCAATATCCTATCTTTATATATAAAAAAAGGTGATTTAATATGATCACAAATTCAAAATAGACCAATTAATGGGTCTTTGAAACGTATTATGGCGGTTGAGGCATGAGAACAAAGTTTACATAAAATTTAACCAATACAAAATTGAGGAGCTGAATACAGAAATAGTATTAAATTAAACTATATTATATTTTGATAACATTCATATACATGTTGACAGTGCAATATTACAGAAAATGGTATGGCCTGAAATTCCTTAAATGGACGGGTCTCGTTTTAAACTTCGAAATTATTTTTTCTTTTATCCATATAACGATAATACAAACTTAATATGCCATATTCAAGTTATATTTTGCTACACGAATAGCACCGCGGAGACTTCTTGTTTAACATTTTTTTCATGCTCTGAAAAGTATGATGGTATTCTGTATATGTTTTCTCCGTTACCACGGACACAATTATATCTGATAGTGAGGATTGGCTACGATCCGACTTTTTAGTATGGTGTATTTCAGTGGTAGATGTATGGCACCCGACTAATCATTAATTTTGACAATGGACACACGCCGTGTTCTTCCAATTCCTTCGATATTGGTGACTCTGAAAGATGATTTATGGAAGTCAATTTCCACATTAGTATGCCATTATTATTTCTTTCCTAACAAACCATGACATATAGATGTCATGGCATTCAGATAATTGTGCAATGTACATTCTATTGAAGTGTCTTTGGTCGATTTTATCGGTCATAATTTAAACTACTGACACAAAATACGGAAAATCGAAAACACAACAGGTACGGTAACGGAGAAAACGCGTATCATTTTAATATATATATCTTTATTTTCCTCCATAATTGGGAGTCATATAGCTGCATCGGTGATCAAAATATCGTGTGTTGTACTGTTGTATGCAAATCAAATGTATAAGGGTCCGTTCCGTATGTTATATGTACTGGTATATAAGTTCATGCGTATATGTGTGGGAAATCATTTGAAAACAATTTGTCTCAGCAATGCAAAGGAAATCCGAAGGCTTCCTGTGCGTATACGTAAAAAGCAAAACAAAAATAAAACATGGTGTAGCTGAATTGAAATTTCCCAAAACATGTAAAATGACAGAAGATAACAAGGAGAAAGCGGAGATTTTGAATACATTTTTTCCGAGTGTATTCACGAAGGAGAATCTAGAGAATATTCCTATTCTGAGGTCATCAAATAAAGACACTTTTACCTGTGATTTACAGATCACACCACAAGCAGTTGAAAATAAAGAAAGAACGTTAAATATCTTCAAAAGCTATGGTCATGATAATTTACCCCCTCGCATGTTGAAGGAACTAGCAACCGAAATAAGTGTTCCATTGTGTTATCTGTTCAATAAATCTATAGAGGACAGTGTGATTCCGGATATATGGAAACAGGCCAATGTAACATGTCTATATAAAACAGGATCCAAAAGCGACCCAGGAAACTATCGCCCGGTCAGCTTGACCTGTATTCTATGCAAACTACTGCATGGAATCATTCTTCAGAGACACCATCATGCGACACATGGAAGATAATAAGTTATTTACAACTTGCCAACATGGTTTTAGAGAAAGGTTGTCATGTAAAACGCAACTTATCGAACACCTGGACTTCCTAACAACAGAAATTGACAACGGGAACCCTATAGATATAATATCTCGACTTTATAAGAAAGCTTTCGATACCGTTCCGCATGTAAGACTTCTGAGGAAACTTGAATCATATGGCTTCAGCAACAAGATTCTTCGCTGGATTGAAACTTTCTTGTGTCATCGAAAACAGAGAGTTGTAGTGAATGAAAGCCCATCAACTTGGAAGAAAGTAACAAGCGGAGTTCCTCGAGGAATTTGTGATTGGACCGGCATTGTTCATGATATATATAAACGATATACCCGAAAGTGTTTCATGCATGTGCAAGATATTCGCAGATGATACGAAATTCATTGCCAATCCCATCGCATCACAAATAACATTCAAGGCGCCATCGATTCAGTTTGCCAGTGGTCTCAAAATGCCAGTTACGGTTCAACTCGTCAAAAATTCCCATAATGCACTACGCATACAATAACCCGAAAAGCAATATGTATAATGACAGATACACCGGAAGCACTTACTATAATAGTATCACAGTGTGAAAAAGATTTGGGAATCCATATAGATGATCAGTTAAAATTTGAGATCCATGTCAGCACCACCATTAATAAAACAAATCAGATCCTTGGTGTCATATACAGGACTTTCACCGAACTAAATTCAGATACTTTCACGAGACTTTACTCTTCAATGGTGCGGCCAATAATAGATTACGGTCACTAAATATGGAGCCCTCACCTACTTAAACATTCGAGGGCATTAGAAAGTGTACAAAGACGCGCAACCCGCATGATCCCGTGGCTGCGGAAATATCCATATGAACACCGGCTCATGATTCTAGATCGCATGTCCCTAAAGTACAGGAGACTTCGTGGCGACCTGATAGAGGTGTACAGGACATTATAATATCGACCACGATACGCTATTTCCTGCTGCGACTTATACAGCAACGAGGGGACATGATCAAAAACTTATGATCGACCGCAGTAGCATGACCGGGAGTGAAGCTAATGACTTTAGTACTATAGCTGGGGCTGAACAGTATTCAGATCAGGCAACTTAATATGCAGAGACCTATAAGAAAGTACTTTTTCACGCAGAGAATCCGACCTGCGTGGAATGCTCTTCCTAGCCAAATAGTTAATGCCGAATTATTGGACCACATTTAAGGACTTAGTGGACTATGATTTCACCAGTATAAAATATCAAACAGACTTAACATGAACATGTAAATCAATTGTTATTGTATAATGAGATGATGATGATGCTGATAGTTTCTCCATGCATGCACTTTAGCATGTCAGATATAATGTACATGTACAATCTCGCTTGGACTATTCTGCACGAAACGTGACCACATATCATTTACGTATATACCGTACATATAGTAACAGTCCACTATACACATGGCTGCAGGATATGAAACCGGTGCATACAAACACTTTCTATATGTATGCAGTAACGGAGAAAACAAACCATGTGCAAAATTTCAACTATAAGTTGTGTTGACTAACTTGACTATCTATACTAATAAAACTTTTTTTTTTTGTCTGTCGGGCTATATAACCAAACGGCTGGACCCTCGGACCTGAACATTTACAAATGTACAAATTGGTCAATTGATCCGGGGAGTGTCATGGTGTAGGTACCGTTGACATCAGATGTCTTAAAATTGCAGGGAACACAACATGAGCAATAAAGAGCGTTCCTTATCAGCTTAGACGTCATATATACGACAATTGGTACACATGAGTCACCTGACCAGGGACATGTCATGGGATAGACGCCTTTGACCTCAGATGACATAAACGGCGGCTAATATGTGAGCAACAAAGAGCGTTCCTTGTCATCTTAAGCAATATGTATAGGGACAATGGTAGACAAGAGTCACCTGACCAAGGGAATATCATGGGATAGGCGTCTTTGACCTCAGATGACACAAATGGGGACAAATATATGATAATAAAGAGGGTTCCTTATCAGCTAAAACAATGTGTAGGAAAACTGGTACACATGGGGTCACCTGAACCGGGGAATACCATGGGATAGGCGAGTTTGACCTCATGTGACTGCAATGTGGACTAATAACCTATATTAATTATAATAGATTATCAATGGAGAGCATTTATTATCAGCGCAGAATGAGTGAAAATTGGCACACATATAGGTATTTGACACGGGAAAGTATATTGGGACAGGTGTCGCGCGTTGACATCAGGAGACGTAATGCGGCACTGATAAAAAAAAAATATATATATATATATATATAGAGAGAGAGAGAGAGAGAGAGAGAGAGAGAGAGAGAGAGAGAGGGGAGAGAGAGAGAGGGGGTAACTTTATCCAATGAGTGCCATACACCATATATAGCTGATGCTGACCCCAGGTGACTAAATAATTAATAAATTAGGAGCGCATGTCGCAAATATAAATGCCATCGGGAACGATCCACTTGAACATTCCTCGCCCACCCCGTTCATACAACTTGGCACTGGATCCAATCAGCAAATTGTCCAGTATATATGGCAATATAATTAAATGAAACTGGCCACACTTAAACATAAATAGAAGGCGTTTTAAAATAAGTTCAATGCCGTGTGTTTTTCGTTATGGGCTCTCATCCTGCATGGCGGCCGGGTTTCAGAGGCAGAGACATTTAAAACAAGAATTATCTATATATTTATTTGCCGAATAAATAAATGTGGATATAATTTTAATGGCATTCGCGTTAAATATTTTTTTGTTATATATACATGTATACATAGGCCTATGTGACCCGCCATATCAAATCCAGTCGTAAGTCGTTTTTTTTTTACCCTGTGCCAATGCATTCTCTTATATATGCGAGTCGACCATACGTCGCCTCGCATATATAAGAGAATGCATTGGCTTAACAATGTTTTCTCATTTTTTTAAAATAAATGTTTCTGACAATTTTTAGAACATAAAATAAAAAACATCCATTATACCCTGCAGGCAGCCCCACACATATATAGAAGCATATAGAAGAGAGAGAGAGATGTTTATTCCTCCAAACATGGAGACAATATGATACAATATATACATACACAAATAAACTGTTGACATATATGCACAATATAATTTAACATGACTTAATTCCTCAAATACCAAATGAGACACCAGGAGGTCGGATGACTTTAGAGTCACCATATCAAAGACCGAAGAATAGTTCACATAATAATAATTATAAATTTATTGCTGAAATAATTACTGCAAGACAAGATGTTAAGACATCCATGTATTGCTCAGACCGCGCATAATTCGCAAATGAAGCGGACGCATTGTCCGAATAGCTGCTTCTCGTCGCAGATGAGGTGAATTTCTGCGCTGATGCATCCACCGAAGAAATAGGCTAAGAGGGTTTCTTCTGACATTGCTTCCAAGAAGTTGAACGCATGTATTCCAAATCGATCAATTATTGAGTACCAGAATGTGTTCCGCGTTATCAAAGCGAATTCAGACGAGCATTTACTATACATATGAAACAATTGATTCGAATAATTTAGTTTGCAATGATAACATACAGAAGCATTGTCATACCTTAGATAGAGGTAAACTGCTAGCACACATAACCTTATACATACTATACTACATAGGGCAATATAAAAAGATGCTAGATTTACATCGCCCTCGCTCTCAGGGACCATAATGGAAATAAATGGGTATTTTTTTTACCCTGTGCCAATGCATTCTCTTATATATGCGAGTCGACCATAGGTCGCCTCGCATATATAAGAGAATGCATTGGCCTAACAATTTTTTATCATTGTTTTTAAATAAATGTTTCTGACAATTTTTAGAACATAAAATAAAAAACATCGATTACCCTGCAGGGAGCCCCACACATATATAGAAGCATATAGAAGAGTGTCGTCTGCTCATGTTTGTCTGGGGCTCTGTATGGGTGAAATTATAAAATTGTTAAAGAATATTAGAAAAAATTATTAAAATTGTAAAAAATATTTATGCCAATGCATTCTCTTATATATATGCGAGGCGACCTATGGTCGACTCGCATATATAAGAGAATGCATTGGCACAGGGTAAAAAAATCCCGACTTACGACTGGATTTGATATGGCGGGTCACATATATAGTAAGCGCATTCTTAATCTCATCAGATGGGGAGATTCCCCATGCAGAGCTGTCAGTTATAGGCATAACAATTATCGAAGGACACTATAATGTTATAGACAAGGCCTTTATAGCTGTCTGCATGAAACCAAGTGCACGTGGAAGTTTTTTTAATACGGATGTTAAGGTAGTTATTTGACTATTTGAGTTTTAGCTTTTACTCCAAATTCGAAAATATGAACGCGTGTGTCTGTATATACGCGTATTAATCACATGTAAATCTGGCGGTAACGGAGATCGAGAAAACATCACGGAGAAAACATCAAAAATGTTATCTGAGTGCTCTGTTTTCACACGGAGTGCCAAATTGTATATAATATTTAAGTTATTCTGAGTTGGCCACACTTGCCATTAAATGGGCATATTCTACAGTCAAATCTCATTATTTGTAACGAGCTACGATGGTAACGGAGAAAACAACCTTAAAAAACTATTATAAACTGATATCGATGTAGCCTAGTACCCAGGCCAGCAAACGGGCGAGTAGCAGGAGTTGGGACAGGGTACCAGTCTAATATCGATGTTGTTGACAAATCCATTAAACGGCGACGAGGACACAAGACATAAGTTGTTCATGATGACAAAGCATTTGAGAGTTGCACTATCACATATTCAAAAATATATTATATAGGATTTATTCAATGTTAAAGGTACTCAATCCGATAAAACTCCTCTCAATTACTATTTCAATGGCTTCGGGGGTCAAAAATATTTGATTCGAGTCGAGGAAGTCACCCATCAAAGCTCAGATTTGTTAGATATCGATTTTAGAAATCTATTATTTTTCATTATCGGGAATACTTTCTGGCCCAGAACTCAGTCAAAATTGCGTTATTATTACCACTTGATTTTAGAGTTATCCATCCTTGTCTGTTTGAATAGATTTTGGTATACACATCCCGAGCAGATTACGGCTGTTGAAGGCAATTATTAGTACTCATCTCGAGTAAATAACCAATTTCAAAAATCAATATCTAATAACTCTGAGCTTTGTTGATGGGTTCCTCGACTCGAATCAAATATTTTTTACCCCCAAAGCCAAAGAAATAGTAATATAGGACCCTCTGATCGGATTGTTGTTGTTGGAATCTGTTGAGATGGGGACCCTCTGTTCGGATTGAGTACCTTTAACCGTTGTCTTCATTGGTGGCAACGGAGAAAACCGCGATTGTGTGGATATCACGGAATCTGATTATTTTCTCGGAGAAATGGTTTTCATATATATACAGAAACTGAATATATGGACTGTCGATCCATCGATCCATACAAGTTCAAAGACTTGAGACCATTATGTCACCATATCCAAACCGTTTGCATAGAATTAGCTCAGTATACACAGCTTCTAATATGTGCACACATGCACGGACATCCGAAAATTGGCAAATAAGTAGTATTTACCTCGACTTGTTTTCCAACAAAGGCTCTCCACATATGTGTTATAACTTATATTCTATTTAAATAGATACCGTGTGTTAATATAACTTATGACTCGCTTATATTATTGGGTTGGTATATTCTAACAAGGAAGGTAAGACAACATTTTCCTTGATTTTCAGCTCAAGGAATTTCAGGCTGTATATATCATTATCTGTATATATGAACTGCGTGTATAACATAAGTAAAATCGGTTTCTATATATTATATTGTGATCTATAATATATTTCAAAATCTCGTTTAAAGCTGTGATGAGTAAATGTATATGAGTGCAGAATATAGAAATCCATTTGGGTGTACTCCAGTTCCACATATTAGTGGACGGAGACAATAAAGAAATTGAATTGAATACTGCCATGACTGTGGTTGAATGTTATTGGGAATAAAATAATAAGCAGGCCGTGCAATTGGTTTCAGACAGCTATAAAGGCCTTGTCTATAATGTTATAGTGTCCTTCGATAATTGTTATGCCTATAACTGACAGCTCTGCATGGGGAATCTCCCCATCTGATGAGATTAAGAATGCGCTTACTATATATGTGACCCGCCATATCAAATCCAGTCGTAAGTCGGGATTTTTTTTACCCTGTGCCAATGCATTCTCTTATATATGCGAGTCGACCATAGGTCGCCTCGCATATATATAAGAGAATGCATTGGCATAACAATTTTTTACAATTTTAATAATTTTTTCTAATATTCTTTAACAATTTTATAATTTCACCCACACAGAGCCCCAGACAAACATGAGCAGACGACATTCTTCTATATGCTTCTATATATGTGTGGGGCTCCCTGCAGGGTAATGGATGTTTTTTATTTTATGTTCTAAAAATTGTCAGAAACATTTATTTAAAAACAATGATAAAAAATTGTTAGGCCAATGCATTCTCTTATATATGCGAGGCGACCTATGGTCGACTCGCATATATAAGAGAATGCATTGGCACAGGGTAAAAAAAATACCCATTTATTTCCATTATGGTCCCTGAGAGCGAGGGCGATGTAAATCTAGCATCTTTTTATATTGCCCTATGTAGTATAGTATGTATAAGGTTATGTGTGCTAGCAGTTTACCTCTATCTAAGGGCTGTGTCATATATCCCACCGGGTACAGTATATTTTCGTGGCATTTAAAGGTACGGTTGGCCTTGGTGGTGGGTATCCTGTGAAAATATTTCCAACCGTCAAAAACCGCCACAAACAGAAAGAACATCAAAATGTAGACAGACTTTGTCCGTATACAAATAAGAAATATCGCATAAACAGTATGTTATTGTCATATGGTTGACCATTGTTATGTAAACAAAAGCATAAAAAGTAACTTTTCTGATGTTTGTTTATATTATGATGGTAAACATAAAGAGCGTTCTTTGTGGGTGAATTCCTGATATGGAACTAATAAAGAGCGTTTATGCCATGTGTGTGTGATTAGCCAGTAGCATTGTGCTGTCTTCTGTAACACAATCAGGCTCTTGCTTAGGTAAAATATAGTAGGTCTTTATGATAACATGCTGTTTACGCGATGGTCATGGTATATGTGAACGAAACTGTATGCGTTTTACTGTTTTTTCTGTTTACGGTGATTGGAACAAATATGAATATTTTCGACAACTAAGGCCTCACGTGCCTTTAACTGAATCTCAGATAGACCGAGACAGTAGTTCGTACCTAACGTAATCTTGTTTTTCGCTGAATGGAATGGAACGTGGAACAGTGACAAATCGTCAAACAGGATGTGGAATGGGTATAATCAGTCATTTCTCGGAAAATATCTCACACAGAGGGCTCGTGTATATGTGTCAAACGAAAGTTTGACATTCGCCTCAATCGAATTAGCCCCACTACCAACCGCAAATGGGTGATGCACCCAAAATAAAGTTCAGTCAAAATTGTTGGGTTAACCAAAGTTATACATAATGGGTGGGTCAATTTCCAGAAGTTTTGTTCAATTGTTGCTAGATTTTGGGGTTAGATTAGTTTAGTTAATAGTCACTGATTTCTTTTCAAGGTTGTTAATATATTCCCAAAAAGGAAGTCATTATAATTGTGTTACACCTCGGTTCGGATTTTCATATTATTAAGTTCTAATATATATAGACGTTAAGCTCCGAACTGAATCAATTGATTGGACTTGGTAAACTTAATTAATGACCAGAATCTCAGATTATATGGTCAAAACTAATCCATTGAAATGAAATTATGAAATATAATTATATATTGACATAGGTTTTCTCTAACCTCATATTTAGTTACTTTAAACCCAATGTCTTGTTAATTTAAAGGCACGGGCGGCGTTCGTTGCAGAGATATTATATTTGTTCAAATCGCCATCAACAGAAGGAACACCAAAATATATACAGTTCCGCTCATATGCCAAACATAATCAGCACGTAAATAGTATATTGCCGTCAAGACGTACGATAGTGTACGTAAACAAGAGACTGCTCGTGTTACAGAAGTTGTGCTTCTGTATACATAACACAGCCCAATACTATTGGTTAATCACAGAAAAATGATATAAACGCTCCTTAGTATTTCCATATCAGGAAAACAGAAACAAATAAGGCTCTTTGGGTTTACAATATCCGGATTTAAACAAAAGCCAGGAACCGTAACGTTTTTTGCTTTTGTTTACAATAACATACTGTTTACGCCATATTTCTGATTGGCATAAGAACAAAGTCTGTCTATATCTTACTATTCCTTCTGTTTATGGCGGTTTTTGACGGAGGTGAATATTTTAACAGCGTACTCACCACCAACGCCGCCCTATCATTAACCCAACGATTAGTTACAGTGTTGGGTTACCATATAATTATATGCCAATGGTTGGCTACTATATTCTATATCCAACTATATATACTAGTTTAGTTAGCAACTCGAACACAACGTTTAGTCGGATTCGGTTGATTGTTGGGTTAGGGTCTGACTATAAACTTCAGTTATATTCAACCCAATTTTTAGTGTGTTTTTGGCCAACATTTGGCCTATACCCGTGGGTGTAGTCGGTTTTATTATACGCTCAATAATAGATTATATAAAAAATCGCTATCCATGCACCGCTAGCTGTGAAGATATAGACCATTTTACAGATAACCATTTTGACTGTTGCATTGTGGGCCAGAAACTATCCAAACAAAGCCATGTGCTTTACGGCCGCATGCATTTACTATGGGGGATTTAGGGTGGGTCTATAAAACTAATTATAACTTTGGTATCTGTCATAGTTTACGCGATAAATTTTAAACACATATCAGGGACATGTACCCCTTCTAGAATGTTCAAAAACATTTCCAGTTGCTTGTCGTATTTTAATTGATTTTATACGATGAAATAATGCGAAAATTCAGAAAATTGCTCTAATTTCTCAATATTTTGCGGTTTTAGTAAACGCCTGATAAAAGTCGTTCTATTGGGAATTTTTACACCAAATTTTCAGAGAATATAGAGTAAACACAGTACTATCGGAATATCGTCAAGGAGTTCTGTGCATTTGGTATTAATTTAACCCTCAGATTGCCGAAACTGCCGTCAATAAATTCGCTTTTTCGTGTTCGACGAAAATGAAACTTGTCTGTTTAAAGGTCCCATTTTCGTGTCGAATGGTGATAGAATCTCCATTTGTCAAGTTCATGGATAAATTACATCACACTTAATCGACTTATGTCCGCGGCCATAAACCTGTGTTTTTATAACAATTTATTTGAGACCAACTGTTGCGCGCATATACGTAGCAGACGTATACGGCGCTTAATAATCAGTTGAAGTTAATAATCGTGAAGCCTGTGTAACAAATGTTCAAATACAACAGAAAAAAACTACGTAAAATAAATGGCGTGACCAATGAGCATTCACAAAACAATATACATCAGTTTTGAAAATGATTATAAATGAAAACGCTCTTTGTCGTGTACCGGCGCTTTTGCGCAAGATGTTTTTTAATATTCTCAATATTTTGCGGTTTTAGTACACGCCTGATAAAAGTCGTTCTATTGGGAACTTTTACACCAAATTTTTTGGAGAATATAGAGTAAACACAGTACTATCGGAATATCGTAAAGGAGTTCCGTGCATTTGGGATTAATTACCCCTCAGACTGCCGAAGCTGCCGTCAATAAATTATCTCTTCGCATGCGTTTCACGAAAATGAAACTGTTTTATGAAAAACTTCATGTTTTAACTGACAACTGAAGCACGTGAGAGGGCGAGGTGATACTCTTGCATGTCTATTGTGACATGTTGAACCTAATCCATATGCTAGGGTTTCTTAAATAGTTGTCTGAAAATGCCGCCACTGCCTGCTATATATGCGACTTGGTTTGGAGAACAAAATCACCGGGATGAAGGAGAATATCTCTCGGATCTTTTCGACCATCCCGGGCGCTTCGCACCCTTCTACTCTCATTCAACAAAATCACTTCGCTTCGTGCCCATCTACTACCCTTACAAAATCATAAATTGAAAATGCCTTCAAATCGCTGTGCAGTTTTCGGTTGCAATAATGACCGACGTAACCTAGAAACGTGAGTATTATTTAATTTGATATGTACTATAAGTTTATTGATTTCCTACAAAAAACTTTTTATACCATATAAAACGGAACCAATAAAGAGCGTTTATGTTCTCATTACATGACCGCAAATATGTCGTTTTCAATCTACATCGATGTGTTAAGATGGAGATGCAAGAGATTTCAACAAAGTATTTCTTTGGATCTATCTGGCGAAAAATCTTGAATTTCACATCTTCGTTGTATGTAGAATCTGAGCATTTATTAAGAGACAACAAAAACTCCAGGCATAACAACTTCGCTTTTTTTTGGTATTAACCGTTTTCTGTTGATCATATGCCGACTAAATAACTGGAAATTTCTGTTTGTGTGCCAACTCGGCTAGCTGCACTTTCTCATCTTTTTTTCGTCTAGTTGATGGAACACCACGGTCGTTTAGGAAGGTTTTTAGTTCGCTGTCTGTACATCAACTGGCCATGCATGCTTCTATTTTATATACCCCATAAAACTTCCGTTGGATGTTCTCACTTGTGTTTCAACAATTCACCGAAAGTGACGACGTGTCATGTATAACTAAACATGTGTGATATACGGCATGAATTTGGCAAAGTATGACTTGTGTTCACTGCGTGCTCACCAAAGAATCACAATAGACTGTAACAACACCCGTGATGTTTTACTTCAACTTTCAAAAGAGGAAGTTTGAACACATTTTGTATTGTTTTTTTTTTTTTAGCCTAGAACAAAATCCAATGATTGCGTCCATTAAAAACCTTCTTGCGCAAAAGCGCCGGTACACGACAAAGAGCGTTTTCATTTATAATCATTTTCACTCGTTTTCAAAACTGATGTATATTGTTTTGTGAATGCTCATTGGTCACGCTATTTATTTTACGTATTTTTTTCCCCGTTGTATTTGAACATTTGTTACACAGGCTTCACGATTATTAACTTCAACTGATAAGCGCCGACTGCTGCGTATGCGCGCAACAGTTTGTCTCAAATAAATTGTTATAAAAACACAGGTTTATGGCCGCGGACATAAGCCGATTAAGTGTGATGTAATTTATCCATGAACTTGACAAATGGAGATTCTATCACCATTCGACACGAAAATGGGACCTTTAAACAGACAAGTTTCATTTTCGTCGAACACGAAAAAACGAATATATTGACGGCAGCTTCGGCAGTCTGAGGGTTAAATTAATACCAAATGCACAGAACTCCTTTATGATATTCCGATAGTACTGTGTTTACTCTATATTCTCTGAAAATTTGGTGTAAAAATTCCCAATAGAACGACTTTTATCAGGCGTTTACTAAAACCGCAAAATATTGAGAAATTAGTGCAATTTTCTGAATTTTCGCATTATTTCATCGTATAAAATCAATTAAAATACGACAAGCAACTGGAAATGTTTTTGAACATTCTAGAAGGGGTACATGTCCCTGATATGTGTTTAAAATTTCTCGCGTAAACTATGACAGATACCAAAGTTATAATTAGTTTTATAGACCCACCCTAAATCCCCCATAGTAAATGCATGCGGCCGTAAAGCACGTGGCTTTGTTTGGATAGTTTCTGGCCCACAATGCATCATTCTCGCTATCTGTAAAATGGTCTATAGAAAATTATATACTTTCATTGTAGCAAAAGTTAACGTTACGGGCGTAACTAAATTTCTTGAGTAACTATCATCGAATTGTAAAATGTTAACCATATTTTAGTAGCATTGGTATAATTATATTATGAAGTATTAGATTTCAATGTAACCCGGTTATATGATGGCCATATGCCAACACCAGAACACGCGTATAATAAAAAGAAAATCAAGTGTTTTTGCGTGGATATACCGTCATACCGAAAATTATCTCATTCGTGGCCGCGACAATTTTTTATTATTCGCTCGTGGTAAGCCACTCGCGAAAAAAAGACGTTTGTCTCGGCCACTCATGAGATAATTTTCGGTATACACTTAAAGGTACTCAACCCGTAAAGAGGGTCCCCATCTCAACAGATTCCAACAACAACAATCCGATCGGAGGGTCCTATATTACTATTTCTTTGGCTTTGGGGGTAAAAAATATTTGATTCGAGTCGAGGAACCCATCAAACAAAGCTCAGAGTTATTAGATATTGATTTTTGAAAATTCTTATGTTCTCGAGATGAGTACTTATAACTGCCGTCAATTTGGTAACCTGCTCGAGATATTACGCCAAAATTCTATTCAAACAGACAAGGATGGATAACTCTATAATCAAGTGGGTAATAATAACGAATTTTTGACTATCTTCTGGGCCAGAAAGAATTCCCGATAATGAAAAATAATAGATTTCTAAAATCGATATCTAACAAATCTGAGCTTTGATGGGTGACTTCCTCGACTCGAATCAAATATTTTTGACCCCCGAAGCCATTGAAATAGTAATTGAGAGGAGTTTTATCGGGTTGAGTACCTTTAATAACACTATATATTGATGTCCTCTATAGATTTCCTCTATAGATTTCCTCCGTTTAACAATGAATATGTATTAAATGTGCAACATGTCAGGGTTGGAATCATGAATACATTTTACAAACTTAATGTTTAAATTTTTTAGTGTTCATGCTTTCTAATTGTTTTGACTGGTTCTTTTCGTGTCTACTTTTGAGTCGAAGATGTCTTCTGTAACCGTTCAGGTTAATAGGTTTTCTTAACATCAAAGTTAATAATTTGATAGGAATTTAATTTATGGCTGGAGCCATATAAATTACGTTACGAATTTCCGAGTTGAGGTAATCAAATTCATTTACGGATAGTGGATTGGGCAACGCGTGGCACACATGATCGTATAAACAAATATGTTGATACGGGGCGTTTATTTATTTTATTTATTTATTTGTAAGAAAAGTGTACAAAAATTACTTGACAATGACAATTTTCGCATTCCGGTTAATCTGCCATCCGTATAACATTACTTCGTACTCAACAGACTTTCAAATATGGAAATCTGGTTACGTTATTCTTCGACTCAGAGACTATAGAAACCAACAAGAACAATTGAGTACATTACCCCTTAAAGATGCATAATCCGACTTAACGCTCCCAAATTACTATTTCTGTGGCTTCGCGAGTAAACATATATTTGATTCGAGTCAAGGAACCCACCCATCAAAGCTCAGAGTGATCAGATATCGATATTTTATTTGTTATTTCCCGATATGTAATTTTTGGCGGCCTGGCAAAAAAGTACGGCCTCTGACCAAATTGCGGATGAAGATGGATAACTCTAAAATCAAGTGTCTTTGGGTGTAGATATTTGACAACCCGGCTCAATTTCGTTGAACAAAATGGTGATAAATAACACGTTATGGGAGGCCGGCCAAATAACCACTAGAAACACCCACCCTCACATCCGAGGGGTGAACATGGGATATGGACCATTTTCGAGACCGGTAAGGATTTCGGGCAATTTGGCGGCATGGGTGGCCCGCCCCAAATACCCAATAGAAACACGCCACCCCTCAACACGGGGGAACCACCCCGGGGGTGAAAATGGGGGTATGGACCATTTTCGAGAACGGTCGGTAAAACTTTCGGCCAATTTGAGGGTACCCCATAGAAACACCCCTGGGGGTACCACAAAAATATAAAAATGTTTCTTTCGGTCAATTTTACGGCTTGGTGTGTGGCCCGCCCAAATAGCCCCTAGAAACACCCTCACTCCGGGGCTAATACCCCGAGGTGGGTGAAAATGGGGTATGGACCATTTTCGCGAACGCGGTGAGTGGCCCACCCTAAATACCCCCTATAAACATCCCAACCCCTCACTCATGGTCCATACCCCTTTTTCACCCGCTCGGGTGGTACCACCCGGGGTGGTGATGGTGGTGTGGGAGGGTCACTATATATGGTATTTGAGGGCGGGCCACCCACCCATACCGTCCATGCAAATTGGCCGCAATCCTTACCGTTCTCGAAAATGCTTCATACCCAATTTCAACCCCCTCGGGTTAGGGTTGGGGTGTTTCTATTGGGTATTTGGGCGGGCCACCCACCCATGCCGTACAATTGACCGAAAGAGACATTTTGCGAATAAGGAACAAAATGGTCCATACCCCATTTTTCACCCCAGCGTGGTGCATGCATGGTATACCCCCCCCCCCACCCCCCCCCCCCCCCAGGATGGTGGTGGGTGGTTTCTATATATGTTGTATTTTGGTCGGGCCACCCACTCCTGTCTTCAAATTAGCCTAAATCCTTACTGTTCTCGAAGATTGTCCATACCCAAGTTCACCAACTCGGGGTTGTACCCGCGGGTGAGGGCTGGTGGTGTTTCTATATGGGCTATTTGGGGCGGGCCACCGTCCCATGCCGTCCAATTCGCCGAAATTCTTACCGTTCTCGAAAATGGTCCATAATTATATCCAATTTTCACCAACTCCGGTGGTATATCCCCCACCTCCGGTGAGGGTTGGGGTGTTTCTGGTGGGTATTTGGGCGGGTCACTCATCCATTCCGTCAAATTGACCGTATAAGATATATTTTTGCGAATAAGGAATAGGGCATACGTTCCAAAAGTCATGTTTGTCATGCATATATATTAGATAATATATAACTATATTTACATACACCTGATATCTCTTCCGATTTCATCATGGCGTTACGATAGACACGCCCCCTTATTCAATGCGTTCATAAACCTATGAACGTAACGTGACGTCACTTCCAATGTCGTTCATAGGTTTATGAACACATTGGTCCCGGAAATCACCGGGGATTGTCGGACATTACCGACTGCTTGAGTATATAGTACGTCCGGATTTGGCAAGAAATTTGTTTCGGTCTATAATCAGTGTTGTTGCTCTGTGTTACTGAGCGTTGATGTTAAAAAAAACCGCGCTACTCAATAGGGTTTTATCATTTTCCTTGCCGCTACAAATATTCCCCCGAACCTCACAAATATATCATTATGGTAGAACGGCGTGTTGTCGATTTCTTATCCGCAGCCGAAACTTAATTGTTAGTTTCAGATATTAATCATTCTTGAAATCAACAGGTCTACATTAGTTACCGGTACTATCTAAACAAGACATATTGTCACATGTGTATACTTTACTGTTAAATTGCGTTTTTTCCGTTCTCCATGAATGGATTCTCAAAATGTTTGGTTTTCCAAAAAACAAGGATTCGAACTGTCTGAACTGAACTCCATGCATTCGTTTAAATAGATGAATAAATAGTGGGAAAGACATACAATCCTAATTCATAATGAATTTAAGTATATAAATATAAATAATAAACGGCGGATTCAACGTGGTCATGGGTTTTGACCGCGTTAAAAAATCAGCAAACTCCGCATGAACCCCTTCGGTGTTCATGAAGTTTGCTGATTTTTTCTCGCGGTCAAAATCCCATGACCACATTGAAACCGCCGTTCATTTCTTATATATTTACATACACCTGATATCTCTTCCGATTTCCCCATAGCGTTACGGTAGACACGCCCCCTTATTCAATGCGTTCATAAACCTATGAACGTAACGTGACGTCACTTTCAATGTCGTTCATAGGTTTATGAACACATTGGTCCCGGAAATCACCGGGGATTGTCGGACATTACCGACTGCTTGAGTATCTAGTCAACCAATACGCCAATAATTTGATAGCAAACAATATGTAATCGAGGTTCACGATTGGGTGGCGAGTGGCATCTAATCGCGAGCACGGATGGCACGAGATGTTCGATTGTTGGTTATCATATAATCCCATATCCCATAATATGTCAAATATAGGGAATTATCGAAATATGAAATACAACGAAAACGCGAAATATGAAAATACAGCGAAATAGCACGAAAAATCGAAATAGGAAAATACAGCGAAATATAGAGCGAAATATAGAAATAGGAAATTATTTTAATAAACGAAATAACGGAGATATTTGAAAAAGTGTTTTTGACGAAATAACGGACATATTTGGAGAAGTGTTTTAAAGAGCGTAAGTATATAAATATAAATAATAAACGGCGGATTCAACGGGGTCATGGGTTTTGATCGCGATAAAAAATCAGCAAACTCCAGTTTGCTGAATTTTTCTTGCGGTCAAAATCCCATTACCACATTGAAACCGCCGTTCATTTCTTATATAACCTCTATACAACAGACCGTGAATTCGTCGTGATTTCTCAAAGCGCACGGGTTATTCGCCCGATTATGTGATAGATATATAACGACAACCGGGCGTGTGACCCAGCTACGACCAGGCGTGTGACCAGACAATGTATTGACAAACTTGTATAGTCATCATAAACATCATATCCTTCAATCCTTGCAATTGAGCAATTATGACAATCGACCAAATCCATGTCGTCCCCGCGGTCGAGTAACACTTTGTGTTACTATTAAAACCCAGTTTAAACTGGTAGTATAAACTAGGTCTAAACTGGAGATGCCGATCTGGACCTTTGCATGTAAATGGCACATGCAATATAATATGTACAATTATACATGTATTATATATGCTATAGATAAATGTGTAGTGTATATATTTGGGCCTACAAAAATGTTCAATAGAAATCTTACCGAGAAATCGAATGAATGTTACCGAGAAATCGTATGAGTGTTACCGAGAAATCGTATGAATGTTACCGATAAATCGTATGAATGTTACCGAGAAATCGTATGAATGTTACCGAGAAATCGTATGAGTGTTACCGAGAAATCGTATGAATGTTACCGAGAAATCGTATGAGTGTTACCGATAAATCGTATGAATGTTACCGAGAAATCGAATGAATGTTACCGAGAAATCGTATGAGTGTTACCGAGAAATCGTATGAGTGTTACCGATAAATCGTATGAGTGTTACCGAGAAATCGTATGAGTGTTACCGATAAATCGTATGAGTGTTACCGAGAAATCGTATGAATGTTACCGAGAAATCGTATGAATGTTACCGAGAAATCGTATGAATGTTACCGAGAAATCGTATGAATGTTACCGACAAATCGTATGAATGTTACCGAGAAATCGTATGAGTGTTACCGATAAATCGTATGAGTGTTACCGATAAATCGTATGAGTGTTACCGAGAAATCGTATGAGTGTTACCGATAAATCGTATGAATGTTACCGATAAATCGTATGAGTGTTACCGAGAAATCGTATGAGTGTTACCGATAAATCGTATGAGTGTTACCGAGAAATCGTATGAATGTTACCGAGAAATCGTATGAATGTTACCGAGAAATCGTATGAGTGTTACCGATAAATCGTATGAATGTTACCGAGAAATCGTATGAATGTTACCGAGAAATCGTATGAGTGTTACCGAGAAATCGTATGAGTGTTACCGAGAAATCGTATGAGTGTTACCGAGAAATCGTATGAATGTTACCGAGAAATCGTATGAGTGTTACCGAGAAATCGTATGAATGTTACCGAGAAATCGTATGAGTGTTACCGAGAAATCGTATGAATGTTACCGAGAAATCGTATGAGTGTTACCGAGAAATCGTATGAATGTTACCGAGAAATCGTATGAGTGTTACCGATAAATCGTATGAATGTTACCGAGAAATCGTATGAGTGTTACCGAGAAATCGTATGAGTGTTACCGAGAAATCGTATGAGTGTTACCGAGAAATCGTATGAATGTTACCGATAAATCGTATGAGTGTTACCGAGAAATCGTATGAATGTTACCGAGAAATCGTATGAATGCTACCGAGAAATCGTATGAATGCTACCGAGAAATCGTATGAATGTTACCGAGAAATCGTATGAATGTTACCGAGAAATCGTATGAGTGTTACCGAGAAATCGTATGAGTGTTACCGAGAAATTGTATGAATGTTACCGAGAAATCGTATGAATGTTACCGAGAAATCGTATGAGTGTTACCGAGAAATCGTATGAATGTTACCGAGAAATCGTATGAATGTTACCGAGAAATCGTATGAGTGTTACCGATAAATCGTATGAGTGTTACCGATAAATCGTATGAGTGTTACCGATAAATCGTATGAGTGTTACCGATAAATCGTAGGAGTGTTACCGATAAATCGTATGAGTGTTACCGAGAAATCGTATGAATGTTACCGAGAAATCGTATGAATCTTACCGAGAAATCGTATGAGTGTTACCGAGAAATCGTATGAGTGTTACCGAGAAATCGTATGAATGTTACCGAGAAATCGTATGAATGTTACCGAGAAATCGTATGAGTGTTACCGAGAAATCGTATGAATGTTACCGAGAAATCGTATGAATGTTACCGAGAAATCGTATGAGTGTTACCGAGAAATCGTATGAGTGTTACCGAGAAATCGTATGAGTGTTACCGAGAAATCGTATGAATGTTACCGATAAATCGTATGAGTGTTACCGATAAATCGTATGAGTGTTACCGATAAATCGTATGAGTGTTACCGATAAATCGTATGAGTGTTACCGATAAATCGTATGAGTGTTACCGATAAATCGTATGAATGTTACCGAGAAATCGTATGAATGTTACCGAGAAATCGTATGAATGTTACCGATAAATCGTATGAGTGTTACCGATAAATCGTATGAGTGTTACCGATAAATCGTATGAGTGTTACCGAGAAATCGTATGAATGTTACCGATAAATCGTATGAGTGTTACCGAGAAATCGTATGAATGTTACCGATAAATCGTATGAGTGTTACCGATAAATCGTATGAGTGTTACCGAGAAATCGTATGAGTGTTACCGAGAAATCGTATGAATGTTACCGAGAAATCGTATGAGTGTTACCGAGAAATCGTATGAATGTTACCGAGAAATCGTATGAATGTTACCGAGAAATCGTATGAGTGTTACCGAGAAATCGTATGAGTGTTACCGATAAATCGTATGAATGTTACCGAGAAATCGTATGAGTGTTACCGAGAAATCGTATGAGTGTTACCGATAAATCGTATGAATGTTACCGAGAAATCGTATGAATGTTACCGATAAATCGTATGAGTGTTACCGATAAATCGTATGAGTGTTACCGAGAAATCGTATGAGTGTTACCGAGAAATCGTATGAATGTTACCGAGAAATCGTATGAATGTTACCGATAAATCGTATGAGTGTTACCGAGAAATCGTATGAGTGTTACCGATAAATCGTATGAGTGTTACCGAGAAATCGTATGAGTGTTACCGAGAAATCGTATGAGTGTTACCGAGAAATCGTATGAATGTTACCGAGAAATCGTATGAGTGTTACCGATAAATCGTATGAGTGTTACCGATAAATCGTATGAGTGTTACCGAGAAATCGTATGAATGTTACCGAGAAATCGTATGAATGTTACCGAGAAATCGTATGAGTGTTACCGAGAAATCGTATGAGTGTTACCGAGAAATCGTATGAATGTTACCGAGAAATCGTATGAATGTTACCGAGAAATCGTATGAGTGTTACCGAGAAATCGTATGAGTGTTACCGAGAAATCGTATGAGTGTTACCGAGAAATCGTATGAGTGTTACCGAGAAATCGTATGAGTGTTACCGATAAATCGTATGAATGTTACCGATAAATCGTATGAGTGTTACCGAGAAATCGTATGAGTGTTACCGAGAAATCGTATGAGTGTTACCGAGAAATCGTATGAATGTTACCGAGAAATCGTATGAGTGTTACCGATAAATCGTATGAGTGTTACCGAGAAATCGTATGAGTGTTACCGAGAAATCGTATGAGTGTTACCGAGAAATCGTATGAATGTTACCGATAAATCGTATGAATGTTACCGAGAAATCGTATGAATGTTACCGAGAAATCGTATGAGTGTTACCGAGAAATCGTATGAATGTTACCGAGAAATCGTATGAGTGTTACCGAGAAATCGTATGAGTGTTACCGAGAAATCGTATGAGTGTTACCGATAAATCGTATGAATGTTACCGAGAAATCGTATGAATGTTACCGAGAAATCGTATGAGTGTTACCGAGAAATCGTATGAGTGTTACCGAGAAATCGTATGAGTGTTACCGAGAAATCGTATGAGTGTTACCGAGAAATCGTATGAATGTTACCGAGAAATCGTATGAGTGTTACCGAGAAATCGTATGAATGTTACCGAGAAATCGTATGAGTGTTACCGATAAATCGTATGAGTGTTACCGATAAATCGTATGAATGTTACCGAGAAATCGTATGAGTGTTACCGAGAAATCGTATGAATGTTACCGAGAAATCGTATGAGTGTTACCGAGAAATCGTATGAGTGTTACCGAGAAATCGTATGAATGTTACCGAGAAATCGTATGAGTGTTACCGAGAAATCGTATGAATGTTACCGAGAAATCGTATGAGTGTTACCGAGAAATCGTATGAATGTTACCGAGAAATCGTATGAATGTTACCGAGAAATCGTATGAGTGTTACCGAGAAATCGTATGAATGTTACCGAGAAATCGTATGAATGTTACCGAGAAATCGTATGAATGTTACCGAGAAATCGTATGAGTGTTACCGATAAATCGTATGAATGTTACCGAGAAATCGTATGAATGTTACCGAGAAATCGTATGAGTGTTACCGAGAAATCGTATGAATGTTACCGAGAAATCGTATGAGTGTTACCGAGAAATCGTATGAGTGTTACCGAGAAATCGTTATGAATGTTACCGAGAAATCGTATGAGTGTTACCGAGAAATCGTATGGATGTTACCGAGAAATCGTATGAATGTTACAGAGAAATCGTATGAATGTTACCGAGAAATCGTATGAATGTTACCGAGAAATCGTATGAGTGTTACCGATAAATCGTATGAATGTTACCGAGAAATCGTATGAGTGTTACCGAGAAATCGTATGAATGTTACCGAGAAATCGTATGAGTGTTACCGAGAAATCGTATGAATGTTACCGAGAAATCGAATGAATGTTACCGAGAAATCGTATGAGTGTTACCGAGAAATCGTATGAATGTTACCGAGAAAATCGTATGAATGTTACCGAGAAATCGAATGAATGTTACCGAGAAATCGTATGAATGTTACCGAGAAATCGTATGAATGTTACCGAGAAATCGTATGAATGTTACCGAGAAATCGTATGAGTGTTACCGAGAAATCGTATGAGTGTTACCGATAAATCGTATGAGTGTTACCGATAAATCGTATGAGTGTTACCGAGAAATCGTATGAGTGTTACCGAGAAATCGTATGAATGTTACCGAGAAATCGTATGAATGTTACCGAGAAATCGTATGAGTGTTACCGATAAATCGTATGAGTGTTACCGAGAAATCGTATGAATGTTACCGAGAAATCGTATGAATGTTACCGAGAAATCGTATGAATGTTACCGAGAAATCGTATGAGTGTTACCGAGAAATCGTATGAGTGTTACCGATAAATCGTATGAGTGTTACCGAGAAATCGTATGAATGTTACCGAGAAATCGTATGAGTGTTACCGAGAAATCGTATGAGTGTTACCGATAAATCGTATGAGTGTTACCGAGAAATCGTATGAATGTTACCGAGAAATCGTATGAATGTTACCGAGAAATCGTATGAGTGTTACCGAGAAATCGTATGAGTGTTACCGAGAAATCGTATGAATGTTACCGAGAAATCGTATGAATGTTACCGAGAAATCGTATGAATGTTACCGAGAAATCGTATGAATGTTACCGATAAATCGTATGAGTGTTACCGATAAATCGTATGAGTGTTACCGAGAAATCGTATGAATGTTACCGATAAATCGTATGAGTGTTACCGAGAAATCGTATGAATGTTACCGATAAATCGTATGAATGTTACCGAGAAATCGTATGAGTGTTACCGAGAAATCGTATGAGTGTTACCGATAAATCGTATGAATGTTACCGAGAAATCGTATGAATGTTACCGATAAATCGTATGAGTGTTACCGATAAATCGTATGAGTGTTACCGAGAAATCGTATGAGTGTTACCGAGAAATCGTATGAATGTTACCGAGAAATCGTATGAATGTTACCGAGAAATCGTATGAGTGTTACCGATAAATCGTATGAGTGTTACCGAGAAATCGTATGAGTGTTACCGATAAATCGTATGAGTATTACCGAGAAATCGTATGAGTGTTACCGAGAAATCGTATGAATGTTACCGAGAAATCGTATGAGTGTTACCGAGAAATCGTATGAATGTTACCGAGAAATCGTATGAGTGTTACCGAGAAATCGTATGAGTGTTACCGATAAATCGTATGAGTGTTACCGAGAAATCGTATGAATGTTACCGAGAAATCGTATGAATGTTACCGAGAAATCGTATGAGTGTTACCGAGAAATCGTATGAGTGTTACCGAGAAATCGTATGAGTGTTACCGAGAAATCGTATGAGTGTTACCGAGAAATCGTATGAGTGTTACCGAGAAATCGTATGAGTGTTACCGATAAATCGTATGAATGTTACCGATAAATCGTATGAGTGTTACCGAGAAATCGTATGAGTGTTACCGAGAAATCGTATGTTACCGATAAATCGTATGAATGTTACCGAGAAATCGTATGAGTGTTACCGAGAAATCGTATGAATGTTACCGAGAAATCGTATGAGTGTTACCGAGAAATCGTATGAGTGTTACCGAGAAATCGTATGAATGTTACCGAGAAATCGTATGAGTGTTACCGAGAAATCGTATGAATGTTACCGAGAAATCGTATGAGTGTTACCGAGAAATCGTATGAATGTTACCGAGAAATCGTATGAATGTTACCGAGAAATCGTATGAGTGTTACCGAGAAATCGTATGAATGTTACCGAGAAATCGTATGAATGTTACCGAGAAATCGTATGAATGTTACCGAGAAATCGTATGAGTGTTACCGATAAATCGTATGAATGTTACCGAGAAATCGTATGAATGTTACCGAGAAATCGTATGAGTGTTACCGAGAAATCGTATGAATGTTACCGAGAAATCGTATGAGTGTTACCGAGAAATCGTATGAATGTTACCGAGAAATCGTATGAATGTTACCGAGAAATCGTATGAGTGTTACCGAGAAATCGTATGGATGTTACCGAGAAATCGTATGAATGTTACCGAGAAATCGTATGAATGTTACCGAGAAATCGTATGAATGTTACCGAGAAATCGTATGAATGTTACCGAGAAATCGTATGAGTGTTACCGAGAAATCGTATGAATGTTACCGAGAAATCGTATGAGTGTTACCGAGAAATCGTATGAGTGTTACCGAGAAATCGTATGAGTGTTACCGATAAATCGTATGAATGTTACCGAGAAATCGTATGAATGTTACCGAGAAATCGTATGAGTGTTACCGAGAAATCGTATGAGTGTTACCGAGAAATCGTATGAGTGTTACCGAGAAATCGTATGAATGTTACCGAGAAATCGTATGAATGTTACCGAGAAATCGTATGAGTGTTACCGATAAATCGTATGAGTGTTACCGATAAATCGTATGAATGTTACCGAGAAATCGTATGAGTGTTACCGAGAAATCGTATGAATGTTACCGAGAAATCGTATGAGTGTTACCGAGAAATCGTATGAGTGTTACCGAGAAATCGTATGAATGTTACCGAGAAATCGTATGAGTGTTACCGAGAAATCGTATGAATGTTACCGAGAAATCGTATGAGTGTTACCGAGAAATCGTATGAATGTTACCGAGAAATCGTATGAATGTTACCGAGAAATCGTATGAGTGTTACCGAGAAATCGTATGAATGTTACCGAGAAATCGTATGAATGTTACCGAGAAATCGTATGAATGTTACCGAGAAATCGTATGAGTGTTACCGATAAATCGTATGAATGTTACCGAGAAATCGTATGAATGTTACCGAGAAATCGTATGAGTGTTACCGAGAAATCGTATGAATGTTACCGAGAAATCGTATGAGTGTTACCGAGAAATCGTATGAATGTTACCGAGAAATCGTATGAATGTTACCGAGAAATCGTATGAGTGTTACCGAGAAATCGTATGGATGTTACCGAGAAATCGTATGAATGTTACCGAGAAATCGTATGAATGTTACCGAGAAATCGTATGAATGTTACCGAGAAATCGTATGAATGTTACCGAGAAATCGTATGAGTGTTACCGATAAATCGTATGAATGTTACCGAGAAATCGTATGAGTGTTACCGAGAAATCGTATGAATGTTACCGAGAAATCGTATGAGTGTTACCGAGAAATCGTATGAATGTTACCGAGAAATCGAATGAATGTTACCGAGAAATCGTATGAGTGTTACCGAGAAATCGTATGAATGTTACCGAGAAATCGTATGAATGTTACCGAGAAATCGTATGAATGTTACCGAGAAATCGTATGAATGTTACCGAGAAATCGTATGAGTGTTACCGAGAAATCGTATGAATGTTACCGAGAAATCGTATGAATGTTACCGAGAAATCGTATGAATGTTACCGAGAAATCGTATGAATGTTACCGAGAAATCGTATGAGTGTTACCGAGAAATCGTATGAGTGTTACCGATAAATCGTATGAGTGTTACCGATAAATCGTATGAGTGTTACCGAGAAATCGTATGAATGTTACCGAGAAATCGTATGAATGTTACCGAGAAATCGTATGAGTGTTACCGATAAATCGTATGAGTGTTACCGAGAAATCGTATGAATGTTACCGAGAAATCGTATGAATGTTACCGAGAAATCGTATGAGTGTTACCGAGAAATCGTATGAGTGTTACCGATAAATCGTATGAGTGTTACCGAGAAATCGTATGAATGTTACCGAGAAATCGTATGAATGTTACCGATAAATCGTATGAATGTTACCGATAAATCGTATGAGTGTTACCGAGAAATCGTATGAATGTTACCGAGAAATCGAATGAATGTTACCGAGAAATCGTATGAGTGTTACCGAGAAATCGTATGAGTGTTACCGAGAAATCGTATGAGTGTTACCGAGAAATCGTATGAGTGTTACCGATAAATCGTATGAGTGTTACCGATAAATCGTATGAGTGTTACCGAGAAATCGTATGAATGTTACCGAGAAATCGTATGAATGTTACCGAGAAATCGTATGAGTGTTACCGAGAAATCGTATGAATGTTACCGAGAAATCGTATGAGTGTTACCGAGAAATCGTATGAGTGTTACCGATAAATCGTATGAATGTTACCGAGAAATCGTATGAGTGTTACCGACAAATCGTATGAATGTTACCGACAAATCGTATGAATGTTACCGATAAATCGTATGAGTGTTACCGAGAAATCGTATGAATGTTACCGATAAATCGTATGAATGTTACCGAGAAATCGTATGAGTGTTACCGACAAATCGTATGAATGTTACCGAGAAATCGTATGAATGTTACCGATAAATCGTATGAGTGTTACCGATAAATCGTATGAATGTTACCGAGAAATTGTATGAATGTTACCGAGAAATCGTATGAATGTTACCGAGAAATCGTATGAATGTTACCGAGAAATCGTATGAGTGTTACCGATAAATCGTATGAGTGTTACCGATAAATCGTATGAATGTTACCGAGAAATCGTATGAGTGTTACCGAGAAATCGTATGAGTGTTACCGAGAAATCGTATGAATGTTACCGAGAAATCGTATGAATGTTACCGAAAAATCGAATGAATGTTACCGAGAAATCGAATGAATGTTACCGAGAAATCGTATGAATGTTACCGAGAAATCGTATGAGTGTTACCGAGAAATCGAATGAATGTTACCGAGAAATCGTATGAATGTTACCGAGAAATCGTATGATGTTACCGAGAAATCGTATGAATGTTACCGAGAAATCGTATGAGTGTTACCGAGAAATCGTATGAATGTTACCGAGAAATCGTATGAATGTTACCGAGAAATCGTATGAATGTTACCGAGAAATCGTATGAGTGTTACCGAGAAATCGTATGAATGTTACCGAGAAATCGTATGAATGTTACCGATAAATCGTATGAATGTTACCGAGAAATCGTATGAATGTTACCGAGAAATCGTATGAATGTTACCGAGAAATCGTATGAGTGTTACCGAGAAATCGTATGAATGTTACCGAGAAATCGTAGGAGTGTTACCGAGAAATCGTATGAGTGTTACCGAGAAATCGTATGAGTGTTACCGATAAATCGTATGAATGTTACCGAGAAATCGTATGAATGTTACCGAGAAATCGTATGAGTGTTACCGAGAAATCGTATGAGTGTTACCGAGAAATCGTATGAGTGTTACCGATAAATCGTATGAGTGTTACCGAGAAATCGTATGAATGTTACCGATAAATCGTATGAATGTTACCGAGAAATCGTATGAATGTTACCGAGAAATCGTATGAATGTTACCGAGAAATCGTATGAGTGTTACCGATAAATCGTATGAGTGTTACCGATAAATCGTATGAATGTTACCGAGAAATCGTATGAGTGTTACCGAGAAATCGTATGAATGTTACCGAGAAATCGTATGAGTGTTACCGATAAATCGTATGAGTGTTACCGAGAAATCGTATGAATGTTACCGAGAAATCGTATGAATGTTACCGAGAAATCGTATGAATGTTACCGAGAAATCGTATGAGTGTTACCGAGAAATCGTATGAATGTTACCGAGAAATCGTATGAATGTTACCGAGAAATCGTATGAATGTTACCGAGAAATCGTATGAGTTTTACCGAGAAATCGTATGAATGTTACCGAGAAATCTTATGAATGTTACCGAGAAATCGTATGAATGTTACCGAGAAATCGAATGAATGTTACCGAGAAATCGTATGAATGTTACCGAGAAATCGTAAGAGTGTTATATACCGACCAGTTAATTCGATGACTCGACCTCCATCAGCCAAAACAAAAATATGAAACAATAATATATTGCAGCGACTATAGCGTTTCGACCCCAAATGATTATATTTATTTTATTTGCGAATCTATACTTTAAAAAAAATTGCTTCCGGAATTTCAACTTGATATGTGGCATTTAGTTCACAAGCGGACAAATCTCCAATTCAAACATCTCATTCTGATTTATTATCTGTATTGCCTTCCACAACAATCTGAATCTGAATGGATACGTCCAAATGTCCAATTGTAACAGAAATAATAAAAATAGAAAACAAATCAAGTGTACCATTATATTTTACAGCCAACATAAAAGTACTAAGAATAGATAATATATTGGCCCTTGTCAATCATACCAAAATTCATTATGTAGTGGCATGCTTTAAATACAAAATTTCTCACAGCCAAGAAACAACCTCATGCCTGATCATCTCTGGAAGGTACTACACATTATATCTCTCATAACTTATCACCATGTAAATACGTTTGTACCGCCATCTTGATCACATGTGTGTTATTATATTGTATTAGGAGAGGGGCTTCATAAGTTGCAAAAACTTGTGCCCCAATCCCTTTTGTATATTATGCAAATAAAATATGTTTCAAGTCAAGTCTCCATCAGCCTCACTATCCTCTCATTGATATCGCCGAGCAGAAAGATACAGAACAGGCTGCATGGTAGAAATTGGTCCAAATGGATTATTTTCGCAACATTGAACACACATTTGAAATGTGTGTGCTTTACCAAAAATCGGGTAACTATTTTAAGGACGGGGTCAAGTGAGCAATTTTGAATGGGACATTTCCAAGCAAATCTCCGCAATAAAAGTTACCTAGTTGCAAATATTTCTGTGTTGGACTTTGTGCGGTATTGAAAACAATACACATTCATAAATTGCCTATTTACCAAGCCCAGTCGCCGGTTAAATGTTATGTCTGTTTAATGATATGGCTGCTTTAGTTCCACGATAATTGCTTCATATATAACTTTTGCTGCGGAGATTTGCATGGAAATGCCCATTCAAAATTGGTCACTCGACCTCCTCCTTAACAAATGGATTGTGCGATCCAAACATAATATACAGTAATGTCATGAATGTGGATTACGTCACAGACGCAGAGTCAATCGATTGACGCTGTTTACCAGAACGAACGACAGCAAATCACCAACAAACAGGTCAAGGTCGTACAACAACACGGGGTTAACTGCACCTCATGGATCATCGCCGGGTCATTTGTCAGTGGGTGCAGATAACATCCTGGTGCGGCTTATCAAGCCATATCGCACGCATGCGCATAGCGATACGAAGCATTAATTTCGTCACTGTCCAATAAAGAGGAGGAAATTCCACACATGCTGTATGGCGCATATCGTCTGGGTGTTGTCCAATAACTCGACAGTCTATTTTTATATAGCCATCGACCCGATTAATTGTGAGAAGTTAAGCTGTCGATATGAAGTTCACAGTCGTGCCGACTACACAGATTATCAATGCGTTATACATCCGTCTAGGAATGTTACTACGCGATTTACGTTTGTGGGGTTCCAAATGGGGTTAACCTTAAGTACTTCCTTGTTTGTGCATTATTCTTAGTGGAGTATACGAAACGATGTACAGATGTTTGATTTACATATTATGTTACTACCTACACACATGCAGTTACAATCTGACAGGGATGATTATAACATTGAAAAACAGTCCATGTCCATGTATATATATACCTTATTTAATTGTTGATAATGTATTTGATTATAACTTTGTATTATAACTTAACATTATTATATTATAGTATATAATATATATTATAATAATATTATTATTTTAAATTATTCTATTCCCTGCGTATAGTTTGTTCAGTGATCAGAACATCATAAAGTCATTTAGTGCCGATGTTTTTAACGGATGTAGCCAGAGGATAGATTCATGCCATGGTATGATCTTTGTCCTTTGTCTAGCCTAGGAACGGCTAACATATTGTAATAGGAGATCCCGTTGTTGCTCAACAATACAATGATGCGCAGGGAATTAAAGGGATACTGCAGGGGGGGGGGGGTGGAAAAAAAATCCGGCACGTATGCCGGGGTGGGTGGGTGGTCAAAACCACCAACAAGCAATGTTTTCCGCAACTAAAAAATTTATTTCCTGCTTTCCTTATCGTGTTGTATTTTGTTGCAAAGTTTGAAATCCAAGATGGCCGCTAGCAGCCATGTTTTTTTGGCCGAATGACCTCAAAATGACTCATTCCTATTTACATGTCCATGTTAACATCCATGATAAATAGTATGCACATAAATTCATATACAGCAAATCTCTGTTTTAGTGTTAAAAGGGGGGTGTGTGTCAAAAAATGGTCGGAAAAAACTGCCGAAAACGGAAAAACATTTG
Source organism: Siphonodentalium dalli (assembly GCA_032622095.1). Lineage (NCBI taxonomy): Eukaryota > Metazoa > Mollusca > Scaphopoda > Gadilida > Siphonodentaliidae > Siphonodentalium > Siphonodentalium dalli. The sequence goes on from CP136069.1 coordinate 194,063,485, forward strand.
GCGGTGGGGGTGGGTGGGTACAAAAAATTATCGAAAGGGAAAAAATGCCATACGTGCCTGAATTTTTTTTTCCGACCCCCCCCCCCCCCCCCCCCCCCCCCCCCCCCTGGATACTGCAGAATACATCATTCTGGTCATTTTAATATTGGACCATGTCATAGTGTATACGCAAAGGAACATTTGCAAAAAAATAAATGAATTTGAACCATGTAAAAAACATGGTAATTATAATGAAAATGACAGTAATGACTGGAGTCATAGATTCATTTTCATTATAATTACCATGTATTTTAAATCGTTCACATAGAGCACATGAGTGTACTTTTCATTCATCCAATGGCTCAAATTAATTCAATTTTTGCATATATTCTGTTGAGTATAAAAGGAGATGGTCCCACAAATGGCCGGATGTAGTGTAAGCTACATGTAGGTACCCCTTTAAGAATTTATTACCTTAGATAAACATACAAGCCAATATACGCCTGTATGTATGTTGACTATATTCAGTGAATGATAAATCTGGTTGATGTTACAGTACATTCATTGATTACACATTTGAAATTAAATTGGACGAAGTCCGACTAAATAATTGAAATATCGCAATTTGAACGCACGAGACTTAATAAATGTGGACTAAAGTCAAATTTGAACACGAATTCGTGGTCCTGTATTATTCCCTACTATATTGGATTCAACTCATGAATTCAGCCTCAACGTCTGGATTAATGGGACCCAATGCCTTCGAATTGGGTTGATGAGATATAACATAAAAAGTCTGTAAACTTTGTTCTTATTTTCATTATTCATAACTCTCCAATACCGATATTTTGCAAATCGATGCCACTGTTAAGTAAATATTCCTGCTACACGTATAGTGCCATTGACGATCAAAATCCAATTAGTCCTATCAGATATACCGGTACCAAAGTTTAATCAATATTTGACAAGTCCAACCACATTATTGAAAAATCGAAATGTTAACGCCAACTCACTTGAACCAAGTAAGTCCAACTGTCCAACTATGTGTAAGTATATCTGTGTTCACTGGGTTTGTTATTGGCAATCCACAAACAACACGGAGTTCGCTCGAATTATTTTGTTCAAATGGTTGACAACATACATGTACATTATAATCCATCCATTTTCAAGACACTTCATAAAGACGCACATGGACCTGAAGTCTGAGTTAGAATATGTCACTTAAGATGTGTTTGCGAACATATACAAAACAAATTATAACATATATCTAGTAAACATGCACACAAAAATTCAATTAGGGGTAAATTTTTCAAAACTCGTTAACTGACCATTTAAGTATCTGTACCATTTTTAGTGGTAATTACAATGACTACATACCGGTACAAGATAAATGAATGGCGAAATGCATATTAAACTCAAACAAATCAGGCCAATCGAATCATCCATATTGTCCACACAAACCCACGCTATCCAAATTAAGCCCCTATTAACTATTCACGACGTGGAACTCATCGGCTTATATGTATATGACACTGTATGACATGATATATACATGTAAACACGAGAATCTCAAATTTCGTATGCTATAGCTCTGACAGGCTGGAATCCTAGACATCCTAGCTGGTCTTTACAGACATATTACATATTATTATGTTTGTTATATCATGATTACTATTAGGGCCTACATTTAATATCAGGACCGAGAAAAATTACAGTTGGACCTGCGGCCAATATAAGCACAATCAATAGGGTCATATCTTTATTTATTTTAATTGTATTTAATAAATTCTTGTAGATTACAATTGAAACTATCATGAAGGGGGATTGAAGGCATGATTGTGTAACTAACTTAATTAATTTCTGAAAATAGCATTTGGAAGAACGCCTTAGAACGGCTTCTAAAGAAACCTCTAAACTCAAAATATAGTCCAACGTTTATCACATATTAATAGATCCATGGAATGTCATAACATATGGTAACGTTTAATAACACAGTAGACAAAATTGCTACTGATTGCTCAATAATACAATATGCGTATACATATCACGCGCATATTAGAAACGGTTCATTGAGAACAGATTGCATCAAATCGATTTCACATTGAAAGTATATACACATTTCCTGTTTAATCACTCGAGAAGCCATCACATATCAGGGCGTTGAATAGCCCATCCAATTCATGTTGCAACCAGTTTAATTTTCTATTCTTCACCAATGAATAAGCGCGTGCATCATGACTCAATACATCTTTACAATTTGAGAGCTGCCATGACAACTGTCTGTTTTTCTTTATTTGGCGGCCAGGTCAATTCTATTTTTAACACGCACGCGCAGTCTTTATGAACACCGTTTGCGATTTGTTGTTTCTCCCATGACGCAGGTGCCCCTTTTTATAACGCGATTTCTGATTGGACGACAATATAGATTCTCACGTCATTCTTTTATGCGCGACACAAATTAGGAAAGCGGTCAAACGGAGATCATACGAGAAAGATTTATCGGCGTGAAAGTACGCGCATATTTCGTGTTAAATATTTAAGAGAAATTATTTATTTTATTGTATTTTCTTGAGACGGAAGTTGACCATTCGTCACAATGGATGTAGCACCAGCAGTTCCGTCGTCTCCCCAGCATTTGATAGCACTTTCTATCGGAAAAATCACAGCATCTAGACAACAACGTGGAGGAATAAATTTACACAAGAATTTATTAGTGGCTTCTGTGTTACACAAAGCGAGAACTGTTTACATAATGGAGAATTTCGGAACCTACAATTCTGAGAGGAAAACTGATGGTGGAGATAATGGTGAGGTGAACGATGTTTCCGATTCTAATTCAAACGAAAGGAGCGTTATGGAAGAGAAAACGAACGAGGTGATTAATACGGAAAATAGCCACGCGTCAGTGAAGAAGGTTGAATCAGAAAGTAGGTCATCGAGTGAACACGCGGTTATGAATGGCTCATCAAAAGTTTCTGTTGACAAAGAGAACACTCCACCCAGAGGTCATAATGGGGAAAGAAATTCGAACAATATGTGTAAGGTAAATAGTTCTGAGGACAGGCTGTGTACTTCGGACAGTATGTGTAAGGTAAATAGTTCAGAGGACAGGCTGGGTACTTCGGAATTACAAAATCCTTGTAAAAGACAAAGAAGCCTTTCGTCTTGTGAAAATACTCGTGAACTGTCTGTTCCTGACAATAGTAAATGCTCAACTTGTTTAAAACGGAGAAGTTGTGGATCAGACGATGATGATATTCCACTGAAGAAAGCAAAGAAAGACGATGAACACAAAGAATCGAGACTGGAGAGTGGTTTGCCAGAGATGATGCAAACCTCAGATTCTCCACAAATTTCAAATCTAGTCAATATATTCAACTCTGGCTTTGCCGGTCTGTGCTCAACTGACAATCAGGATAGTTCTATCGATGCATCTTCACATACATGTACAAGTTCGAGTTACAATCTCGACTCGACTTCTATATCATCGTGTGGAATCCAGTTAAAAGACAACATGGACAACGTGCCTTCGGTGCCAGCAATAGCAGTTTGATGTCAAAGTGATTTAATCACAACAGATTTCTCATTGACATTCTAATCAGGTTGTACTAAACACCAAGCAAGACCGAACATGGCAAACAGAACGAAACATCATTTGATCGAAGTACCACCATGATTGAGAATGCAACCTAAGTATTTCAGATCCTTTTACTGAAATCCTCAGTTTGGCTTCCTAACCATAGTGAATTTAAAAATGTACCGGTAGATGTAGTTAATGATATAAATTCACTCGTGTTCTTTTATCGAATAAAGAAGGTACTCTCACCTGCCAAATAATAGCGCATGCATGATTATAATATTTAATTTCAATTTAAAAATATAACCCTGCGGCCTGCGCTATTGTTAGGCAATGAGATATACATACATGTACATGTATACCGGTACCGTAGTGAAATTGTCTGCGCTATTAATAATTTCAGCCAAAAATACAGCCCTGCACTATTATTCGGCAGGTGAGAGTGGAGCTACATCATGCCTACATGTACTGTACTAGTATATGTATAATGATTCTTCTAGAATTCAATGTATCATGATACACATTCAATTTTTAAATGATACTGTATGCTTACCGGTATACCATGTAAAGCCTTATGGTCGCCTCTATTGTGATTTTTATTGTAATTTATCATGACCAAGTGTATCGTTAGTCATAAAAGAAACCATATATGTACATCGAAGAACATGTACATTCTGCTACCGGTAGAGCTCTTATTAATTTTTTTGTTTGTGTTTGTTTGTTCTGCTCGATGTTTAGTTTGATCTTCCCAATTTCATGTATTTTAAGTTATTATTGTTGCAGTGTGTGCACTAAGATTTTATTTTGATCACAAGGGCCCTATTTTATGTAGGAATGTACATGTACTTGTTTGAGTATGGATATGCATTTTCCTCACTCAATTCTTACTGCAGGTGCTCAATACATGCACCATGCAGTGTTTTAAAATGTTTGATATGGTATCTGCTGGCTCAGTGTCCAATATTTTATTCATGAATAGTGAATACTGTACTGCCCTTAGTAAATGATTCATCAAACCAGTTTAACTGGGTGGTGACCGGTTTAACCGGGTGACTCTCCCAGTTAAACCGCGTTTCTATTAAGACCTTAAATGTGATTAACCACAAGACAAAATGGTGGTTAAAATGCATGTACATGTGATCATTAACTGGTATGAATCTAACTTCCAGTACATGTACAGCACGTTGCTGCGTCGTTGCAGCTTCAGAACATTTATACATTTGTCATAGAAATGAAATTCGGCTACAGTCAGCAGTTAGCTACAGCCTACAATGTATCGGCAGTCAAGGAATATAACTGGGCATTTAATCGTGGTGATTGGAACATTGGTTCAGTTAAAATGCATAATAACCCCAGGTCAATTACTTTGGTCAGTACAGTACAGGTACATGTTGGTTGCTTGAATTTATGTGTACATGTATATGTAGGTTTTTATAAGGTTTTACTTTCATGGAAAGCTCTCAGCCATATTTCCGACTAAATCCTGAAAAGTTACCCATAATTCTGCTGTAGTTTAGGAGTCGATTATTTATGGCATTACTGTACATTGTTAAATTTTATACCAGTGTGGTAGTTGTTTTAGTGTTTAGGATGCTTTCATTGACAAGCCTTGAAATAGGGTGTCTGTCATTTGCAGAATGAGGTCCCCAGATGGTGAATTTAGTGATGCTACCCCGCATAGCGGGCTAGCATTGCCAAATTCACCCTCTGAGGATCTCATTCTGCTTACACCTCAGCAGAATTAGGTTCCCAGAGGGTGAATTTGGTGATGCTAGCCCGCTATGCGGGGTAGCATCACTAAATTCACCCTCTGGGGACCTCATTCTGCAAATGACAGACACCCTATTTCAAGGCTTGTTCATTGATAGTACCTGTATTTAACCTGTCCATGACTAGAGCTTTTGCGAAAACCCTACTGGTATGCCAATGCATTCTCTTATTTACTAGTATGTGGGTCTCCTATAGGGAGTCTCGCATTGATAAGAGAATACATTGGCCTATAAACTATATTCACCTTGTAAGCCAGTGCATTCTCTTATATTATGTTACATGTATATCATATGTGAGGCATATACTAGTATAAGAGAATACAATGGCACAGGATCTTTAATGCTGCACTAGCACAGCTCCCTTCATGAATTGGTTAGTTTATAAAAGAACTTTGCACCTCAGGTCAGTGCATTAATATTGATGCTCCAACAGGCCTTAAGATTTGATGAGACTCACCAAATCGATTCGCGTAATTATTCTCGGGGAAACTTTTAAATTTTCAGTGCTTTATGACTTGAGTGCCTAATAAAAGTACTGGGTGGAATACATTGTAATAGTACAGGTTGGAAAATGTCGCGTAACTGAATAGTACAGGGCGGAATAAACGTAGACTGGAAATATTAGTATCATACATCCCAACAAAACGCACCGTCTGACTGGTTTACTGATGCCATGTGACAGAAATAGTTTCAATGGATAGCCAGGTCTGTGAATCTACAGTGTGCTGATCACTGTCAACAATCAGAGTTCATTTATCTATGAATAACACAATTTAAGATTGGTGAATTATTTCTTTTGGTTAATTTAATAAACGTACAGGACCAAATAACGATCATACAGGTGGGAATTTTACCTCGATTTTAATAATCGTACATGTATGTTTATTAGGCACTCAAGTGTAACTTGATTCAGCATTTGATTCTTGCAAAATTAAATCTATTTTGAGCCCTGGGCTGTATGGTACATGTATGTAAATGTACTGATGCTGCATCAATTCTTACATGTACCGGTAGTACTTTTTATTAATCTTAGTAATCTATACTTTCTGGTACGTATTAACCCTTTACCCAACAGAAGGGCCATGTGCCAATGCATTCTCTTATATATGCGAGTCGACCATAGGTCGCCTCGCATATATAAGAGAATGCATTGGCTTAACACATTAAAAATTATAAAATTGTTAAAGAATGTAAGAAAAAATGGTAAAAAGTGTTAAAAAAAGTTTTTTTTTAGGCCAATGCATTCTCTTATATATGCGAGGCGACCTATGGTCGACTCGCATAAATAAGAGAATGCATTGGCACAGGGCATAACTGTAACTATCACAATGTGGTCAAGGAGCCGGTTCCAATGATATCCATATGTGTATGGTTCTATTGAGACAGACCGAAGATATTTTAGGCTGTTGAAGCTTGTTTTGGCCGGTTTGTTGGGTAAAGGGTTAAATACATGTAGTTTGTGGCCAATTGGCCACAGTAGACTTCTGACACCATTGCTAAATATTCTTATACTCTACTGCCCTCAATGACTCCTCGAACCAGGGTAACACCCCAGCTAAATGTAGACCCCAGTTAGACCACATTTCTGTTAGACTAAGACAACCAGATGATTGTGTGGTTAAAATGCATGTACATGTACCGGTAATTGAAACAGTAACTTCCTAATCCAGTACAATTGTGAAACAAATGAAACAGTCTGCAATTAGCTTTACAGCATTTAATGCAATTAATCGCAGTGCCCCATCAGTCACAGAACCGTTAATTGTGGGGCAGTTATGGTTTGTCAGTTATAAATGCATAATTTAACCCCAGTTACAACTTACATGTACTGGGTCAATTACATACATGTAGAGCAGTACAGTGCAGGTACTTTAGATAACGGATCTAGGGAACCTTTACAGTGATGGAATATGTATACATGGTCCAGTAGGTCTGAACCATTAAATGTACATGTACCGGTACCTGTACATGTATCTTACAATAGTACAAACACATCGTGGGTTGTGGGTTTTCATATGGTGTATTGACAACAAGAGTATTTTAAAGATCTGTTTATAGATGTTGCAAATTCATTGGAAATTACCACCAGTTCCGGTATATGAACCTGCATTTCTCTTGGGAGATTATACATGACTGCATGATGAGGCTTCCTTTTTCATTTAGAATTGAAGGAGGTATCTAAGTAAATCTACATGTACCAATAGTTTTACTACCAGGTAACACTTAGGGAAACGAAATTTAACCTGTGTTTCTGGCAATGGGCATGATAAAGTGGGGGGGGTGTCTTTATTTTTTCATTTTATTTTATCTTGGTCCACTGCCTGGTCTCAAATTAACCTCCAATATAGCTACTGTATGCTTGTAAGTTTTAATGTACATTGTACATGTAATTGTCTATTTAAATTATGTCTAAGAATATTCAAGATGGTGAACTTTATTAACCATTTGCTAACTGGATAGTGGATGGAGGATTAATGCGTTCTGGTGTTGCCGATGCGGGATATTGTAGAAAAACGTACTTCGCAAGGTCGAAAAATTAGCATTTTTTTAAATCTCTGTAAAAAAGTTTGCTCAAAGCGGATTTTGGATATGTTGTAGAGGAAATATTCCTCTTCAAAATGGAATAAAAACCAACTTAGTCCAAATTTTTTCTAGGTCAAACCTTTTATCGACCGGACTATATGCCGTAAATGTCAACGAAGGTACCAAGTACGTTCAGCCGCTGCCAAATAAACTACTCGGTGAATACGAGCCCAGGGTGTATATTCACCAACTGGGCTTCTGGTATAAACCTGATGGCTTATTCGGTGGCGGCAGAAGCCATGTAGTTACTTCATTAGCTGTTTGTTGGAGTTATTTATGAACATCCCTATGATTCCTACAAATGATTCAATACATAACAACAATATTTTTATTTACAAAATCAATAAAATGAAAACTGTCAGGGCCATTCCAAGAGGGGTGGGCTGGTTACCAGAAACACAGGTAAAAAAATTTGGTCTAATTGTGCCTTCAATGAATTTCATTTGTGTAATTTCAAACATGAATTTGTGTACAGTACTGCCTTACATGTACTGTAGGACTTCAGTCATCTATTCAATGTTGGGGAGGAGTTTCTACAGCACATGTAATTTGAATTTTTTTTTTTTTTTTTGGAACACATATTGCACACAATCAAGCTGCTCTTTGTATTTCATTTTAATTCTACTTTGATTCAGACTTTCATAAATAATCAGGAACTCAAACATAATGTTGGCCTTCATTTATCATCTTTAGTGTGGTATTTGCACCATTACCGGTAGTCCAGTGCATTAATGAGAAAAAATGCCAAAATCTGAAATAATTGCAACCAATAATTTTTCTTTGCAGGAGTAAATAAATAGACCCATAAAATGAACAACATACATGTAATAAAAATCAACAAGAAATTTATGAAATAAATAAAGAAAATTTGGTAAAATAATCAATTTATGGATTTTCAAGAATGTATATAAAAAATTTAATTACACAAGGTTTTCCAATTTTATGCTCATTTTATTTATGCCCCAACACATTTTGGATTGGACAAAAACACCCCAAAACAGTCCAAAATGTTATTTTTGGGAAACCAGTCATAAGTTAATTTTCTCCAACAATTTCTATGCAATTTCTTCAATCTAGTATTCTTGAAAGGTTGTGGAAATTTATTTCCCAAAATTCACCAATTTCTCTTTTGTTGATTGTGTTTGATAATGGGTTTATGTACATGTACTTTTTCTGTTGTACATGCAAAGAAAGATTCTGTTTCAATTAGTTAAAACCATATGGTAAATGCACTGGACAACATATGACATATGTGGATAGTCATATAATTTGTCATCGCAGGGTAGTTCACTAATGAATCATTCCTTCTCATTGATACAAGCGTGGGTGATTTAAGTGACATGAATTGTTGAATGTGTGGGTTACATGTTTCATTTTGTATTCCTATTACTGTTTGGCATGTTGCCAGATACTTTCATAAACATTTCCCATGACACATTTAATGACAGTGTTGATTTTCCAACACAAGTAGTTCAATCAGTTATTACTAGTAGTATAAAGTCATCTTGTGAATTGCTCTGTCTAGTACCATTCCGGTACATGTACTTGTCTGTATGTCGGCTATCACCAGTTGTATCAAGCCCTACCAATATCTTCCACATAAATTCATAACTGTAATCAATCAAATATACATGTACATGTATCTCTACCGGTTATACCTGTACATGTACATACTTAAAAACTGAAATGAGAGTCAAGATTATAAAACATGTATATGGTAATACAGTAATGCCCTAAATAATCGACTCCTTAACCACAGCAGAATTTTGGTAATTTTTCAGGATTTAGTCGGAAATATGATCAAATATGGCTTGATGCCATTCATCGGAAAGCTCTCACTGAGAGCTTTCCGATGAATGCAACAAGCCATATTTCCGACTAAATCCTGAAAAATTACCCATAATTCTGCTGTGGTTAAAGAGTCGATTATTTAGGGCATTACTGTACTTTTGGAAGGCAACTTCATAAAATCTCACACATGAGTATTCCTTCGTGCCAGGTCTGAGAATACGGTGCCGGACATTTGCAGAATGAGGTCCCCAGAGGGTAAATTTAGTGATGCTACCCCGCACAGCGGGCTAGCATCATTAAATTTGCCCTCTGGGACATCATTCTGCTTTGGATCCTTACTTAGTAGGCAGATAGGTTTCTGAAGTTAGACTTGGTTATAGTGTAATTATAATATCAGATATCAGCACCAATCTTCGTTTAATTAACCCTTTGAGTGCCAGGTCGATTTTTGTATCAACCCATATACCCTGTGCCAATGCATTCTCTTATATATGTGAGTCGACCATAGGTCGCCTCGCATATATAAGAGAATGCATTGGCCTAACCCATTAAAAATCATTTTTTTTAGGGCACTCTACAGACCATAAATTAGGGCCGATGAAATCGGCCCCTGGCACTAAAAGGGTTAAATGAAGCGTGTGTTTAGGGATTCAGATAAGATGTTCCTATATAAATTTTTACAGTGGACGTCCAACACTCTTTGTTATAATGGAATTGTGCATTGTGCCAATAATTAATCAATAAAAGGAAATGCAGCAGGTGATGCTAAACATAAAATTACTTAGCCTTTGTGATGATTTCAATGTAGGTTGTCTGCTGGTGAGTGGTGACAGGATACACATGACCTGCATGGCTTGCATTTTATTCATTATAGACATGTAGCATTTATAATAGTTGTACATGTAATCAAACATGTATCAATGATCCTGAATGTACTACTAGTATTCTAATGGTCTGGTATACTTCATGTACAATTGTACAAGTACATGTATACAGTAATGCCCTAAATAATCGACTCCTTAACCACAGCAGAATTATGATTTACTTTTCTTGATTAAATTTGGAAATATAGCTAAATCCTGAAAAGTTACCCATAATTCTGCTGTGGTTAAGGAGTCGATTATTTAGGGCATTACTTTAAATGTTCCTATTATGAATTGGTGTCTTTGATGCCATTTTACATTTACCATAGCGATAAAGCCTATTTTCTGCTATCACAAATTTCTACCATTCATGTCATATTAGTCGGAAATATGGCTTGTTGCCATTCATCGGAAAGCTCTCAGGGAGAGCTTTCCGATGAATGGCAACAAGTCATATTTACGACTAAATCCTGATAAGTTACCCTTAATTCTGCTGTGGTTCGATTAATGTGATGTGATGGTGATCAAATAGAAATTGAGCATTATCTTTCTCAAAGTAGTTATTTGTTAGAAATATTAATCCAAAAATGGACGATATACACCGTCATTCTTATATATTTAATAATTGAATGCAATGACTCTTGATGGCGAAATCATTTGTGTTAAATTATTGTCGATAGTTGCGTCCCGAATCGAGATGTAAATATTTACAATTGGGCATAGTTCAGACGATGTTTTCTATGGAGTGGTATAGTCTATTTCTTTAAATTTTTCGGTGATGTTAGTAGAATGCTACATTCCCCAGGTTGGCATAGCACCTGAGTACAAACTTATCAATTTCATGCACCCGAACAAGTCCATAATATGTCTTTAATACTTAGAGCATTACTGTATGTACATTCTATGGTTCGATTAATACATAGCCTTAAACAAATTATTCAAAGATGTGTTAATTTGTCGCAATTTACATGCAGATATGCTCAAAATCGACCAAGAAAATAAATATCTAATAATGAAAGGAGGTCCAAGGAATGAGCATTCTAAATCCAGAATCGCGTGTATGTCATGTGTCCAGCCATGTTAATTAGCGTGGGCTATTTCGAGGCCAATGCCTTGGCAAAAAGAAATTTTGTTATCTATTTTTTAGCAGAGGCAAATCTCAGAACCTGTCAATGTTCTGTGCAAAATAAAAAAAATTGTTGCAGACATTGTCTTATTGTTGCACTGTGGAAATCTGCAGACAGCAAAAATTCATTGTTGAATACCAAGGACTGATGATAACATTCATTAAATGAATGTTATCAGTAATACACATGTATCTATAATATTGTCAATAATATATTTGAGTAGTACAGTAATGCCCTAAATAATCGACTCTTTAACCACAGCAATTATTTATGGCATTACTGTATGTGGATCCTAGCCTTTTTAGCTGAGGAAATATTTATGGCCTACCTGTAGGTAATTTTTTTAGCATAGGCAATTTTTTGCTAATTAACAGGACTGTATCAGTTCGCTATAGGAAAAAAAAGCAGAATGGATCTTTATAAAATGGATCTCAGCTTGTATTACATTTACTATTAGAATTCATGGCAGGTTCATATGATCTTCGATACTTGTAGTGTCAAGTAATGCAGTTACATTCATGAAATTTAGTTATTTCCATACAATATATGTGTACTGGTTCAGTCCAGTCCTATAATTTAACCCTTTCATGACTGAAGCTTCCTGAAATTTTGCAAAAACCCTGTTACGTGTACCAACAGGCTGGTACCAATGCATTCTCTTATATATCCAAGTCTCCCATAGGGAGCCTTGCATATATAAGATAATGCATTGGCCTAACAATATTTACCGTACTTTGTAAGCCAGTGCATGCTCTTATATATGCGAGGCTCCCAATATGGGAGACTCGCCTATATAACAGAATGCGCTGATCTTTACCCAACAGAAGGGCCCTGTGCCAATGCATTCTCTTATATATGCGAGTCGACCATAGGTCGCCTCGCATATATAAGAGAATGCATTGGCTTAACACATTAAAAGTTATAAAATTGTTAAAGAATGTAAGAAAAAATGGTAAAAAGTGTTAAAAAAAAGATTTTTTTTAGGCCAATGCATTCTCTTATATATGCGAGGCGACCTATGGTCGACTCGCATATATAAGAGAATGCATTGGCACAGGGCATAACTTTCACCATCACAATGTGGTCAATGAGCCGGTTCCAATGATATCCATATTTGTATGGTTTTATTGAGACAGACCCAAGATATTTTAGGCTGTTGAAGCTTTATTTGGACGGTTTGTTTGGGTAAAGGGTTAATGCTGCAGCAGCCCAGCTCCCATCATGAAAGGGTTAATCACCGTCATACAGTAATGCCCTAAGTAATCGACTCTTTAACCACAGCAGAATTATGGGTAACTTTTCAGGATTTAGTCGGAAATATGGCTTGTTGCCATTCATCGGAAAGCTCTCCCTGAGAGCTTTCCGATGAATGGCAACAAGTCATATTTCCGACTAATCCTGAAAAGTTACCCATAATTCTGTGTGGTTAATGAGTCGATTACTTACTAGTAGGGCATTACTGTGTAAACTTGGTTGAATATTTTTATGTCTCCATATCGTGGCTGCGAGCAGCCGTTTTGAAGTTATTGATTGTGATATTCCTCCATTTCAATGTACCAATTGAATAAATAAATGAATAATATAAATTATACAAATATAACTTGCTTGCTGTTGTATTTACGGTTTCCCTCCTTCATCTAAAAACTGAGACTGGTTTAGGCCAAAGAAAATTCAATGTTTGGTTGGGGTTGTGGTTTCTATTTGGATAATATTGATGTAACTTTTTTCTCATGCCGTCAGCTGATGCCTTAGCCTTTAATGTACAGTAATGCCCTAAATAATTGACTCCTTAACTACAGCAGAATTATGGGTAATTTTTCAGGATTTAGTCGGAAATATGGCTTGTTGCCATTCATCCGAAAGCTCTCACTGATAGTTTTCCGATGAATGGCAACAAGCCATATTTACGACTAAATCCTGAAAAATTACACATAATTCTGCTGTGGTTAAGGAATCGCTTATTTAGGGCATTACTGTACATTGCAATTATCCATTATTTTGTAGATTTTTTATCAAATTGGGCAAAGTAAATCACATTGTATTGTATAAGGTAGGATTCTGGTTCAATTTCTAAAACTGACCAGGACCTTGTCCAAGTCTGCTTGATGTACTAAAACCAGCTAAGATATTGGGATAGCGAGACGTTTTAGTTGTCTAAACCAAGCTAAGATATTGGGATAGCAAGAAGCTATAGGTTAAAACCTAAGATTTTGGGATAGCGAGATCCTAGTTTTGAGTACGAGAACGTCTCGTTACGTTTGTATGACAAACAGACTCGGACTAACCACAGTTACTGGACAAAAAGTCCCAAAAATAAGGTTTTAATCGAATTTATAAATCGGTATCCTAATATAATCACTGATTTATAAATTAGATTAAAACTTTATTTTTGGGACTTAGTGTCCAGTAACTGTGGAGTCGACTAACCATGACCATTTATGTGAGTATCGGGTATATAATATAATGTTGTCAGACCTTGAATATTTCCAAACATATATGTTGATATGTAGATGCATCCATGCACACCTTTAGCTGGTGTTGATATTATGTTATGGGTATGCACCAACATGACATAGCCTCTCCTGTGACTGCACATTCCCCCCATACCTTGTTAATAATTCTCTCGACGCACCAATGGGGAATGTCTGGCGCCCACGTGCCGTAATTAAATCTTCGTTTTTTAGCGCTTTGACTAACGCGCCGTGCATCTTATATTAATAGCAACGGCCGTACGTCGTCGCGGGAACTCCTACGCATGCAAGGGAAGCTATAGTACACGTTCTCTAGTTCACGCATGCATAGAGTGCTTCTCTGTTATTCGAGGTTCTGGTGGACTATATATATAGTCTTAAGTTTCATTCAACGTAAACCGGCTAGTAAAAAAATGTATACTGGTTTATACTTCGAACACGGTTGCCTTCACTCTTAATTCTATATAGCGGACTTGCACACACAGATTCAAATGCGGGATTTTCCGTCAATATTAATCGACTTTATCAAACAAATCAACACTAAATTCTGAAATAAACAACTTTTGCACCATCCTATATATATAGAGGATCTCACATGAGTTTCTATTTTATACGGAATTTATCAACCGAGTTCACTAAATTCGATTTGAGCCGAGGCTCAAATAGAATTTAGAGGACGAGGTTGATAAATTACGTATAAAATAGGACGAGTGTGAGATACCTTTTATCACATGATCAAATAAACCCGAAGCAACGCGAAATATTCATCGTAAACAACAATCATAAACTACAGCGATCGCAAGTTATTTGAAGAACGCCGTGACGTCATTGCACGCGCTGATATTAAACGTGTCTATTACCGATAATTATGAAACTGCTTTTATGGCCAAATTATGTGATAAATATATTACACATAATTTGGCCATAAAAGCAGTTTCATAATTATCGGTAATAGACACGTTTAATATCAGCGCGTGCGATGACGTCACGGCGTTCTTCAAATAACTTATGATTGTTGTTTTCGATGAATATTTCGCGTTGCTTCGGGTTTATTTGATCATGTTATAAAAGGTATCTCACACTCGTCCTATTTTATACGTAATTTATCAACCTCGTCCTCTAAATTCTATTTGAGCCTCGGTAAACCTCGGCTCAAATCGAATTTAGTGAACTCGGTTGATAAATTCCGTATAAAATAGAAACTCATGTGAGATCCTCTATATATATATTCTGAAAGCATGTGTGCCCCAGATGCGTGCGCCCATTCCCAATTAAATGCGAGAGTGACCCCCACAGCTGTTGTAACACTGTAGTAATATAGCATTATGCGTTTTCTGATCCGCATAAATTACTGTATACGGACTGCGCGTATATAGGTCATGAGCATATATATATAGTATTATGTAACCGTTTCCAAACATAGACTCGTTGAAGGAACCGTCCATTGGTAGAAGGTTATTTCAAACCCTTCTGAAACTGAAACTCAATTATTGCTTTAATTTATATATCCTGAATACACTGTCAACACTACCTACCATATACACCCACGTGCAGGCCCCCTATAGGGAAAAAACTAAAATACCTATATCAGTGACAGTCTATATATATATATTGGCAGTTTAGTTTTTTCCACCAGGGGCCAGTGTATACACCAATGCTAACCAAGTTCATATCCGGAAATAACAGACGAGTCGATCGTCTTTTTCTGTCAAAATGCCGGACACTTGTGAATCTTCGCGTCGGCAATACGTCAGGTGTCTTATTGTGTGTTTTCGTTTAATAAAGAGCGTTCCGCCACAATACTGTATATATATAAATATGATAGGATCAACAGATCGGACAGTGTTGAATTGGAAAATTACCAACAACAAAAGACAACAAATTTATATGCAACTCCGCGACGAGTATGATCCGATCGAAAACTATTCCTGCTGTGATTAAAACCTTTAGTAATCGTCTCGACTCAACACCTGTTCTTATCCTTTGTCCTCGCTTTGCACCGAGTGCTCCACGAATTAGTCATAAATATCCGTTATTGTTGGAGCTCTTCAGTAAAAGTCTTTGTTCCGGGTGATCCTATCCTTTGTATGGGACAGCTGGACGCGTTTAACTTCGCGCGCATGGTCCTGATGCAGAGGTCATCTAGAGGTCTTTATCAATTGTCGTCTGACTTTTATTTACAATAGCGATGTTTATTTCAAAAGGTGTTTACCGAGGGAACTACAAATTTTATAAAAGCTTATGTTAGATCGTCCTTGAACTTGTACATATACATACATGTATTGGCCAATTAAACTCGATCTCCGTCCGGGTCCAAGTAATCCGGTTTTAAACTTTAAAGCTACTCAATCCGATCAGACGCTCCTAAATTACTATTTCTTTGGCTTCGGGGGTAAACAATATTCGATTCGATGAACCCACCCATCAAAGCCCAGGGTGATCAGATATCGATTTTTGAAGTTTGATATCTCTCGAGATGTGTAATAAAATGTGGCCCAGAAACACTTGGTCAAACGGAGGGTCTCGGACAAAATTGCGGATGAAGATGAATAACTCTAAAATTAAGTGGTAAATGTCGTGATACTTTAGTGATAATATGGCCATATATGATACCAAAGTTGACAGTGGTTAGAATTATTTTGTTGCAATAAATCGATTCTGATAACTACAGCGTATTTTGAAGAAATTGTGTTGTTGTTGTTGTATCTTGATGGCATGGGGACCGTCTGATCGGATTGGGTACCTTTAAACTTTATACCAGCAACCAATGTCATTCATGCATGACCGTTATCATACCATGAACACGGGGGATGACCGATGCGGATGAGCACTGGTTATTGGTACAAATTCACAGGTCCCTGGCACAATAGACCACACCTCCAAATACATATATCTTCGGTATGTGGGGGGTCTATTGTGCCAGGGACCTGTGTACAAATCATGCCACATATGGTCCAGGTGAGTAGGTAATTTAGTGCAGGGACCTGTGTACAAATCATGCCACATATTGTCCAGGTGAGACTGGTGAGTAGGTAATTTAGTGCCACATATGGTCAATGTGAGTAGGTAATTTAGTGATATGGTCCAGGTGAGTAGGTAATTTAGTCCAGGTGAGTAGGTAATTTAGGTCCATGTGAGTAGGTAATTTAGGTCCAGGTTAGTATGTAATTTAGTCCAGGTGAGTAGGTCATTTAGTCCAGGTGAGTAGGTAATTTAGTCCAGGTGAGTAGGTAATTATGGTCCAGGTGAGTAGGTAATTTAGTGTCCAGGTGAGTAGGTAATTTAAGTACAGGTGAGTAGGTGATTTAGGTCCAGGTGAGTAGGTAATTTAGTCCAGGTGAGTAGGTAATTTAGGTCTAGGTGAGTATGTAATTTAGTGCACAATTTGTTGATTATCGAACACGGTGAATTTTCCAATTTCTTCTGAAGAGATTTCGCTAAAGATGATAGCGGTAAACTTGTCAAATATCCAATTGATATTATTTTTATGTGTACCCATACCATGTATGGTACACATAATGCCGACGTCCGGATCAACCATCCGTCGTTCGTCCGCCCGTCCGTCTGTCTGCCTGTCCGTAGACACTTGCTGTCCGATTCGATTACTCAAATATTTTTTTATCGGATCGTGTTCAAATTTTATGTGCATTTTTATGATGACACACTCCTCACCTGTATAGTTTTTTGTATCGATCTGTTGATCAGTTCAGAAATTATTAACACCTTGCATCCGCACATGGTGTGAGCTATCCGATGCTGTAACCAAAGTATTTTTTGTCCGATTGTGTTCATATTTGATATGTAGGTTTATGATGACACACACCTCACCTGTATAGTTTTTGGTATCGATTGGTTAATCTGTTTAGAAAATAATTAACCCTGCATACAAATTCTATCTGATGCATCTAAGTCAATCAATTTTCTTCTGATATGCCTCATATTTCTTACCTATTGTATCGTTTAGTTAACCCTTTCTGCTCTTGTTTTTAAATATAATTCATCCAAACTGTGTTAACTTACATATTTTTCATCTGATCAGCCCCAAATTTGGTAAATATGGTCCTCACCCCCGAAATACAGATCAAGTTCGAATTTGAGTTTGATCCGGTATATTTTAACAGAGTTATGGTCATTTAAAATTCAAGTAACTGATAATGCAATTAATGCCTGCACTGTGAGCTTAGAAGAGAACTTCTTATGACACAGATAATCTATTATTGGCATTGAGTTATTTTTAGCTGGACACTAGATACATAGATAGATAGCATGGCTAGCAGAGTCTGTTGATAAAACCTGTCAAAACTGTGATTGATGATTCTCTGGTCCAGTTCTGTTTTCTGTGCAATATTAAGTTAACCCCTTTGTTGAAACAGGTTCACGACATTAGAGACTGGCTGATTGTATAGGTTTCTAAATCCAATGACATGCTTTTTACAGACTTTTTGTGTTTATCAGTTCATTAGTTTGGGTAAGATTAACCACATCCTATCCGATTTCAGAACTCAAATATTTCCATTGATTATGTTTATAGTTCTTGGCACAGTTTATGATAACACACCCCTAAACTGCATAGTGAGGGTCATTTTGTTTATTTGCTTAAAAATATTAACATCCTCCACCGATCCTGTTGACACAATGTGATAACTAAATATTGTTCACACGATCACTATATAAATAATTGCATCCATGTTAATGATGACACATTCTTCGCCTGTATAGATTTTGGTATCGATTGAATGGTTTTGAAAATATTAACCATAACTTTAATTATATTTCTGCTGTTTACATACATTATATCTTTCCAATGAGCACATTAGAAGAAAATTAACCCACCCCATTCCATAGTCATACAGTATGCTATCCAATGTAATTAATCTAATATTTTCAATATGACCAATCTCATATCCTACCTCTAGCTATCTTAAAATTCTGCATTAAAACATCTTATATCCTATCATTATCAATCATTTTATATCCAGGTCTATACATCCCTCACTTGTATAGTTGTTCAGGTATTGATTGGTTTTTGAATGGGAAATATTAACCATTTTATCCCATCTAAATGATCCCATGAATTTTTAATATGCAGCTAACACAAAACATAATAAAAAAATAACAATAATAAACAAAAACATAATATGTTATGTCTCACAATCCAATGTAATAAGCAAATAAATGGAGTTGCTATGATGTTTATCTACTTAATGTCTTGGGGTTTATTAAAATAGCTAATTGGTATCGTCAAGGTATGGGTTAAACATCTGCCGATCGTGATCGGCCTCTCGTTATTCCTTTATTTCCGAGTTCTTGCGTCCCATTTGTTGATTTAAGTATGTTTTCTCGAGGGTTTAGACAGGGATGTGGCTAGAGGGTCTCCGCTGGGGGGGTGTCCACCTTGGGAATTTCCAACTGCACCCCCCCCCCCCTTGAGTCGGAATCACACCAACATAATTCCATTTGCACCCCCCCCCCTTGAGTCGCAATAATTCCATTTGCACCCCCCCCCCCCTTGAGTCGGAATCGCACCAACACAACTTTTTGCATAATTCCATTTGCACCCCCCCCCCCCCCTTGTACCTCATGCTCAGGCCTAATTTCCTATATATTCATAAGCCATGCTTCTATTTTCCCAGTATGAGAACATTAAGATATTTTAACCTGAAAATTGCCCCCAAAAAAACAACTAGTGATCTAATTCCAGACAAATGCACACAGCTACCGACAACAGACCATGAAACACTGGGCCGACCATGGTTGTTTGGCCCGGTGTGAATTTTTTTTGAAAACTATATGCAAGAAAATCGCAAATCCTAGCATCTAGACTGGCCTCAACTGAAGTTTTCCTAGTGTTGGAAATTTCAAACCTCATGCTCCCCCTCAGGTTGGAAAATTCTTCAACTGATGACCATTTATGTCTACAAGATTGACCAAATGTAGTAAAATATTGTTTTGCTAAACTAATTAGCAGTTTTGTATTGGCCATGTGGATGGGGCAATGACACACCGGGCCGACCATGGTTCGGCCCGGTGTGCGAAAATTTTGAAATCTGAACAAGAAAATCGCAAAATCCTAACATCTAGACTAACCTCAAGCCTTCCCACTTAGTTGGAAAATTTCCAACTGATGACAATTCCAATGACAATGTTGACCAATTGTATGACAATATTGTTTTCTTAAATTAACTAGAAGTGTTTTGACTGGCCACGGGGGAGGGACCAGGACACAAGCTTTCCAAATGTTGGAAATTTCCAACCTGTCACCCCCCCTAAGGTTGGAAAATTCAACTGATGTCCATTTCTGTCAAAATTTTAACCAAAATAGGAACATATGCAAATATTGGTCGAAAAACAATAAATTCCCCCCAATAAATTGTTTTATAATCAAACTACAAGAACATTTTCAACCTATTGTTGGTGTGAAATTTCGTTGTGGCAGGTATGAAATTTCCAACTATTGAAAATATAGCTCTCTGCTGGGGGGGGGGGGGGGGGGTGAGACACCCCCACACCCCCCCCCCTCTAGCCACATCCCTGGGTTTAGATCATGTAATAAATACAATCTACAACTCGTCCCCAGTTTATGGCGGAATTTACAAACTCGTCCCGCAGTAAATTAAGGCCGGACCTCGCCAAAGGCTCGGTCCAGATTTAATTTACTGGACTCGTTTTGTAAATTCCGCTATAAACTGGGGACTCGTTATATATCCTCTAAATATCTAACGCGATGCCAATGAGGTGGTTACAATGGAGAATAAAGCAACGGCAAATATGTCAACCCAATGGACAACAAAATGTTGGTATGCAGGCACAACCGTCACGTGCTGCTGCAAACTCCAGGCAGAGTTATCTCCCGTCGCTCCGCTGAGATACCACTGCAATAAGGACATTTGGTAAGGATTTATTACGCGTTCTCATTACGCGCGCCGCGTGTATACTGTCCTAGAGATTCTAGATAGCTGTGGGCGCTGACATTAACATGGGTGTTTTATTTATAGAATGGGAAATTTTGGGATGATTAAAAGTCGAACTGCGAACAGGAGGCCGAGTCCGGTAAAAGGTGTAGTTGGGAATTTCAATTTCGTTTATTGTCGTTAATTAACGTTATGTCAATAATGTTGATGTTTGGTTTGTGATAAGCTATGTCAATTACAAATAAGAGAAGTGAAAAAGATAATTCGTAAGTCTCATATTTCAACTTTTATAGACTTTTTTCGTTCTCCAGCCCACAGGTGGTTGTGGTCGGAGACGACGGAGTCGGCCGCCGGTTCGTTAATAAGGTGTTGTTGTTATTGTTATTTTAACGAAAATCTGAGTTGGTCATTCGCGAAACCAATATATTTTATATTCTATAATTACAATCCTGTGTATATAATATATGATCTTGAGCGCGTTACGAATTCTGACATTGGTTTTCTTGGTTCTTATGTTTTAGGATTAAAATTGTCTATGTCTGGCTCAATTCATATTGTTCTTATCAATACCGAAAGAATTACCATTATTGCAAACTTTTGGTGGTCAAAATAAGATAATAGGTGACTAAATATAGTTCCGACGATATATAAAAATAGATGTGTCGGTCCGCAAAGTACCATCCTTGTGTCAGTGCTATATCGCAGTGATAACGTAGAGTGCGCTGCATGGAGTTTGGTCAGAGACGTGGCGACAGGGGGTGGTTTGGGGGTGACTCACCCCCCCCCCCCCAACTTTGGTCAAAATTTTCAACAGTTGGAAATTTCATACCTGCCAAAACATTAGTTGGAAATTTCACACCAACAATAGGTTGAAAATGTTCTTGTAGTTTGATTTTCAAACAATTTATTAGGGGGAATTAATTATTTTTTGACCAATATTTGCATATTTTCCTATTTTTTTGTAAAATTTTTGGACTGAAATGGTCATCAGTTGGAAAGTTTCCAACCTCATGGGGGTGACAGGTTGAAAAATTCCAACACTTGGAACGCTTGTGTTCTGGTCCCTCCCCCGTGGCCAGTCAAAAAACGGCCTCTTGCCCGTAGCCGTGTGCATTTGTATGGAGTTAGACCACTAGATGTTAGGATTTATGCAATGTTTCACGTTAAAATATCTGAATGTTCTCATACCGGGAATATAGAACCATGATTTATGAAGATATAGTATATTACTGAGGTACGGGGGGGGGGGGGGGTGCAAATGGAATTATGCAAAACTTGTGTGTTCGGTCTGATTCTGATTCAAGGAGGGGGAGGGTGCAGTTGGAATTTCCCAATGTGGACACCCCCCAAACGGAAACCCACAAACCACGTCCCTGAGTTTGGTGCTGCTGCTCCCTGAGCCCCGACCAGTGCATGCATAACTGTATCACCGTAAATATAACATATTTATTTGCTGGCAGTGTCATGTTTTTTTTTATTGAACTGTGTGGGCTGAGTCTTTGGAGGCCAATATGACATCGGAGAATTCGTCCTGTTCGAATAATTATCACCACCCACGCAGTCGCGTGATATTATAATTAGTTCGTGTTTACGTCCTATAATAATATCATATGCTATATTTCAGGCGGAAATATTTAGCGTCAAAATTAAGATATCTGAGAGTATATATCAGGAACCAATCCTATATCTCATTAGCGACATGTCAGCCTTTGTGACAGTTTGTGTGATACATTCAGATTTCTATCATACCGTAATAAAAGGAAGACATGTACACCCTATATATATGCATGGACGTGGCTAGTTCGATGGTCTCCGTTGGGGTTGGGTGTCCACATTGAAAAAGACCAAACTCACAAGTTGTGATTTTCCCCAACTATTCCTGACAGGCCTGGAGACTGGGTGGTATATACCATATTCTGAATGAATCAGTTGTCTTGTGACCAGGGGGCAGAATCAGTATATGGTATAGTATATGAGAACATTTTGATATCTGAACCTGAAAATTCCAAAAAACTAACATCTATAGTGATCTATCTGTAGGCAAATTCACATCCCGATTTGTTTTTCTTAAATTAATTAGCAGATGTTGACTGGCCACGGGGGAGGGACCGGGACACATTGGGCCGACATATATGGTTTGTGAGCATATTTTGAAATCCGAACGTGAACATTATTATATCTTTATTTTCCTCCATTTACTGAAGAGTCATAAATAATGATACAAACAATAGTACATGTAATATGAACATACAATGATCCAAGGTAAACAAGAAAATAATATAGTAAACAGAATTATACAATACGTGAGTATGATGTAGACGAGTGCTCGCACTCGAATGATTATATACATATGAGATTGTAGTGAGATTATGATAATAGTGATGATTAGTGATAATGCAAGTGGCAATGTTGGTGGTGATAATGGTAAGGAAGATGACTATGGCGTTTAACAATGGTGATGATTATTATGCCGACGACGATGATGATGATGATCATGTTGATGGTGATGGTGGCCGTGATGATGATGATGATCACATCGAAGACGATGATGATGATGATGATGGATGACGATGACAATGGTTATGATTTCCAACTTTGAAAGTTTGACCAAAGTTGAGGGGGTAAGATACCCTACAATTCCCTCCCCTGTCGTCACGTCTCTATGTACACAATTCCAGGAGTGGTTTAGCAACATACCCCTCCAAGGTGACAAGGATGGCGATGTTACACCCATATATTGTGATATGAACGATCGAAACCACAGACAAACCAATCCTATAAATTATACGATATATTTTCACTGAACACACTCTACACAAATTGGCGTCGCGGCTCTTTCGTGCCCGTGACCCCATTTGAAATGATAAACATGTTGTGTTTGGTCTGAAGTAAGCTCAGTTGATATGACGAATGGCGCATTAAGCCAACACAAGTCGTCCAGTGACGGCGAAGCTTTTTCCAATCCAGATAAATGCGGATTTGTGTTTTGCTCAAAGGATAATTTAATTCGATCGTGTATCTGGACAAATTTGTCATAGTTGCTTATCAAGGATTGGTGTATTTTGAGTACAGTGAGATGATATATATGCAAAATTAACACCGTTGTGTGCATGGTTTTTGCTCCACCAACATTACAAGACAAGACAGTCAATGACTGTGGGGTCGCTCACCAGACTGCAAAGACTGATAAGACTGGGACTCTGGAGACCAAACCAGTGAGCACTTTTCATAATCACTTTAAAAGAAGTAGATTTAAACAGGATATGTGGCTAGAGAGACTTCAAGTATGTAGCTTGGTAAAAAACCACCTTGAAATTGCCAACTGTACACTACTGATCACCCCCCTCCTCCAGCTCAACAAGTCCCCTCCCGACCGGGATCCAGACTCCCAAGTCTTAGGTTGGAATTTCACAACCGACACCTCAAACTTTCTCAATTGTTGGAAATTTCCAATCTCACAAGCGCCTTTTTCTAAAACCATTTAAACATGTTTGAAGCCCAATTATCCATGGACCCAAAACACAATACATGTATGTCAGACCAATCAGTCAGGTGGTTCCAAGGTAGATGTTTTAATGAATTTGGTATTTCTATGATTTTATTGGACACAAAAGTGTTAACTCCCCATAGACTGCCATTTCTTGACAGGTTGACCTCATTTTAACAAATCTGTATCTCAGTCACTAAAGGATCTTCATGATTCCTCCATACTATATGTAAGCTAAATAGTCCAAAATCCCTTGAGAAGACATTTTAAGAATTACTATAGAGACATATAGTTATGTCCCTGGTCCCACCCTTTTAACCTGGTGACCCCATCTGAATAAATTTGAATCCCAGACACCAAAGAACCCTTCATACATATCATAAATATCAGTCAAATAGACCTGATGGTCCTTGTGAAGGAAGCATATTAAGAGGGAAACTGTCCTTCGCTTGGCCCCTATTTGACCAGGTGACCCCATTAAAAAAATCTGAATTGCAGTCAAGGAAGAACATTCCATTCTATATAAGCCAACTAGTTCTTGCAAACATATTTTAAGAATTACTATGTAGTGAAATAGTTAAGTCTCTTGCTCTGCCCTTATTTGACTTTGTGATCCCATTTTCACAAATCTGATAAGGATAAAAATTAAGTTCCTCAGTTGAAGTTGGTGATATTCACCCATTGGGCACCTCATTTATGAATTTTATCTTCTGCAAATTAGGGGATATAGAAACTTCCTAGAAGGGAAATTTAACTAACAACAATGTAAATTTGATACTATAGATACTTCCCAGAAGATGAGACCTAAGCAGAATGAGGTCGTCAGAGGGTGAATTTGGTGATGCTAGCCTGCTGTGCCGGATAGCATCACAAAAAGCGTGTCTGTTCCTACATTGTGTATGCCTGGCCTCAAGCAACACAATGTATTATACACTGGCAACAAGCCTTGAAATAGTGTGATAGTGTGTCTGTCATTTGCAGAGTGAGGTCCCAAGAGGGTGAATTTAGTGACGCTAAATTCACCCTCTGGGGACCTCATTCTGATAAAGTCCTCAACTGCTATGGAAGACCTAGAATAAAATTGAATTTCCCCAGTTGAAGTTGGTGATGTTCACCCATTGGGCCCCTCAATTATGAATTTTATCTTCTGCAAATTAGGGGATATAGAAACTTCCTAGAAGGGAAATTTAACTAACAACAATGTAAATTTGATACTATAGATACTTCCCAGAAGATGAGGCCTAAGCAGAATGAGGTCCCCAAATGGTGAATTTGGTGATGCTAGCCTTGAATCAAGCTTTGAAATAGTCTGTCTGTTATTTGCAGAATGAGGTACCCAGAGGGTGAATTTAGTGAGGCTATCCTGCACAGCGGGCTAGTATCACTAAATTCACCCTCTGGGGACCTCATTCTGATAAGGCCCTCAACTGCTATGGAAGACCTAGAATAAGATTGAAGTTCCCCAGTTGAAATTGGTGATGTTCACCCATTGGGCACCTCAATCATGAATTTTATCTTCTGCAAATTAAGGGATACAGAAACTTCCTAGAAGGGAAATTTAACTAACAACAATGTAAATTTGATACTATAGATACTTCCCAGAAGATGAGGCATAAGCAGAATGAGATCTTGAGACTCTAGATACTTCCCAGAAGATGAGGCCTAAGCAGAATAAGGTTATCAGAGGGTGTATTTGGTTATGCTAGCCTGCTGTGTAGGATAGCGTCACTAAATTCACCCTCTGGGAACCTCATTCTACAAATGCCAGGCACTCTTTGAGAAAATGAAATTAATCTGATTTTAATGACCACTGAGTGATAATATAAACAACAAGGGTGCTTCATTGATAACACCATTAATCTCATTTAAATTATGGATGACATGAATACACTCCCTGGGGACTCTGTCTACGGCTGCAGAAGCTCTCTTTATCTCTCTATCTGCCTTGCCATGTGTCTCATGTCTATCAGTTCATAGGAGAGTTGCCTTGTAATGGGAATTTAAATAAATATACTTTATTTACCTGTGAGTTAGGATATGAGATAGGGTGGAATGCTGTTGGTTGGGGTGGGGTTCTGGGTCATGTGGGGGGGGGGTGATATTTTTTGTTTGTATGTTAAATTGATCAAGGAGTTCCTGAATTCTTTTATTTTTTTTGGGGAATTATGGCCCTGGCTCCACCACTATTTGACCCAGTGACCCCATTTGAACAAATCTGAACCCCAGTCATTCAATGACCCCACATACCAAATATAAACTAAATCGGCTTAATGGTTATTGACAAGAAGTCGTTATAAGAATTACCAAGGAGGAATATAGTTATGGCCCTGGTTTCGCAACTGTTTGACACAGTGACCTCATTTGACAGTCACCTAGGGAACATCCACCCCAAATATGATCAAAATGCAAAAATGTAATTTTTTGGTTTTTAGAGTTATGTCCCTGGCTCTGCCCCTAATTGACCCAGTGACCCAATTTGAACAAATCTGATTCCCAGTCATCCAAGGTCCCTCAGTACCAAATATAAGCTAATTCGGCCCAATATTTTTGTAGAAGAAGTCATTGTAAGAATTACTATGAGTTATGGCCCTGGTTTCTCAACTAATTGACCGGGTGACCTCATTTGAACAAATCTGAACACCAGTCACCCAAGGACCCTCCATACCAAATATTAGCTAAATCGGCACAATGGTTATGGACAAGAAGTTGTTGTAAGAATTACTGTGGAGGAATAGAATTATGGCCCTGGTTTCGCAACTATTTGACCCAGTGACCTCATTTGAACAAATCTGAATGAGAGTCACCTAGGGAACATCCACACCAAATATGAACCAATTTGGTATGATGGTTTCAGAGGAGAAGATGTTTTTAAAAAAAGTTGACGGACGGACAGACAGACAGACAGACGGACGGACGACGGACGAGGAGTGATGACTATAGCTCCACCGGAGACTTCGTCTCAGGTGAGCTAAAAACCATAGTCAGAAATGGTAACGCGCTCAAGATCATATATTATATACCCATGATTGTAATTATAGAATCTTTTTCATTTCTGTTATTTGTAATTGGCATAGCTTATCACAAACCAAAAATCAACATTATTGTCATAATGTAAACGCCAATATAAACGAAATTGAAATTCTCAACTACACCTTTTACCGAGCTCGGCATCGGGTCGCACTACAGCTCGACCTCGGGGTCGGACTACAACTTTTAATGTGTCCCAATAATTAACATTCTACAAATAGAACCCCAGCACTATGGCGGCGCCCAGGCGAAACAAAAATTTGTACGTTAGTATACACGCGACGCTCGTAATAATGCATTATATGATGGTTTCACCCCCCCCCCCCCGTTCTGGTTTATATATGTATATGCGGGGTTTTTTAAGTGATTTTCAGGGTGTGTATATATACGCAGGATACATAGGTGCACCCATCGATCTATATTTAATATACGTCGATGGTGCACCTGATACAGACCAACATGTTCACAGTTTATTACACCGAATAAGTTGATAATACAACGTTTTGGACTAAATTTGGAGCTTCGCTTTCAAATGGTATATATAATATGGCATATATTTTATATAATGTGACCTGCATGGAGGTTCGAAAATTAAGTCGGCCTTTAACGAACTAATTTGTATCTGTTTTGTTTGGTATGACATGCTGTGGATGTTATGTAAAATTATGTTATTGCAGCACATTAACTTAACTGTTGGCTTTGCTAATAAAAAATCAATCAATCAAAACCAAACCAATCCTATATAATTATACGATATAATATTTACAGACAGGGGCGCCGGAAGAGGGGGGCAGAGGGGGCAGCTGACCCCCTGCCCTTGACCAATGGGGGCGAGCGGGGGCAGGACTTGTCCTTTTTCTTGAGACAGAAAATGCTTTTTGTGTGTTTAATCTCGTGTTTTTATAGCAAAATGTGACTTTTTTGGTCCAAATACCACCAATTTCACAAGGAATATTAATTTTTTGTCAATTTTATCACAAAACGGCCATAAAAACCGACAAATACCATTAAAATAGGGATTTTTGACACAATGAATTTATGGTTATTTTCCCAAGTTTGCGGAAAAGTGCCCTTTTTGTAGGCTCTGCCCCCCCCCCCCCCTGCCCCCTGGATGCTTCCGGCGCCCCTGTTTACAGACATGGCACTGATTGACGTTGTGTCGGTGACCCCGTTTTACAGGATAAACACGATGGGTTCGGTGTGATATAGGAACGACAATCGATGACGGAATGTGAGTGGGCTGACGACTCGGCTCTAAATGATCATCGATCGATCTGATCTGCTGCGATTGTATCCACTAATAGGCGACTCTGCGGGGGCAACAGCCAAAATACAGCTGTCTTGCAGGCACGTATACGCGTCGATAAGATCGAAACATATTGAATAATCAGACTATATATTCCTCAATCATGACATCTATTACTGTCTCAGATCATGACATGAACCTCTACTCTGACTTAAAGGCCCAGTTAATTTTCGAACCACATTATACGCAACATATTCGATATTATATACCATTTGAAAGAAGCTCCAAAACATTGTATTATCAACCGATCCGGTCGAATAAACTGGGAACATTGTTTTTGTTGAGATACTGAGGTGTGTTCTGTGATTAATTTTGATCCAGATTGTACTATAAAGTCTATTATTCTCAATGGAAGGGGAATAACACTATCTCTTAGTTTTGAATTATGATGCATTCTCGATTGACAAGGGGGAGTCTTGGAATGAATATGAGAATCTCTATCACTTGGTGGACACTCCAAGGACACAGCTGTTCTGGTGGAATATATATCTCATATATATTTTGAAGACCTCTGTCTGTTTGTTTGTCTGTCTGTTTGTCTGTCATTAATACAAATCTACGATTCTCAACCGATCGGGACGAAACTTGGTACGTGTGTGTAGTTTGACCAGGCGGTCGTCGTTGTCGTATTGGCGCGTGCGGCGCCTGCTTCGCGCATGCGCAGTCGAGATCTCGGAAACGGGTGGAGCTATCGACTTGAAATTTGCTATGTGAATGTATCTTGCCCCGGATACGAATTTTATCGGGTCGCCGAGTCCGTGCGACGCCAGCTTCGCGCATGCGCAGACGAGATCTCGGAAACGGGTAGAGCTATCGACTTGAAATTTGGTTTATGAATAGCCCGGACTTGAAATTTGGTTTTTGAATAGCCCGGACAACGTCGGGCTCATCGGCTAGTCTATTATATATTTTGGAAGATCTGTCTGTCTGTGTGTCTGTCTGTGTGTTCGCGATGAACTCGAAAACGGCCGACCCGATTTCGATCAAACTTTGTATGTGGGGGGGTATTTTCGGCCGGGAACGGGCATAGGCCTATTAATTTGCCCGTGCGACGTGACCTTGACCTTGAAATCGGGTAATTTCAAGGTCAAACGCCCGAATATCACGGGATTTCGATGAAACTTGGTATGTGGGGGTATCTTCGGCCGGGGAGTGGCATAAACCTATTAATTTGCCCGTGCGACGTGACCTTGACCTTGAAATCGGGTCATTTCAAGGTCAAACGCCCGAATATTACGGGATTTCGATGAAACTTGGTATGTGGGGTACATTCGTACGGGGAGTCTCATAAGCATATTCATTTGCCCGTGCGACGTGACCTTGACCTTGAAATCGGGTCAATTCAAGGTCAAATCGCCAATTTTGATGGGATTTCGACGAAATTTGATACATGGGGTTACTTTTGTCCACTGAGTGTTTTTGACGGGTCATATCGTGACCCCGACCTCACCTTGACCTTCAAAATGATCAATTCGACGGGCACGTTTGTCAGGTACTTTTGTCCGGGCAGTGTTTTGGACTGGTCAAATCGTTACCCCACTTGACCTTGACCTTCAAAATGGACAATTCAAGGTCAAAGCCCGCGCGAAGTCGGGTCACCTTCTAGTATATATATATATTGGTTCCTCTTAAGTTCCAAATGGTATATAATATGGGATATGTTGTGTATAATGCAATCTGGTGGTTCGAAAATTAAGTGGGCTTTTAACGTCAAACCTTGAAATATAGTATGTCTGTCATTTGCAGAATGAGGTCCAAATTCACCCTCTGATGACCTCACCCCCCTTTGGTCTCATATTCTGTGAAGTATCTATAGTCTCAAATGAACATTGTTTTTAATCACCTTTCGCCTTCTGTCCAGTTTCTATATCCCCTAATTTTCAGAAGATAACATGCATAATCGAGGTACCCATCTATTGGGTGAACATCACCAACTTCAACTGGAGAACTTAAAGGCACGGGCGGCGGTCGTTGAATAAATATTCAGATTTGTTCAAATCGCCACCAACAGAAGGAATATTAAAATATATTATATATGCCAAACATAATCAGCGCGTAAATAGTATATTGTCGTCAAGACGTACGATGGTGTACGTAAACAAGAGCCTGCTCGTGTTACAGAAGTTTTGCTTCTTATTACATAACACAGCGCAATTCTATTGGTTAATCACACACAAATGATATAAACGCTCTTTATTGTTTCCATATCAGGAAAACAGTAACAAATAACGCTCTTTATGTTTACCATATCCGGATATAAACAAAAGCCATGTTCTGTAATGTTTTTTTTGCTTTTGTTTACATAACAAAGGAAAAACATTTGACAATAACATACTGCGTATGCCATATTTCTGATTGGTATATAAGAACAAAGTCTGTCTATATTTTACTATTATTTCTGTTTTAGGTGGTTTTTGGCGGAGGTGAATATTTTAACAGCATACCCACCGCCAACGCCGCCCGTATATATATTTAAATCTGATCCTATAGGTTTCCCATATATAGCAGTTGAATCAGAAGATGTGGCCAAAGCAGAATGGGGTCCCCAGATGGTGAATTTAGTGGTGCGGGGGGTAGCGTCACTAAATTCACCCTCTGGGGACCTCGATCTGCAAATGACAGGCACACTATTTGAAGGCTTGCTAAAATACCGTAACCACAAATTCATCGATTCATGACGTGATCTGTTATTGTTCCTATATATCATCGATTGATAAGTAATACGAAACGGACATATTTCAAGAAGTTGCCTCACAGTCACATTATTGGTTATTTGTGAACAATGGGTGTGCATGTCCAAACACATCATATATTGGGAAAACCCGTGGCATAATATCCGCTGAAGGATATCCATGTACTCAGCTAGTTACTGTATCAATGAGCGATCTATATATCTATCATCGCGGGTAAACTGTCATCGCGTGATGGTGGTGTATTGTTATTTAATAGTCACTCGCTGCTTTCTATCATTGCTGACTGATCGACCCACTTACAGCTCATACATGCAGGGGCGTGAGTACTGGGCGAATATACCGGGGGTGGTGGTACATGAATATCGGGGCGTGAATATATCGAATGGTGGTACACGAATATACCGGGGGTGGTACACGAATATCGGGGCGAATATACCGGGGGTGGTACACGAATATACCGGGGGTGGTGGTACATGAATATCGGGGCGTGAATATATCGAATGGTGGTACACGAATATACCGGGGGTGGTACACGAATATCGGGGCGAATATACCGGGGGTGGTACACGAATATACCGGGGGTGGTACACGAATATCGGGGCGTGAATACCGGGGTGAATATACCGGGGGTGGTACACGAATATCAGGGCGTGAATACCGGGGTGAATATATCGAATGGTGAATACTAGGGCGTGAGTACTGGGCGAATATACCGGGGTGGTACATGAATATCAGGGCGTGAATACCGGGGCGAATATACCGGGGTGGTACATGAATATCGGGGCGTGAATATATCGAATGGTGAATACCAGGGCGTGAGTACCGGGGGTGGTACATGAATATCGGGGCGTGAATACCGGGGTGAATATATCGAATGGTGAATACTAGGGCGTGAGTACCGGGGGTGGATATATCAGAGGGTACGTGTCACCACGTTTGTCTGGTATAGGCAGTATTCGGGCGTATGCTGACTGTGTGATCAGGAGGACCCAACACCAATTTACCAACTGTAATCTCCCTTGAACCAGACCAAACGTCCAACGTCCAGGTTCACATAATTCCATTTGCATCCACCCTTTCGGTTGGAACTTTCCAATTGGTATATCCAGCTTTGCAATTTCCAACCGTTGGAAATTTCCAACCGTTGGAAATGTCCAACCTGCATGAAATGGGCAATGGTAAAGCAGTATCAAACTTGTCGACTCCTCCCCCCGGGGAATTTTGGATTCATATATTTTGCCATTAACCGATATTGATATCAGGGTCCGACACAAGACTTGGTGAGCAGCTTTTATCCCTTTACCCAACAAAACGGCCAAAACCGGCCAAATAAAGCTTCAATAGCCTAAAATATCTTCGGTCTGTCTCAATAGAACCATACAAATATGGATATCATTGGAACCGGCTCATTGACCACATTGTGATAGTTACAGTTATGCCCTGTGCCAATGCATTCTCTTATATATGCGAGTCGACCATAGGTCGCCTCGCATATATAAGAGAATGCATTGGCCTAAAAAAACACTTTTTGCCATTTTTTCTTACATTCTTTAACAATTTTATAATTTTTAATGTGTTAAGCCAATGCATTCTCTTATATATGCGAGGCGACCTATGGTCGACTCGCATATATAAGAGAATGCATTGGCACAGGGCCCTTCTGTTGAGTAAAGGGTTATAGCACACAATTGTTAAAATCTTGATTATTTCTCAGCCCAAAATTGCAATAACATATTTTGATAAAATTCTGTCTTGATACAGCTACTTGATCCGTAGTAACCATGGAGATGCCCGATCCGTAGTAACCATTGAGATAATTCCCGATCCGTAGTAACCATTGAGATGCTCGACCTGTATTAACCATGGCTAACCCTCCCGACATGGGGGCTGTAGCTCCCCCGGTGCCATCCCTGAGTGTGGCTTATATGTTTTGTAAACTAAATGTAGGGAGCCATACAGTTAGTCAAAGTATTAACACGCAAGAGGTGGGAGACAAGAACATTTTTAGAATCGTGCGACAATCGAAACATAGCTTATTTTAAAAGACGGATGTTTGCGGTCATGGACATTGGCCTGTCATGCTCAACTGTGCCAGAATCAGTTCTCGTTTCGGCTCGTTCATATTCAGCATGAGAAAGGTTAATTATATAGCGACGTTGTGAGAGCTTGCGTCATGCTATATCTACCCAATTAACATGACAATCGACAAACTTCAGTGAAAATATGTAGGTCTACCCGCTCTACCGAGTATATCATATATGTCATTGGTTGTATTGGACGATTATGACCGATATAGATAAATCAACACTGTTATCGGCATTACCATAGATCTATTTTAGGATGTCGGAAAATCCCAGATAATTATCGCGTGTTCATTTATTTTTGGAACTTGGGTTTTTCCTTTAGTAAAGAAGTATACTTGATTGTGAAGGGCAATGTCATAGATTAAAATACACATGGCATACAGGGCGATGTCTGTTAAATGTCTGACATAAGATCGTACGCGTGCTATATATATTTAGCTTTTGGGTTTTATTGTAAACATATTGTATTTGCTCAATGTGTAATGTCAATACACATGCAAGGACAAGAGAGATTACGGGAAATGTGTTTCCACTTACGACGATCTCTTCTCGGAATACGCCTTGGCACTGAATCGCGGTCATATTGTTTCCATCCAGCCCCGTTCCGTTTTTTTAGTTCTACCGGTCTGTAGTTGCAGTCCATATATGGAGCTTTTGAATATTCATGATTCCCATATATGGAATGCTACTGCAGAACTTCGACCTGCAGCACTAAACACACGGAACGGAGCTGGATGGATCCAATATGGCCGTGACTCAATAACAAGTCGTATTGTCAAATGAGACTAATTAAGAAAATTAGGACTGGCTTTTTTGTTTTACAACAGTACAATTTCTTCCCTGAGTTCATCCACCCGGTAATTTTATTTCTATCCATTTCTTATGTCCAGACTGAATAGAAGTATATAGGGGCTATCCCTTGTGAGTGCTCAGGAGTTACCCAATGGGCTAGATATGACAAAAAACGTGGTAAAAAAAATTAGGGTATGCATTTTTGTTGCCAGCAACAGTTTTCAGAAAATACAAGACATGAATCAAAACATGTACCTAGAAATTGTGTATGACAATGAAGGAGCGACTTGATATTTTAAAGGCACGGTTGGCCTTAGTTGTCGAAAATATTCATATTTGTTCCAAACACCATAAACAGACAAACATTAAAACGCATACAGTTTCGTTCATATATACCATTACCATCGCGTAAACAGCATGCTATCATAAAGACTTACTATATTTTACATAAGCAAGAGCCTGATTATGTTACAGAAGACAACACAGTGTCACTGGCTAATCACACACAAATGATATAAACGCTCTTTATTACTTCCATATCAGGAATTCAGCAACAAAGAACGCTCTTTATGTTTACCATCATAATATAAACAAACACCAGAAAAGTAACTTTTTATGCTTTTATTTACATAACAATGGTCAAACAAATGACAATAACATACTGTTTATGCGATATTTCTTATTTGTATACGGACAAAGTCTGTCTAAATTTTGATGTTCTATCTGTTTGTGAAGGTTTTTGATGGGTGGAAATATTTTCACAGGATACCCACCGCCAAGGCCAACCGTACCTTTAAAGGCATCTATTCAATGACATATGCTGCATGGCTATATGGTTTTTAATTCTGACAAAATATTGTCGAAAGTTGCTTTGTAGCCCCGAAACGTGGTTACAGTCGCAACAAACGAGCGACTTGATTTGTCTAAGGCCATCTATTCAATGATACATGCTACATGGCTATATGTAATTTAGTTCTGATAAAACATTGTTAAAAATTTCTTTGTAGCCGAGAAACGTGGTTACGGTGGTAAAGAACGAGCGACTTGATTTGTCTAAGGCCATCTATTCAATGATACATGCTACATGGCTATATATGAAAATATATGAAATTCAGTTCTGAGAAAACATTGTTGAAATTTGCTTTGTAGCTCCGAAACGTGGTTACAGTGGCAACAAACGAGCGACTTGATTTGTCTCAGGCCATCTATTCAATGATACATGCTACATGGCTATATGTAATTTATAGTTCTGAGAAAACATTGTTTAAAATTGCTTTGTGGCCCGAAACGTGGTTACAGTGGTAAAGAACGAGCGACTTAATTTTCTATAAGCTATAGGGCATCTGTTCAATGATACATGCTACATGGCTATATATGTGGAATTTATTTCTGAGAAAACATTGCACAATCACATTCATTAATACTGTATTGCACAGTATATGTGACCCGCCATATCAAATCCAGTCGTAAGTCGGGATTTTTTTTTACCCTGTGCCAATGCATTCTCTTATATATGCGAGTCGACCATAGGTCGCCTCGCATATATAAGAGAATGCATCGGCCTAACAATTTTTTATCATTTTTTTTAAATAAATGTTTCTGACAATTTTTAGGACATAAAATAAAAAAAACATCCATTACCCTGCAGGGAGCCCCACACATATATAGAAGCATACAGAAGAGTGTCGTCTGCTCATGTTTGTCTGGGGCTCTGTATGGGTGAAATTATAAAATTGTTAAAGAATACAAGAACAAATTATTAAAATTGTAAAAAATTGTTAGGCCAATGCATTCTCTTATATATGCGAGGCGACATATGGTCGACTCGCATATATAAGAGAATGCATTGGCACAGGGTAAAAAAATCCCGACTTACGACTGGATTTGATATGGCGGGCCAATGTTGACAATTCGAAATGTCGAGTCGATATGAATTAGATTTGGGCGCGAAACGCATTTATATGGATCAAGGTATTGTGGGAAAATATTCATGAATCTTGAGTACTAGTTAATTATGACCTTTGACACTAGTATCAATGTCAAAGGTCAAAATTAAGGTATAGAATACAGGGGCGTATCCAATGATTGTTTCAGGCCTATAGTAATTACATATTTTGATTGCCAAAATAGCCCTATGGCGATATCGACTCACAAAAGTCACCGAAATCATGCAATCGCGATCTTGGACGACACCTACTGTGCAATAGATTATTTTGTGGGTGGAATCATCACCGGAATTTGTTTTGAAGAATTCTCTCATAAACATGCTGCAGTCGAAAATATACCAAAATTATGAAGTACTTGGCCTACATAATTATAGCCCACTGATTGTATATATTTATAACCCACGTGATTGACAATTTAATGAAACGAGTCCTATATAACTTTTGGTCTCATATAATACGTGGCACAGGGAAACTTAAATATTGCGTTCAATGTTTCACCAAGAATCTTTAATTTAACCATATCAGAAAGATGTGAACAGATAACATTATATAAATGTACGTACTCAATCCGATCAGACGGTGCCCATATCATCAAGTTACAACAACAACAACAACAACAACATTTCTTCAAAATACGCTTTAGTTATCAGAATCTATTAATTACAACAAAATAATGCTAACCACTATGGTATAACATTTCCAAAAACGTGTTATTTATCATGTTGTTGTTCAACGAAATATGGCGCGCCGTATTAGCAATTGCATTAGTGTCACGAAATTTGGCCGCATTACCACTTGATTGTAGAGTTATCCATCTTCATCCGAAATTTTATCAGAGACAGAACGTTGGTTTCGCGACTTTTTTCCGCGCGGGCCACAAATAAGTACACATTTCGAGATATAAAAAATTTGCAAACTCGATATCTGATCACTCTGAGCTTCGGTGGGTTGGTTCCTGAACTGGAATCAAATATTTTTTACCCCGAAGCCAAAGAAATAGGAATTTAGGAGCGTTAATTCGGATTATGAAAGACTTGCAGATCCAGAAGGGATTCACATTTAAAGGTACTCAATCCGATCAGACGCTCCTAAATTACTATTTCTTTGGCTTCGGGGGTAAAAAATATTCGATTCGAGTCGAGGAACCCACCCATCAAAGATCAGAGTGATCAGATATCGATTTTTGAAGTTTGTTATTTCTCGAGATGTGTAACAATATGTGGCCAGAAACACTTGGTCAAACGGAGGGTATCGGACAAAATTGCGGATGAAGATGGATAACTCTAAAATCAAGTGGTAAATTTCGTGATAATTTAGTGATAATACGGCCATATTTTGGTGTACAAAATGTTGATATATAACAAGTATTGGGAAATTTGATACCAAAGTTGACAGTGGTTAGAATTATTGCGTTGCAATAAATCGATTGTGATAACTAAAGCGCATTTTGAAGAAATGGTGTTCTTGTTGTATCTTGATGGCATGGGGACCGTCTGATCGTATTGAGTACCTTTAATTTCTTGTGTTTCGTAATACTTACTCACTATAATGGTTTTTTAATGGGCTCTTGTGTTTCGTAATACTTACTCATTATAATGTTTTTTTAATGGGCTCTTGTGTTTCGTAATACTTATAATAGTGTTCTTACTCACTATAATGGTTTTTTAATGGGCTCTTGTGTTTCGTAATACTTATTATAATAGTGTTCTTACTCACTATAATGGTTTTTTAATGGACTCTTGTGTTTCGTAATACTTACTATAATGGTTTTTAATGGAATCTTGTGTTTCGTAATACTCACTATAATGGTTTTTTAATGGACTCTTGTGTTTCGTAATACTTATTCACTATAATGTTTTTTTTAATGGGTTCTTGTGTTTCGTACTTATTTGATCACAGAAGGGAGATGCTGTGGTGGAAAGTTAACCTTCAGCCATTGTTGGTTCTCACTGCTACCCCTGTTTCAAACTCCAGGCAGAGTTATCTCCCATCGCTCCGCTGATATCACTGCCATAAGGACATTTGGTAAGGATTTATTATGTGTTCTTAGTTCTTATGTTTTAGGATTAAAATTGTCTATATCCAGCTGCTATATCTGGATTGTCTGCATGGCTCAGTCTATAGTGTTCTTATTAATACCGAAAGAATTACCATGATTGCAAATTTTGGTGGTCAAAATAAGATAATAGGTGACTAAATATAGTTCCGACGATATGTAAAAATAGATGTATCCGTCCGCAAAGTACCATCCTTGTGACAGTGCTATATTGCAGTGCTAGAGGGCGCTGCATGGAGTTTGCCGCTGTTTATGTAATATACGCCTGCCGCTCACACGGGGCTATATTATAATGAATCCATATTATGCCGATGAGGTTCCATGACAATGATAACCGAGTCATGCCATACCTTTACTATCAGCGAGTTTGCGATTTCAAACCGGTACGGGTACGCGTACGGGTAGCTACCATACCGGTATAGTTTTGTAATTCTGTAGAATTAAAACACACCGGCTGGTATAATGTGTATTATCATGAGCCAACGGCGACAACATTTATTTATGATATAGAGAAATTGTTATTCAGTCAGGACAAACCTGAAGATTTGGTATAGTATTTATCTATATTTTAAGGGCATAATAAAGTGTTGTATTCCTGTGGAATATCTTAATCTAAATGGCATTTTGCCTTGACGGAGAGTGTCCTCTTGCTATATATACGCTCCGAATGTGCCTGAAGTTTATGCTCTAAAATAGCCCCGAAACTGTCCCGAAGGTTGTAGGTATATCATACCATGCAGGAAACAATCGAAATAAAATCAATATTAATTGATAGAAGCGTTTCCGGACAGCTGTATTCAATTAATTTAATATTTTGTATCGAAAACTATTCGTTAAAGGTACTCAATCCGATCAGACGGTCCCCATGCCATCAAGATACAACAACACCATTTCTTCAAAATACGCTTTAGTTATCAGAATCGATCTATTGCAACACAATAATTCTAACCGCTGTCAACTTTGGTATCAAATTTCCCAAAACTTGTTATATATCAACATTTTGTTCACCAAAATATGGCCGTATTATCACAAAAGTATCACGAAATTTACCACTTGATTTTAGAGTTATCCATCTTCATCCGCAATTTTGTCC
This sequence comes from Siphonodentalium dalli, assembly GCA_032622095.1. Classification (NCBI taxonomy): domain Eukaryota; kingdom Metazoa; phylum Mollusca; class Scaphopoda; order Gadilida; family Siphonodentaliidae; genus Siphonodentalium; species Siphonodentalium dalli. The sequence continues at coordinate 194,103,040 of CP136069.1, forward strand.
GATGCCCTCCGTTTGACCAAGTGTTTCTGGGCCACATATTATTACACATCTCGACAAATAACAAACTTCAAAAATCGATATCTGATCACCCCCGAAGCCAAAGAAATTGTAATTTAGGAGCGTCTGATCGCATTGAGTACCTTTAATACTTGTTCCTAAATAATATATTTCACAGTAGGGGTGGTCTAATTGTGAGTGGATATCACAATCTCACCGAGAGAAATTCCAAGATTGTAAGCGATGCAAGTCAAATTCGGCTCAACCTAAATCATGCAATGAAAAAAACCGACGTTCCTGAAACTTGAGAAAACTCGTAATTGCTCCGTTTCCTGTTTGTGTATCTGAAATAAAGACTTACGATCGATGATGAGGTGTGGTCTTTATATTCCTCGAATCATTGTTTAGCAATGAGAAACCATATTCAAACTTATAGGTGAAGAAGGACAACTCTATTTCCAGAGTATTTTTGATATATTGATATTAAAGTTTGGGCAATATTTTATTGAGCCAAAATTCTATACGAATTCAGATACATGATACCTGGTTTGAATATTAACATGTGCTGGAACCGTGTTATATAAAACAAACCTGGGGGAGTTACCCAACAGGTCCAATTTTACACCATGCTACGAATCTCTACTCTGGCTTACGCCCGTAGAGATCATACTCCACCAGCTCAAAACATGGGAACTTTTTGCTGTTCTGACGGGGAACTTTATAACATTGAAAAACAATGCAGGTAATACATTCCTTAAAGGCCCACTTAATTTTCGAATGCCCAGATAACATTATTCCATATTATATACCCAGAATGCCCAGATAACATTATTCCATATTATATACCATTGAATGCCCAGATAACATTATTCCATATTATATACCATTGAATGCCCAGATAACATTATTCCATATTATATACCATTGAATGCCCAGATAACATTATTCCATATTATATACCATTGAATGCCCAGATAACATTATTCCATATTATATACCCAGATAACATTATTCCATATTATATACCCAGATAACATTATTCCATATTATATACCATTGAATGCCCAGATAACATTATTCCATATTATATACCATTGAATGCCCAGATAACATTATTCCATATTATATACCATTTGGAAGAGGAACCAAAAAAATATATTCCACAAGAATACGAAGCAGCTGTGGCCTAGGACTGTCCACCAAGTGATAGCGATTCATTCCAATACTTCCCCCTTGTCAACCCAGAATGCACCATAATTCAAACTAAGAGATAGAGTTACTCCCCTTCCATTGAGTATAATAGACTTTATAGTACAGTCCGGATCAAAATTAAATACATGACACACCTTCTTGCCTCGACAAAAACAACATGTTCCCAGTTTATTCGACCGGATCAGTTAATAATACAATGTTTTGGAGCTTCCTCTTTCAAATGGTATATAACATGGAATATGTTGTATATACTGTAATCTGGTGATTCGAAAATTAAGTGGGCCTTTAATACTGTGTTCCACAGTATATATAGATGAAGATCCCAACCAGAGATTGCATGCTTTACGTGGCTTTGTTGAGCCGATTTTGATTTGCATCTCTTATATCATGGACTTTCTCCCTGGATATAATTCAATGTTTATTGCGATATCGACTCACAAAGTCACCGAAATCATGCAATCGCGATCTTGGACGACCCCTACTGTGCAATAGATTATTTGGTGGGTGGAATCATCACCGGAATTTGTTTTGAAGGATTCTCTCATAAATATGCTGCAGTCCAGGGGGGGGGGTCGCACAAAAGTTTTATCAATCAGGGCCGGGGTGGGTGGGTCCGAAGAGGCCCGAAAAAATGAGTTTGTGCTAATTTTTTTCTATTCACATTTTTGCCCTTGTTTTAAGTTGTTTTCAAATATATTCATTAATAATTGTGTTCTAAGGCAGTTTATGGCCTTTACATACACTTAGGAGCAGGGTGGGTATAAGATATAAGTAATACAGGGGAGATCTTGCAAAAACCCACATTATGGACATTGTTTTAAGTTGTTTTCACTAATAAATGTGTTCTAACATAGATCATGACCTTAACCAACACTTAAGAACATATGTAGGTATAAGATAAAGTACTCTCTGGTGCCAAATAAAAGTGATGACTGAATAGGAGTGCTGGTTTGCATTTCACCTCAAATTAATATTGAATAGTGCCTGATAGTGCTGGCATTTTCACTCTGGCATGTCTAATGACCAAATAATACTAGTTCTGCAGAGTTCTAACAAAATACCTCAAATTAAAAACGAAACATGCCAGCCTGTTTATTTGGTTCCAAAGAGTGATACTTATATACTATATAACTGTCATTGCAGGTATGGCTATAAGGTGTTCTGATATGATGGTTGGTGGCACCTTTTTGGGAACAACAATGAAGAAGTCATTAATTAGTAACTGGACTATTTATGTAAAAATTAAACACAATGTTGGCTTATTGGCACTATAAATATTACCTCACAATATCTGTGCATACTGTAGAATAAAACACTTTTTATTTCAAAATGTATTTTTCAATGTCGAAAACAACATCATAACCGTTGATAGTTTTTCAATTGTTTGAACACTTGGAATCTGCCAGAAACGGACCAATTTAAAACTTACCTTTGATTCTGTTTGATTTGGTCTTGAGATTTAAAATGATTTTTTTCTTATTTTAGGGGGTGGGTCCAAAAACATCAAGGCGGAAAAAAAAAAAAAATGCACATAAAGGGTGGGTGGGTAGCAAAAGGGCTGTAAAAAAATTTTTGGGCCCTGTATGTGTAAATTTTCTCACGACCCCCCCCCCCCCCCCCCCCCCCCCCCCTGTGCAGTCGAAAATATACCAAAATTATGAAATACTTGGCCTACATAAATTAATTATAGCCTACTGATTGTATATATTTATGTAACTTAGTGATTGATAATTTAATGAAACGAGTCCGATATAACTTTTGGTCTCATATAATACGTGGCACAGGGAAACTTAAATATTGCGTTCAATGTTTCTCCAATAATCTTTAATTTAACCATATCAGATGGATGTGAACAGATAACATTATATAAAGGTACGTACTCAATCCGATCAGACGGTTCCCATATCATCAAGTTACAACAACAACAACATTTCTTCAAAATACGCTTTAGTTATCAGAATCGATTCATTACAACAAAATAATGCTAACCACTGTCAACTATGGTATAAAATTCCCCAAAACGTGTTATTTAGCACCATGTTGTTCAATGAAATATGGCGGGCCGTATTATCACTTGAGTATCACGAAATTTGGCCGTATCACCACTTGATTTTAGAGTTATCCATCTTCATCGGCAACTTTATCCGAGACAGTTCGTTTGACGACTTTTTCCGGGCCACAAATAAGTACACATCTCGAGAAATATCAAATTTCAAAAATCGATATCTGATCAATCTGCGCTTCGGTGGGTTGGTTCATCGACTCTAATAAAATATTTTTACCCCCGAAGCCAAAGAACCGAGACATTCCGTTTGACCACAGGAGCCTGGAATTTGGTAAAAAAAAAACTCATTTATGGTTTTGCGCCGTTTGTCATTTCCGATTCGTCATCGGGTGATGGAGATGCGGCACATTTGTCTTCGTTGACCGGTGAATTTAAAATAAATTACCAAGATACCTGGAAATACAGTGAGATTTTCGAAGAACTGGAAAAATATACCTATGGAATGTTGTAGGTTGGCATCTAGGGTGTTGTAAGAGGTACCAACAGTTTTTAGTGAAAAATTATTTTTTGTCGGAATACAGTTCCTGCGGTCCCGGGTGCTGGTTCCGCCAATAAATATTTTTTTTTAAACCAAATTCCAGGCTCCTGTGGTTTGACGGCGTGTTTCTGGGCCACAAATAATTGAACATCTCGAGAAATAACAAGCTTCAAAAATCGAAATCTGATCACTCTGAGCTTTGATGGGTGGGTTCCTCCATGGGTACCAGCTTAAGCTTCTACATCATGGTGCCCCTTTAACATAAAGAGGCACATGCAGAGAGTAACTACCATGCAGAGTTTTTTAAAACTTCGTTCATTAAAAGGGTACTGTATACGCCATTCTCAATAAATTCCCGGCGATAACAACGATCTATAATATCGATAATATATAGCAAACTAAGTAATTTGAGTCGAAGATGTATTCTGTAAACGTTTAGGTTAATATGTTATATTAAAATCAAGCCACTCACTGACTAGTGATTATACAATCGAGAATGACTTAAATGAGTAGGAAACATTTATTAAAAAAACATGATAAAAAATTGTTAAGCCAATGCATTCTCTTATATATGCGAGGCGACCTATTGGCACAGGGTAAAACATATATATTTTCCAAAATTCATTAAAGTGATGTGAAACACTCTGGTAGGGTATAACTTTATACCGGTATATGGAACTAGTATGCATATAATACAAGAAAACTAAGATGCATGCATCAGGTCGGCCGTGAACTATCTACCATAGAATTGTTGTAGCTATCGATTATACATTTTGGAACACCTGTCTGTATGTATGTGTGTATGCATGAATGCATGTGTGTATGTGTTATAGACTCTAACACTGCTCGACTGATCCGACTCGGATTTGGTATTTAACGTGTCAACTTGACCTCGCTCATAGGCATGTTTCTGGACCTTGACCGATCCGACTAAAAATTTGTGTGTAGGACTACTTCGATCCCGGGAGCAATATTGACGGGTCCAATTTCACGTGGGACCATGTTCTCGAACGTGCTGATGTAGGCATGTTTCTGGACTATTTGGACGGGTCAAATCTTGATCCCGACCTGACTTTGACATTCAAAAAGATCAATTCAAGGTCAAATCTGGTAAAACGAAGTATTTCAACGAAATATAATACCTACTGTTACTTTTGTCCCAGTAATGTTTCGGGTGGGTCAAATTATGACCCTGACCTGATCTTGACATTCAAAATTGTCAATTCAAGGTCAAATCGGGTAAAGCCGGGCGGATTTCGACGGGTACTTTTGTCGTGACCTTTGTCCGGGAGTGTTTTGGGCGGGTCAAATCGTGATCCGACATGACGTTCACCTTTAAAATGGTCAATTCAAGGTTAAATCGCGCAATTCTCCGAAAATCAGAGGGGAACATCCCGGACGAAGTAGGGTCCACCAGCTACTATTATATATTTCTAGATTTAGTTACAAACTAAATACCTGTATATTGTACAAAGAAATGTTTGACAAATATATCTGTATCAATATTACCATACGGGTCATTAAAATATATAGATACGACGAAACAAATTTTGAAGGGTGCATGGTATCAGGTAAATTTTTATATTTCAAATGATGACAGGAATGCGGAAAGTTGAAGTACCTACGTAATACTGGCTATCCGAATGAAGAGATATACATGTATATAAAAACCAAAATAGAAGATGACTGCTGGCGACAATGTTTTCCAAAAAATTCAAAGCATTCGATAGCTCCCATCTAGTTGTCAGCCCGAAGATCAATATAAAGTGTGGTGACTATCAGATGAGGGAAATGACTGTACAGTTGCTAAACAATTCAGTCACGCAAAAGAGGATCAAACAGTAAGATACCAAATTGCTGCCTGTGGTAATGTTTTTTAACGAAATTCGGGAAAATTAGATTACTCTCCCCCTGGTTATCCAGAAGGTCATTGTGGAATCTGGTGACGATAGGACAAGGGGTGTCGTCTGTAGGATCAACCAAATTATTTAGCCATAAAAATAGTAAAATTCAAGATCACCGCTGGCAGTGATGTCTTCACAAGGACAGCTTGAGAACAAAACATGGCTCACATCTAGCGGTGACCCAAACTATCCACATGAGAAAAAGTTCTCCAATAAAAGCTGGCTGCAGGGTGCGCCAATTGATTCAAATTCGAAATTTAACAGGGTGTACTGCTTGTGGCCATGTTTTCCCCGCAAATTTGATAGACTGATGGACAAAACCACTGAATCCGTTGAATCAATATACATGTATACATGGATTAATGTATATGCATTGTTATACACAGTACTGGTATATAAAGGTACTGAAAATAACAATATTACTAGTATACACAAAATAAACCATATATCATGGCTATGGGTTCTAATATCCGAATATGACAGCTGATAACTTGGTGTGAATTGAAGAGTGGTGGTGTCTCACGCATATCTAACCCTCCATGTTAGAAACATGCCATTAAATGTCATAAGTATAATCTAGCTTGAGGACAGAAGTTATCCATAAAAACCCCCCTTAATTCAACCAGGTCATCGCGCGATGTATGGTCGATCACATGATGATCTAGGGGGGATTAGAATTGTTGTATAAAAACAGCACTGCAAGTAAATATAAAATAAAATAGTGCTACATCTTATTACAGATTATTGCCATATATAATCAGTGACTATACAGACAGTCTGACAAAATAAAGTTTCAGTGACACTCTATCCGAAGAGGGGAATAATTCCATCTGTTACAGTCAATGGAGCAATTATGAATCTGGAAAGGTGAAATTTCTAAGTAATACTAGATATCGACATGACGCGATAACATATAACGTAAATGCAATATGGCCGCTGGCGACCATTTTTTCCTATAAAATTAAAAAAAATATTTGATAGCTCTCATCTGATAGATCAATATCAAGATAAATATGAAGTTTAGTGATGATCGGATGAGTGAAGTGGACTGTGCTAAACGTTTAGTAATGCTTAAAAAGATTTTTACCTTAATATTTTTATGTTCACTTTATAAACTTCACTGAGTCATCTTTGTCATGTATTGAGTTTGATATCTTTTGTTAACAGTTTATAAATCATGTATGTCTCATGTTTGTTATTTTAATTTATGTGTTTATTATCATTAAATAAAGTTGAATTCCTTAAAAAGATTCTTACCTCAATGTTTTTATGTTCACTTTATAAACTCCACTGAGTCATCTTTGTCATGTATTGAATTTGATATCTTTTGTTAACAGTTCATAAATTATGTATGTCTCGTGTTCGTTATTATATTATATACACTATATAGTGTGTTTCAGAACGAAAACAAAATGAATAAAATCAACAAATTTGTTAATTTAAAAACAATTCAAACATTGTTGTATTCCATGTCCCAGCCCGGACATATACACCAAATTTCAATAATATTCATTGAGAAACAACGGACCAAACGCCATATAACACCCCGTATGCATCTTTTATTCCGAGTTGACACGCGCCGATTGGGCGAGTTAGCCCTGGGGCGAGTACGCCGATTCCGACACCTTTTCTATTTGCAGCAGGTTAAGTTTACGCGTAATTTAATTTATAAAGTTCCCCAATTGGTATCGTAAATAGAGCGACCTTATTTGACAGAGAATGCCTCTGTTATTGATTATAAAGTTGCTATACATTAAAAACGACAATTCACATGCTCGTTCAAGCGCAGTAGTCTACTTTCCCCATGTTAAAGGACATCCACAAATACTAAATAACGCTAACTTACTGCCGAATGTTTTACACGACAACTGTTAACATATTTGGGCTGAATTCATTTGACGCGGTATTATTCCTCAAAATAAACAACAAAACCATCGTTACTTGGAAATGTAGTTTGGGCTAACATTTACATAAATCCTCCACATCATTATTCCGACACACACGTCAGATGAAAAACTCACATGAAGTAACCGGCCAAATTGGCCGAAATAACATTTATTTTAATCTGCACTCCGTAACATAACTTCGTACTCAACAGACTTTCAAATAATACCTTACCTTATGCTGTTAGTGGACGCTGGATTGTGTTACTATGTCCACGTCTTCTTTGTCTGATTCCCCCGCGAATTCACCAAATCAGGCCCTATATATGTTTGAATCTAGCCAACGCCCGACTCGTCTGAGAACTTGTCATCCCTATATAATTTGAATAATGGACATCTGGTTACCTTATTCTACGACTCAGAGACTATAGAAACCAACAACAACATTTGAGTACAGTATCTCTTTAAACTTCGTTCATATTATACTTCGTTTTTAATTTTTTTTTAAAACTTTGTTCATTAAACTCGAATAAACATATTATCGTTGATATATGGTTGTGTTTAAGTTATATTATATTACATGTGTATAGTATTTATTATTATATCAAATAAAAATCTATAAAGAACAACCCAGTTTCTTTCAACAAACATCTCACAAAACCCCCACACCTCCTAATTACAATAATTTTTAGGCGGGCGGGTTGTCCCGGAGTGAAACGGGTGGGTTGTCTCATAAGGGGCGGGTAGTCAAGGACCCTTCGGATAATGCATCTTTAAGTCTTAATTCTCACTAGTCAGTTCGAAAATGTTTCGAGTCCATAAGCCTATGATGCGTCTTGTGTTGAAAACTCAAATTAATACTAGGAACGAAAGCAGCTCGCGGCATTGTCGAATGCTATGATTGTGTCGATATAACTACAATATCAGTTCGTTTCGCTTTGTATTTTTTTTTTTACTTTTATACATTCGCGGAATTCCCCGACGTCATCACGAAGAGGCAAGGATTCCCCAGTGCTCATGCGCACTTAAAATTACACGTCGCCTGGAACACTTTACTACTTTGAAATTCAGTTGAAGTTTTATCTCATTGATTTGCTTGTGAACAATTTTCAGATTTCATTATAGTATAGAGATAACAAATGATAGTTCAGCACGCTTACACAGAGTGATGAAAATAAGATTGCATTTGGTTATCGTCACCTTATTAAGTCTAAATTTGTGAGTATTTTTAGTCTATTTGACTTCTTTTTTTCCTTTAGTATACTGGAAAATTAGTTTTTTTAGTTTCTTCTAATCTAATTTCTAACGTGGTAAGTTAGTTCTGTATACTACTATGTTATGCTGATGGGATAATTTTTATGTTTTTCATTGTATACATTAATATTGCGTAATGTCACATGATGATTACTGTACATCACTATACTACATATAATAAAGTATATTGACATGCCACATGGGGGGTCACTGACACTGTGACTGTTACAGTGTTATTTCAAGTTGAACGTAAACACTACATCAGTATTGCTGATTGGGTTGTTGCAATAACATTTTATACCGGTACATAAATGCACATAGTCTTAGTCAGCGCGAGATTGAAATGTTGCCGTAATTGCGTAAATAGTTGCCGTCTGGTTCAATTCAAAACTGTTTCTGATAATTGCTGCTTAAAACTTAATAAAAGGCATTTATTTCTTTTAGCACAAGGATGAAACTGCGATAAAATTGATCATTGGTCACGTATTGATCTTCTAAAGTATTAAACATGGACCTATTTAAACGGCACACAAGGCTTGAAATAGCGTGTCTGTCATTTGCAGAATGATGTTTGTCCTAGAGGGTGAATTTAGTGATGCTACCCTGCATAGTGGGCTAGCGTCACCACATAATAGGCACATTCGCCCTCTGAGTCTGATGACCTCATTCTGCTTAGGCCTCATCTTCTGGGAAGTATCTATAGCCTCAAATTAAAAACATTCCCGTTCAGTTTCAATATTCCCTAATTTGCAGAAGATAATACATGTATGCATACTCTTGAGTGCCTAATAAACATACATGTACGATTATTAAAATCGAGGTAAAATTCCCACCTGTATGATCGTTATTTGGCCCTGTACGTTTATTAAATTAACCAAAAGAAATAATTCACCAATCTTAAATTGTGTTATTCATAAAGAAATGAACTCTGATTGTTGACAAACAGTTATCAGCACACTGCAGATTCACAGACCTGGCTATCCATCAAAACTATTTCTGTCACATGGCATCAGTAAACCAGTCAGATGGTGCGTTTTGTGGGGATGTATGGTACTAATATTTCCAGTCTGTACGTTTATTCCGCCCTGTACTATTATTCAGTTACGCGACATTTTCCAACCTGTACTATTATTCCACCCTGTACTTTTATTAGGCACCCAAGAGTACTCGAGGTGACTAATGAGTAAACATCTGCAACTTCAACTGAACTCGGGAACTTCAATCTGATCCTAGGTCTCCCATAGCAGTTGAGGCCTGAGCAGAATGAGGTCCCCAGAGGGTGAATTTGGTGATGCCAACCCGCTGGGGACCTCATTGTGCAAATGACAGACACACTATTTCAAGTCCTGACGGCACAAGAACTGCATGGTTTGATCGATGAACGGAAAAAACATAAACTTACTAGTACAAATATAATCAACACGTGTGCATTTAAGTAGAAACGCTACGACAATGACGGGGTGCATCTATGTATAAAATGTTACGACAATGACCCCATCAGCGTCAGTACATGTGTTACATCTAAGAATCGCCCATCTCTGTCTGTGTGGCAAATATTTGAAAGTGCGGCAGAAGCCGTATATTACATACCGGTACAATGTTAACATGCTACACTTCTGTCATGGGACAATATCCCAGTACGACGATGTAATGTATTGTGATACAGCACCAATATTATTGTTCGGGTGCATGAAACTGATAAGTTAGTGCTCTACCCTGGTGCTATGCCAACTGGGGAATGTACTAGTAGTATTTTGCTATCAAATCGCCGAAAATCTCAAAGAAATCATCCATACCACTCCATAGAAAACATCATCTGAACTACTAGTAAGCTCAATTGTAAATATTTACATCTCGATTTGGATTGTAACTATCAGTGATAAACTAACGCAAATGATATTGCCATCCAGAGTCATTGCATTTAATTAATATATAAGAATGACGATGTGTGTTGTAAATTTGGATTAATATTCGTAAAAATAACTACTTTGAGCAAGATTATTCTCCATTTCTATTTGATCACCCTTCCGGAGTGTTTCACATCACTTTAAGTTCCAATCATCACAGAAGTGTTTCTGAGAGTATAGTGAGTATACAGTAATGCCCTAAGTAATTGACTCCTTAACTGAGAGCTTTCCGATGAATGGCAACAAGCCATATTTCCGACTAAATCCTGAAAAGTTACCCATAATTCTTCTGTGGTTAAGAAGTGGATTATTTAGGGCATTACTGTACATGTTTGTCAAAGATGTCAGAGCAGCCCTTGAAATTAGGAAAATTCTCCCACTGCAAATTTAATGCTGTGGTATTATAGATTCCACATTTTGCCACTGCATTTCCCAGGGCGTTGCTTGCACAGTTTTATCTAAATTTGATGGAAGGAGATTCCCATGATAGTATAATACCAATGATCACTATAGTGAGTCTGACAATGTAGCAAGGATACAGGAAGGGTGCAATGATCACTATAGTGAGTCTGACAATGTAGCAAGGGTACAGGAAGGGTGCATGTTCACTATAGTGAGTCTGACAATGTAGCAAGGATACAGGAAGGGTGCAATGATCACTATAGTGAGTCTGACAATGTAGCAAGGGTACAGGAAGGGTGCATGTTCACTATAGTGAGTCTGACAATGTAGCAAGGATACAGGAAGGGTGCAATGATCACTATAGTGAGTCTGACAATGTAGCAAGGGTACAGGAAGGGTGCATGTTCACTATAGTGAGTCTGACAATGTAGCAAGGATACAGGAGGGGTGCAATGATCACTATAGTGAGTCTGACAATGTAGCAAGGATACAGGAGGGGTGCATGTTCCGCAGCCTTGTATCATGCCACTTTCGATTTGGCCACAATGTTTTTAGCTCACCTGAGACAAAGTCTCAGGTGGAGCTATAGTCATCACTTTTCGTCCATCTGTCTGTCGTACTGTCCGTCAAGAATCATCTTCTCCTCCAGAACCGGTAGACCGAATGGGTTCATATTTGGAGTGGATGTTCCCTAGGTGAATCACATTCAGATTTGTTCAAATGAGGTCACCCGGTCAATTAGTTGCGAAACCAGGGCCATAACTCTATTCCTCCATAGTAATTCTTAGAACGACTTCTTGTCAAGAACCATTGGTCCGATTTAGCTACTATTTGGTATGTAGGGTCCTTGGGTGACTGGTGTTCAGATTTGTTCAAATGGGGTCACTGCGTCAAATAGGGACAGAACTCTTAAAACCGAGCCAGGGGACATAACTCTTAAAAATTAAAAAAAAAAGTCCCCACCCCCGCACCTAACCACCACTCTGCGCCGCCCCTGCACCCACTGTCCAGAAAAAAATAAATTAGGAAAACAAACACCATTGTAACATCCGCAGAGTTATGAAAATCTTGAATGATAGAATGGAAACTGTCCCTTTCCATCAACCCCCCCCCCCCCCCCCCCTCATGACCCAGACCACCACCCTGCCACCAACCAACAGCATCCATCTCACCTCTTCCACCAGCAGATTCATCCAGTGTTATTAGCTCCAGACAGGGAGAGTTAATAACACACAGTCATAATGAGATGTTATCTGGCAGACAGTTGTAAACAGTAAACAACGGGTGTGTCTTTTTACCGGATCCCGGATTTCGACCCGGATTTAGGTGTCTTTTTACCGGATTTCGACCCGGATTCGGGTTTGAATTTCATGCTTGTTTTATCACACATTTAACCCATTAAAAGACGTTTCTGACACGCGGAAATTGGTTAGGAGGTGAGATTAAACCAATATAGGGCTGTCGTGCTCATTCAACCCGATTAATCGTATTTAAAGGTACATATCGTGCCTGGATCAGCATACTTCTTATTTTTTCATATAGACACGGCGGTTGGATTGATTTTACGTGATCATGATGGCATTTAAGGGAACACACCGTGTCCGGATCCGAATTAATTATCTCGTGATTATTGATCATATTTAAAGGTAGATATCATGTCCGGATCCGGTTTTTTTCTCTCTTTTTTTTCTCCATATAAATTATCGTCTTTTTGATATATTAAATGTCACGTGGAACAAAGTTATAAGTTGATTTTGAGACGTTATACTAGGCTGTTGGATTGATTTCACGGAATGATTATCGCATTTAAAGGTACACACCATGTGCGGAACCGAATTAATTTCCACGTATTTACTGATAATATTTAAAGGTACAGATTATGCCCGGATCCGGATTTTACTTCTTATAAAGTAATGCTTATTTAATACAATAAATGTAAACTGAGTCGCGTGGAACTAGGTTATAGATGTTGATGTTTAGATCAGATCATTCCCGGATTCGGATACGAATAGTTCTTTTCTATTTCATATAAATAGTCAAGTATTTAATACATTAAATGGCAGCTGAGCCACGCGGAACTCAGTTTATTTGGAAACGGTGAACATGGCGCTTGGATTGATTTTACGCGAGAATGAGCCCATTTACAGACAAACTTTATGCCCGAACTGGATCCGGATTTTATGTGTCTTTTTCTAATTTCGACCCGAACCCTGATCTCAATTTTATGTTTATTATAACCCATGTTTAACACATTAAACGACATTTCAGACCCGCGAAAACATGGCACAGGTTGCGTTTAACAGTAATATCATTGGGATTGAAATAAATTGACTTGCTTTTGTGAAGATTTTTTATTCTCCAGCCCACAAAAAAACCTGGTGCAGTTTAAATGGTTTATTGTTTTAGTTCGATTATAAACGATTATATTTGTGATACTAGTAGTATTACTATTGTAAATTCGATATTTAAGCCGGTTTAAGTGAGATAGATGTACGACTTGTATTAAGCGTTTTATGTCACGACGCCCGAATCGTTATAAAAACACGGATAGCATATTCATCCTGTTGCAGCCCGCTAGCAGTGTTTTTATAACGATTCGGGCGGCCAGACTATATAATCACTGTATAAACAGTAGCGTTACATTTATTGTATTAAATAAGCATTACTTTATAAGAAGAAAAATCCGGATCCGGGCATAATCTGTACCTTTAAATATTATCAGTAAATACGTGGAAATTAATTCGGTTCCGCACATGGTGTGTACCTTTAAATGCGATAATCATTCCGTGAAATCAATCCAACAGCCTAGTATAACGTCTCAAAATCAACTTATAACTTTGTTCCACGTGACATTTAATATATCAAAAAGACGATAATTTATATGGGAAAAAAAAGAGAGAAAAAAACCGGATCCGGACATGATATCTACCTTTAAATATGATCAATAATTACGAGATAATTAATTCGGATCCGGACACGGTGTGTTCCCTTAAATGCCATCATGATCACGTAAAATCAATCCAACCGCCGTGTCTATATGAAAAAATAAGAAGTATGCTGATCCGGGCACGATATGTACCTTTAAATACGATTAATCGGGTTGAATGAGCACGACAGCCCTATATTGGTTTAATCTCACCTCCTAACCAGTTTCCGCGTGTCAGAAACGGCTTTTAATGGGTTAAATGTGTGATAAAACAAGCATGAAATTCATACCCGAATCCGGGTCGAAATCCGGTAAAAAGACACCTAAATCCGGGTCGAAATCCGGAATCCGGTAAAAAGACACACCCGTAAACAACTGCTTAGCACTCATGTCCCATGTGTGTCATTAAAATCAAATAAAAAAAAATGCCTGTGTGTCTGACATTTGCAGAATTAGATCCCCAGTGGGTGAATTTAGTGATGCTGCCCTGTACAGTATGCTAGCATCGCCAAATACACTCTCCAGGGACCCCAGTCTCCTTATGCCTCATCTTCAGGGAAGTATATAGGGTCTTAATTTGACATTTTTACTTACCTTTTCCCTTCTGTTTAGTGTTTAGTTTCTATATCCCCCTAATTTGCAGAAGTTAAATGGATAATTGAGGTGCCCATCACCAACTTTAACTGGAGAACATCAGTCTGTACCTACATGTATGTCTCCCATAGCAGTTGAGGCCTAAGCAGAATGAGGCCCCAGAGGATGAATTTGGTGATGCTAGCCCACATTGCAGTATTGCATCACTAAATTCACCCTTTAGGGACCTCATTCTGCAAATGTCAGACACTATATTCAGACTTGGCTGTTCCAATATTATATTCTTAACCACCACCTATCCAGTTGAATACATTATACCCTGATTTGCAATGAAAAATTTGGGGGTATATTGGATTGAATTTGTCTGTCTCTCAGTCAGTCTGTCCTCCCATCCATTCCTCTGTTTGGATGTCTCCATCCGTCCATCAATTTTTTTCTTCTCCATATACATTTTAAAGACCAAATGGGTTTATATATTTTGGTGTGGATGTCCCCTAAGTGACTCACATTCAGATTTGTTCAAATGAGTTCATCAGGTTATATACTAGTAGGTGAGAAGCCAGGGCCATAACTCTTTCTCTCCATAGTAATTCTTAAAACAACTTCTTCTCAAGAACCATCGGGCCTACTTAGTTTATGTTTGGTATGGAGGGTACACATAATGGTACACATAATGCCGACGTCCGGATCAACCGTCGTTCGTCCGTCTGTCCATAGACACTTGCTATCCGATTCATTTACTCGAATATTTTTTATCGGATCATGTTCAAATTTTATGTGCATGTTTATGATGACACACTCCTCACCTGTATTGGTATCGATCGGTTGATCGGTTTAGAAATTATTAACACTTTGCATCCGCACATAGGCATGAGCTATCCGATGCTGTAACCAAAGTATTTTTTGTCCGATAGTTTTCATATTTGATATGTAGGTTTATGATGACACACCCCTCACCTGTATAGTTTTTGGTATCGATTAATTGATCGGTTTAGAAAATAATTAACCCTTCACACACATGCTATCCAATGTAATAAGTTGAACATATTTCTTCTGATCTGCCTCATATTTCTTACCCAGGTTTTTCTTAGCACGTTCTTTATCTGTATGGTTTTTGGTATCGTTTAGTTAACCCTTTCTGCTCTTATTTTTAAATAGAATTCATCCAAGCTGTGTTGACTTAAATATTTTTCATCTGATCAGCACCAAATTTGATACATATGGTCCTCACCCCAAAATACAGATTAGGTTTAAATTTGAGTTTGATCCCTTATATTTTAACAGAGTTATGGCCATTTAAAATTCAAGTAACTGATAATCTAATTAATGCCTGCAGCAGTGTAGTTTCCAGTAATTATTTGGGGACACCTGTTTTATATGCCAAAGTCATATCTGAAGGCCACAACCTTAAGTTGGGGGAGAGTATGAGCTGGCGCCCCCCTAGTACTGCCATAAAATGACAATTTATTGCTTTATTTGATGATTTAGTGTTTAATAGTTGTTTGTTTTCTAGTAGTAATGGTCAACAACAAATTATCTGAGTATTTTTATTCTCTTTCTAACTGTTTTTGGGCACCTGGAGTTTGGGCGCCCATACCTGTTACAGGTACCAAAACTGGCCTGGAAACTACCCTGGCCTGCAGGCACTGTGAGCTTAGAAGAGGGGATCTTATTACAAAGCCAGTGTATTATTGGAAATGAGTTTTGTTTAGCATTAGATAAATACCATGGCTCACAGAGTCAAATCTCTTTAAGATACATATCACAGTGATAGGGGTTCTCTCTGGTATGGAGTCTCATTTGTTGAACCAGAACACCTGACCAAACAAATCTCTCAACACTAATAAAATCTCTCTCCTGACTCTCAGACTATCACACACACAGTGGGCTAGCATCTCTAACAAATTGTCAAAACCATGATTGATGACTCTCTGGTCCATTCTGTGTTCTGTGCAAAATTAAGTTAACCCCTTTGTTGAAACAGATTCATGGCATTAGAGACTGACTTATTGTATGGGTTTCTGAATCCAATGACATGCTTTTTATAGAGTTTTTGTGTTTATCAGTTCATTAGTTTGGGTAAGATTAACCCCATTCTATCCAATTTCATGACTCAAATATTTCCATTGATTATGTTTATAGTTCTTGGCATAGTTTATGATAACACACCCCTAACCTGCATAGTGAGGGTCATTTGGTTTATTTGCTAAAAAATATTAACATCCTCCACCAATCTTGTTGACACAATGTGATAACTAAATATTTTTCACTCGATCACTATAATTATAAATAATTGCATCAATGTTAATGATGACACATTCTTCACCTGTATAAATTTTGGTATCGATTGAATGGTTTTCATAATATATTAACCATAACTTAAATTATATTTCCGCTGTTTACATACATTATATCTTTCCAATGATCAGCTTAGAAGAAAATTAACCCACCCCATTCCATAGTCATACAGTATGCTATCCAATGTAATGAATCTAATATTTTCAATCTGACCAATCTCATAGCTATCAGAAAATTCTGCATAAAAACATTTTATATCCAATCATTATCAATCATTTTATATCCAGGTCTATACATCCCTCACTTGTATAGTTGTTCGGGTATTGATTAGTTTTTGAATCGGAACTATTAACTCTTTTGACCCATCTAAATGATCCCAAGAATTTTTAATATGCAGCTAACACAAAACATAATAAAAAAAATTACAATATTAAAAAAAACATAATATATTATGTTTCACATTCCAGTGTAATAAGCAAATAAATAACTATTTTGTCTTTAACTGCTATGGTGCTTCTCTCTGACTATGGATTGAGCTTAATTAGCTTTATCACTCTATGTTGAAGTGACTTAATAGGTTGAAATGGAATGCCACATCAGTGTTCCTATTGTGTTTATGTGAGCAAGGTGCCCAATAAGTCTGATTCCACTTGTGACCTTAATAGTAAGGTGTCAATTATTGAAACTTTTGCACTCGTGAAAAGGTTGGTGTAAGGATTTATTAAAATAGCCAATCATTATCGCCAAGGTATTGGTTAAACATGGATCGGTCTCTCGTTTTGTATACATGGGGTAATTTTTAGGAAACTTTTGAGGAAAATCAGTTCTCTTTAACTCTTAAAATCTACCGTTTGAAATTTCTAGATGAATGGATCTCATAGATGGGGATTCATGTTTGTTCAAATAGGGGCAGAGATAAGAGATTTAAACTCTCAACCACCCACCCTACCTGTATCTATGCTGTTTGATATTGGTATAACAATATATAGATTCCTATTGATTTCTAAGCTGCCTGGGTGATGGGCAATGAGGCGGAAGTGTAGAGGGGGTGGGGATTTGACCCCCTACTTTGATCAAAATTTTAAACAGTTGAAATTTCATGCCTGATACAACATTAGTTGTAGTTTGATTTTTCAACCAGTAACAGTCCACATTTTCCTACTTCGGGTTAAACTGTTAGACCAAAATGGCCACACATTTTAACTTTATGGGCAATGTCAGGTTGGTAATTTCCAAGTTTTAGAGATTGAAGTACTGGTACCAGTTGTAAAATTTAATTCTAAGAGGGATGTGCAAAAGGAATTTTGTGAATTTAGGACTGCGGTCTGGTTGTCTTGTTTAAAAATGGTAAGGGGTTGGAGATTTGTCAGTGGTGTGCAATTGAAAATTTCAAGGTGAAGAGCCTTGCTCATCTGAGAACCTCCAGCTATTTCCCTGTTTAGAATTACTTATCTTTAAATAAGTGATTTTGTAAATTACTGACTGTTGTAGTCTTCAGAGTCCCGGTCTTCTCAGTCTTTACAGTCAGGTGAGCGACCCCACAGTCATTGACTGTCTTGTTGTTTCTGTATTCTGTTCTTGTTAGTATGACAGTATATAATAAGTTTTATCATGTACCTTAACGTAACACTTTTATATAAATGCATATTGCCGGGGTCAACATGTTTACTGGTAAAAGTTCTCATTCTTCTGTGACAAAATCACTAAAGCCTATTAGTTTTGGACACATAATTGTTTTACACAGAGACCAAATTTGTAACAAATTAACAATAGTGCAAACATCAAAGGGATTACAACTGTCCTTAAATATATGGTGTGAATGATGGTTATTCAGTGTGTGTCACCCACTTTTGCTTAAATAATAGTAGGTCATGGTCATTGGGCATGCATGGTCTGAGACTGTTTACTACTTTGTGTTCCAGTTTTGTGTTGATGGTTAGAGTCACATCACACATACATCTAATAGACATGTGACTTTGTGTTCCAGTTTTGTGTTGATGGTTAGATTCTCATCACACATTCATGTAAGGCCAAAAAAAATAATATAGAGTAGGTAGGTAGGGAATTTTTGTTTTATCAAATTTGTTTATTCTGAATTCCATTGGGTCATTGACAATTCAATCTAGAAAGCTTCACAATTCAGATCAATTGAAAGGTTCAATACTAAATATTGTTAATATCTTGAATTAGTAAGCGCACTAGACCAATATTAAAAACTTCTAAAAAAAATTTATAGGAAAGGTTTGAAAATGGGTAAGAAGATACCTTTCGATGCCCTTCCCACTGAAAAAAAAAAGTTTAATCTGTGTCTACAGTCCAATAAAAAGTTTTGGGTAGGCACCTTTTTCTAGGGTAGGTAGGCAAATCCTAAACACTAGCATTTTTTTTTTGGCTTAATAGACATGTTACTTTGTGTGGACATTTTACAACAGAATATACCTCTCTTCTAAGCCTGGAAATAGTGTGTCTGACATTTGCAAAACAAGCCCTAAGAGGCTGAATTTAGTGACGCTGTCCGCACAGCGGGCTAGTGTCACTAAATTCAACCTCTGGGAACCTCATTCTCAAATTAGGGGATATAGAAACTTCCCAGAAGGGAAACACTAACTAAAAACAATGTTAATTTGAGACTATATATACTTCCCAGAAGATGAGGCCAAAGCAGAATGATGTCCCCAGAGGGTGAATTTGGTGATGCTAGGCTGCTGGCCCACTAAATTCACCCTCTGGGGGACTACCTCATTCTTAAATTAGAGGATATACAAACTTCCCAGAAGGGAAACCAACTAAAAACAATGTTAATTTGAGACTATATATACTAGTACTTCCCAGAAGATTAGGCCTAAGCAGAATGATGTCCACAGAGGGTGAATTTGGTGATGCTAGGCTGCTAGCCCACTAAATTTACCCTCTGGGGGACCTCATTCTGCAAATGACACACCCTGTTTCCAGACTATTACAGTTAACTTTGAACATAGAAAACTTATCATGATGATATATCATTAAATGAATTAACTTCTCCATTCTTCAGCATTCTTCATAAATAAATTTGTTGAACCTACCAAACAATTGTGCACTATATTAACCCTTTACCCAACAAACCGGCCAAAACCGGCCAAATAAAGCTTCAACAGCCTAAAATATCTTCGGTCTGTCTCAATAGAACCATACAAATATGGATATCATTGGAACCGGCTCCTTGACCACATTGTGATAGTTACAGTTATGCCCTGTGCCAATGCATTCTCTTATATATGCGAGTCAACCATAGGTCGCCTCGCATATATAAGAGAATGCATTGGCCTAAAAAAAACAATTTTTTTAACACTTTTTACCATTTTTTCTTACATTCTTTAACAATTTTATAATTTTAATGTGTTAAGCCAATGCATTCTCTTATATATGCGAGGCGACCTATGGTCGACTCGCATATATAAGAGAATGCATTGGCACAGGGCCAGAGTGATTATTCCTATTAATATCTTCTGCAACTAAGGGGATATACTAGTAGAAACTGATCAGAAGGTAAACAATAACTAAAACAATGTTAATTTGATACCATATAGTTGTATACTTCAATGAAAATGAGGCCTACACAGAATGAGGTCCCTGTGCATGATTGCGTCACTAAATTCACCCTCTGGGGACCTACTAGTAATTATATGCATGTTAGATAAACTATTATATAATACTGCACAACACACATGTATAGCAGAGATTATCATATTGTATTGAGCTGGATTAGCCCCTATTATGCAGGTCACTCATGACTTAACCATACTAATTTGGTCATGCTGGCCCTAGAGATCCATGTGACCCAGACTTAGCAGCCTTTCATTTTATACTTAAGGTTATGTGTGCCTGGTTTAACAGGTTACATGCTATGTGAGATCGTTTGATTGTTATTTTGTATTCTACAATGTATATGGATAGCCACAGACTTCGCTTTGGATTAACCCTCATTCTTTTGCACATTTATTTTAGCCGCAGGTAAACTATGCTGCTGGGTATTTCCTGTATTATTGACATAGAAAATAATTATTAGCCGAAAAAATTTATGCCATATATTCTGTTTGGAAAAATGTCTTCATTGTTCCCAAGGTTCCAATTTTAAAGTTATGTGAAACACTCTGGTAGGGTGATCAAATACTAGTATAAATGGAGATTAATCTTGCTCAAAGTAGTTATTTTTACAAATATTACAACACACACCGTCATTGTTATATATTAATTAAATGCAGTGACTCTCGATGGTGAAATCATTTTTGTTAGTTTATCACAGATTGTTGCATCCCGAATCAAGTTGTAAATATTTACAATTGAGCGTTGTTCAGATGATGTTTTCTACAGAGGGGTATAGTCCATATGCTTGAGATTTTCGGTAATGTTAGTAGAATACTACATTCCTCCAGTTGGCATACATGTAGCACCTACATGTAGATACTAACTTATCAGTTTCACTCACCTTAACAAGTCCATAATATGTCTTTAAAATTTACCAAAATGATTTTATATGTTTCAACCCGGTGTAACACGATATCTTCCTCTGGGTATCTTCCCCCGCGGGAAGAGTTATTAACAGAGTTATTTGACAGAGTTATTAACCCTTTTCGACTTAGAAAATTTCAACATTTTTTATAATTTTCTGTATGAGGGTACCTTCATGGTGTAATCAACTCCTCCTACAGTTTTGATTGAAGATATTTGAAACTTCAGAGTATTGTTATCCACATATTGGAGATGTGCAACATGTATATAGAGGATGGAAAAATTATTTTTTTACGGAGTTATTAACCCTTTTCGACTTTTCGACTTTTCGACTTAACAAAGCGGCATCGACCTTTTATTTTCCCTCACTTATTTTATATTATGGTAAGAAATGCCGAGAAAACTATTAATTTTTTTATTAGCTCAACTTTACTTTGTAAAGTTTGAGCTATTGCCATGGCTTTGTCGTCCGTCGTCCGTGTGTACGTGTGTACGTGTGTACGTAAGGCGTCAACAATGCAGGCTACAGGTCGTACCTTTCGTCGGATCATTATGAAATTTGACATAGCTGTTGACATCAACATTTAGACCAGAATAATTAATTTTGGGGTCATTCGGAAAAAAAACATGGCCGCCAGTGGCCATATTGGATTTCAAAATTCAATCCATTAGCACGGGCTACAGGCCGTACTGTTTGTCTGATCTTCATGAAATTTGTCATGGATGTTAATATTGACATGTAGATAGGAACGAGTAATTTTGGGGTCATTCGGCCCAAAAACATGGCCGCCAGCAGCCATCTTGGATTTTACTCTTTGTATGACTAAATTCTTTAGCACGGGCTACAGGTCGTACTTTTAGTCTGATCATCATAAATTTTGTCAAGAATGTTAATAATGACATGTAGATGGGAACGAGTCATTTTGGGGTCATTCGGCCAAAAAACATGGCCGCCAGCAGCCATCTTGTATTTTACTCTTTGTATGACTAAATCCTTTAGCACGGGCTACAGGTCGTACCTTTAGTCTGATCATCATAAAATTTGTCATGGCTGTTGAAATTGGAATGTAGATGGGAACGAGTCATTTTGGGGTCATTCGGACAAAAAACATGGCCGCCAGCAGCCATCTTGGATTTCAAAATTTAATCCATTAGCACTGGCCACAGGTCGTACTGTTCGTCTGATCACCATGAAATTTGCCATGGATGATAATATTGACATGTAGATGGGAACGAGTAATTTTGGGGTTATTCGGCCAATAAACATGGCCGCCAGCAGCCATCTTCGATTTTACTCTTTGTATGACTAAATTCTTTAGCACGGGCTGCAGGTCGTACCTTTAGTCTGATCATCATAAAATTTGTCATGGATATTAACAATGACATGTAGATGGGAACGAGTAATTTTGGGGTCATTCGGCTAAAAAACATGGTCGCCAGCAGCCATCTTGGATTTTACTCTTTGTATGACTAAATCCTTTAGCACGGGCTACAGGTCGTACCTTTAGTCTGACCATCATAAAATTTGTCATGGTTGTTGAAATTGGAATGTAGATGGGAACGAGTCATTTTGGGGTCATTCGGACAAAAAACATGGCCGCCAGTGGCCATATTGGGTTTAAAAATTTAATCCATTAGCACGGGCCACAGGTCGTACTGTTCTTCTGATCATAATGAAATTTGTCATGGATGATAATATTGACATGTAGATGGGAACGAGTAATTTTGGGGTCATTCGGCCAAAAAACATGGCCGCCAGCAGCCATCTTGGATTTTACTCTTTGTATGACTAAATTCTTTAGCATGGGCTGCAGGTCGTACCTTTAGTCTGATCATCATAAAATGTGTCATGGATGTTAACAATGAAATGTAGATGGGAACTAGTCATTTTGGGGTCATTCGGCCAAAAAACATGGCCGCCAGCAGCCATCTTGGATTTTACTCTTTGTATGACTAAATCCTTTAGCATGGGCTACAGGTCGTACCTTTAGTCTGATCATCATAAAATTTGTCATGGTTGTTGAAATTGGAATGTAGATGGGAACGAGTCATTTTGGGGTCATTCGGACAAAAAACATGGCCGCCAGTGGCCATATTGGGTTTAAAAATTTAATCCATTAGCACGGGCCACAGGTCGTACTGTTCTTCTGATCATAATGAAATTTGTCATGGATGATAATATTGACATGTAGATGGGAACGAGTAATTTTGGGGTCATTCGGCCAAAAAACATGGCCGCCAGCAGCCATCTTGGATTTTACTCTTTGTATGACTAAATTCTTTAGCATGGGCTGCAGGTCGTACCTTTAGTCTGATCATCATAAAATGTGTCATGGATGTTAACAATGAAATGTAGATGGGAACTAGTCATTTTGGGGTCATTCGGCCAAAAAACATGGCCGCCAGCAGCCATCTTGGATTTTACTCTTTGTATGACTAAATCCTTTAGCATGGGCTACAGGTCGTACCTTTAGTCTGATCATCATAAAATTTGTCATGGTTGTTGAAATTGGAATGTAGATGGGAACGAGTCATTTTGGGGTCATTCGGACAAAAAACATGGCCGCCAGCGGCCATATTGGATTAAAAAATTTAATCCATTAGCACGGGCCACAGGTCGTACTGTTCTTCTGATCATCATGAAATTTGTCATGGATGATAATATTGACATGTAGATGGGAACGAGTAATTTTGGGGTCATTCGGCCAACAAACATGGCCGCCAGCAGCCATCTTCGATTTTACTCTTTGTATGACTAAATTCTTTAGCACGGGCTGCAGGTCGTACCTTTAGTCTGATCATCATAAAATGTGTCATGGATGTTAACAATGACATGTAGATGGGAACGAGTAATTTTGGGGTCATTCGGCCAAAAAACCTGGTCGCCAGCAGCCATCTTGGATTTTACTCTTTGTATGACTAAATCCTTTAGCACGGGCTACAGGTTGTACCTTTAGTCTGATCATCATGAAATTTGTCATGAATGTTAATAATGACATGTAGATGGGAACTAGTCATTTTGGGGTCATTCGGCCAAAAAACATGGCCGCCAGCAGCCATCTTGGATTTTACTCTTTGTATGACTAAATCCTTTAGCATGGGCTACAGGTCGTACCTTTAGTCTGATCATCATAAAATTTGTCATGGTTGTTGAAATTGGAATGTAGATGGGAACGAGTCATTTTGGGGTCATTCGGACAAAAAACATGGCCGCCAGCGGCCATATTGGATTAAAAAATTTAATCCATTAGCACGGGCCACAGGTCGTACTGTTCTTCTGATCATCATGAAATTTGTCATGGATGATAATATTGACATGTAGATGGGAACGAGTAATTTTGGGGTCATTCGGCCAACAAACATGGCCGCCAGCAGCCATCTTCGATTTTACTCTTTGTATGACTAAATTCTTTAGCACGGGCTGCAGGTCGTACCTTTAGTCTGATCATCATAAAATGTGTCATGGATGTTAACAATGACATGTAGATGGGAACGAGTAATTTTGGGGTCATTCGGCCAAAAAACCTGGTCGCCAGCAGCCATCTTGGATTTTACTCTTTGTATGACTAAATCCTTTAGCACGGGCTACAGGTTGTACCTTTAGTCTGATCATCATGAAATTTGTCATGAATGTTAATAATGACATGTAGATGGGAACGAGTCATTTTGAGGTCATTCGGCCAAAAAACATGGCCGCCAGCAGCCATCTTGGATTTTACTTTTTGTATGACTAAATTCTTTAGCATGGGCTACAGGTCGTACCTTTAGTCTGATCGTCATAAAATTTGTCATGGATGTTAACGATGACATTTTGGGGTCATTCGGCCGAAAACAAGGCCGCCAGCAGCCATCTTGGATTTGACTTTTCTCTTCATGTCTATAAACAATTGTATTAGATATTCAACTTTCCACATTCCTAATGGCTCCATTGACTGTAATATATTAAATTATTCCCTTTCCAAGTTGAGCTACAGTGTCATTGACACTTTCATTTTTTTTGGTTATTTTGAAGTTTAACTTAATCCGATAATAGTATAAATATGTCAAAATATTACCTTATGATTCTATCGTTTAATTTGCTTTATATAGTCATGAAATGACGAGAAATTAACTTTATATGAGCTAAATTTTATAGAGTAAAAACTTTGGGTGGGGGGGGGGGGGGGGGAGATACCCAGGCCTGAGTATCTCCCCCCCCCCCCCCCCCCCCCCCCACCCAGCACCTACATATGACAAAAATTAAACGTATGATTTTATTGCTTAATTTGCTTTATATAGTCATGAAATGGCAAGAAATTAACTTTATATGAGCAAAATTTTATTAGAGTAAGAATTTGGGGTGGGGGGGGGGGAAGATACCCAGGCCTGAGTATCTTCCCCCCCCACCCAGCACCTACATATGACAAAAATTAAACGTATGATTTTATTGCTTAATTTGCTTTATATAGTCATGAAATGGCGAGAAATTAACTTTATATGAGCAAAATTTGATTAGAGTAAGAATTTGGGGTGGGGGGGGAAGATACCCAGGCCTGCATTTGACTGTTTCAGACGTCTTGGCGATATCTCGGGCACCGATGGTAATTTATCTTCACGTTGAAACTTGATAATCAATGAGCGTGTGTATAAGAGGCGCGTTTATATACTTGAGTGGAAATCAAATCGGGTTAAACTGGCGGATTTTTACGGACGAAATTTGATGCATAGGGTATCTCGGTATCCGCTGGGCCGATTTCCCGGTATCCGCTGGGCCGATTTCCACCATTTTTGGGGTGTTGGTGTTTGACCCCACCTGACCTTGACCTTCAAAATGGTCAATTCAAGGTCAAAGCCCAGACGAAGTCGGGTCACCTTCTAGTAATAATATAAAATAAGTGAGGACAAAAAAATATATGAGTGGGGGGGAAGATACCCAGGGCGGGGGGGGGGGGGGGGGGGAGGGAAGATACCCAGGGGGGGAGATAAACTGTTACACCGGTATTCATATTGCATCTATCCACATTTTCCACCAAATTACGAATATAGTTGATACCTAATGCCCTAAGTAATCGACTCTTTAACCACAGCAGAATTATGGGTAACTTTTCAGGATTTAGTCGGAAATATGGCTAAATCCTGAAAAGTTACCCATAATTCTGCTGTGGTTAAAGAGTCGATTACTTAGGGCATTACTGTACCACCCTCCTGTTGAGCATTTGTAGATCATTATGAGGAATCAAGTACTACTAAACATATCACATAAACACATATGTGGGGTAGCGTCACTAATTCACCCTCTGGGGACCTCATTCTCAAATGATAGACACATTATTTCAAGGCTTGATTGTAAATTTTTAAATAATCAACATTATTATGGTGATGGCGATCAAGTTAGCGTAGGAAATGCAGAACTACGAGCAGATGACACTTTTAGAAACCGGTTTGCCGTATCCCAGTCTTGAATGAAAGCTAGATATGTCTAAATTATTGAATTCTAAGAAGAAACAATCAAAGTAGCCAATGTAACCAGATGTAACCACGTGTATCCTACATATATATACCCATGGGTTTGAAATTAGATCTGGGAATATCTGTTTGTAGAATTTGTACCCAATGTATAACCTACATGTAGGAATTCTAAGAAGAAAAAACAATAAAAGAAACCAGTGTAACCAAATGTAACCACATGTACCCTGCGTAACCATGGACTTGATATTAGATCTGGGAATATGTTTTGTATTTGTGTACCTTGAGATTACTCAGGGTTTCCACTCTTTTGAAAAGTACTTGAATATCAGACCCTTCCTAGAAAAGTGCCTAAATTCATTTTTTTCCTTCAAAAGTTCTTGAGTTTTACCCTTGAAAAGTGCTTGAATTTAGTCAAATTGAGTAATTTTGAACAATCGGTTCTCTCAAATCCTTGAATAAAATGCTTGAATAGTGCTTAAATTTGGATAGAAGAATTGAGTGAAAACCTTGTCACTAAAATTTCCATCAATGTCATGAGTGACAATAGGTAATTTAATAAACATACACCAACAAAAACAATGTGCCCCACGTACCAACAGGGCCCCATGTACCAACATGACCCCACGTACCAACAGGGCCCCATGTACCAACAGGGCCCCACATGCCAACAGGGTCCCACGTACCAACAGGGCCCCACATAACAACAGGGCCAACATACCAACAGGGTCCCATGTACCAACAGAGCCCCATGTATCAACAGGGCCAACATACCAACAGGGTCCCACATACCAACATGACCTCATGTACCAACAGGGCCCCATGTACCAACAGGGCCCCACATACCAACAGGGCCAACATACCAACAGGTCCCATGTACAGAGCCCCACATACCAACATGGCACCATGTACCAACATGGCCCCATGTAACAACAGGGTCCCACGTACCAACAGGGTCCCACATACCAACAGGGGCACCATGTACCAACAGGGTCCCACGTCCCAACAAGGTCCCACGTACCAACAGGGTACAAAAGTATTTGTGTTTCACCGCATTCTGCAGTCCAGTGGCAGTGTACTCATCCCTACTCTTTTGGGTATTAAAAGCAATACTCTATTCATTGTATGAATTCTTGACTGCCTGCTGTTAAATAAATATTAGACAGAAAGTTAGTTTGTTTGCAATACTAAATCCTATTTAAAATAAACATGGCAGAACATACTAGTAATAAGCTGACAGACAACCTAATTGATACACCTGTTTTTGTTATGGCTTAGTGGATAGCACAGTACCAGACAGTACTATTATTGACACACTATTCCTACCCGGTATACAACAGTAACCTTGGTATGTTGTTTATAGTACAAAGTTCTCAGACACCAAAAATATGAATAAACATTATGACCAATTGCAAAGAAGTACATTTCTACTGGGTACAATGTACAGTGCAAACTCCATGCAGCGCCCTCTACGTTAGCACTGCGATATAGCACTGCCACAAGGATGGTACTTTCTGGACCGATACATCTATTTTTACACATCGTCGGAACTATATTTAGTCACATATTATCTTATTTTGACCACCAAAAGTTTGCAATAATGGTAATTCTTTCGGTATTGATAAGAACAATATAAACTGAGCCAGACATAGACAATTTTAATCCTAAAACATAAGAACTAAGAACACGTAAGAAATCCTTACCAAATGTCCTTATGGCAGTGATATCTCAGCGAAGCGATGGCCATTGCACCAGTTAAATGATTTTCTATTATTATGGCCACCCTCATAGGTACTCATACCATATGTACATGTACCTGTGTGTTGATAGGTTTTTCCTCGTTTATAATGCGTGACTTTAGAATTTTTTTTATTCATACACAGGCAAGCAAGATTTTTTTGGGTTGAATTTGTTTTTGGTATGCTTAAGCATGCTATAGCGAATTTAAAAACAAACTGGATAAAACATTAGGGCCATGTTATAACTCAAAACTATCACCAAGTATTCATAGTAATAATTTTGATGCCCATGAAAAACGCAAGATTCCCTGGCACTAAACCTACAAATTAAGTCTGTTAAAGAATATACATGTAACAAAAAATTATTAAAATTGTAAAAAAAAAAATTGTAAAAAATAAGAACAAATGATGAAAAATTGTTAGGCCAATGCATTCTCTTATATATGCGAGGCGACCTATGGTCGACTTGCATATATAAGAGAATGCATTGGCACAGGGTATATGGGTAGATACAAAAATCGGACCTGGCACTCAAAGGGTTAAGGGTTTCATGATAATTTGAATGGCGAGTGTGGAATTTATCCTTGAAACTTTTTGCCCATAAAATTTGGCCAAATGAAATTTTCTTTGGTCATTTTTCAACAAAAAAATGGCAAATGGCCAATTTGACCTCCAACAGCATGAACCCTGATGGTATGCTATTAGAAATGAGAAATGGAATAACATTTATATATAGGGCCACCATTTTTCCACTGCTGGTTAAAATTTCAATATTTTTTTAAAGACATTTTATGTGCTATTTTGACTACTTCTAACTGATATTTTACGACTCAGCTACTGCACCCATTTAAAGAATGCTTCATCAAACTACATGTATTATTGTCGAAAAATGCAACAACAATGGATGTACCTTTTTGTAAAACATGACATCTGAACTACACATAAATAGGATGCCCACATACTACAGGTTTCGTTCATTTAATTTTACCAGAGTTACGTCCCTTGTTTGATTTGGAAATTTGTGAATTCTGTGTCTGTCCGAACATATCACCTTGTAACTCGGGTATTAATTATCAGATTTTGTTGTCCTTTGGCAGATGTTGGGGTAAATGATACCCATATACATGTACTATATGTTTCATCCATTAATTTTTACAAGAGTAATGGCCTTTGCTTGACTTGGAAATTTGTGAATTTTCAATTTAAATTTTTGAAGCCCTTGTTTGATTTGGGAATTTCTAAATTTTGTATTCATATGAACATTTCAGCTTGTACATGTAACATGGGCATGGATCATTGGATTTTGTTGTGCTTTGGGGTATTGATAGCCCTGTTTAAGGGGAATGGATACCCTTTAGCAAATGCCCGGCACCATAATCTCAGGATGGGGGCTATCTGGGCAAGTTTGTTAGTTGCTTTCCACGGGCTGGTGGTTTCTATGTATAGTGGAGTGATTTCCTAGTAACTTTAACCTTCTGCGTGGCCTTTCCTCCATCTGTCAAACTGACGTTGTGATAGGCGCACATACGCACATTGTAATCCACAGTAATCCGATGGCCTAACAATCCATTTCAGACGCTCCTATCTTTTTAATTTGACCTAATATGAACTGTCTGTCCCAGTAAGTTTGTCAGGTACAAAGTACCCAGAGGCCATAAACACTGACACACACATAGATTGAACTAAGTGATATGAGGTTATAATTAAGGGGTAGAGCATTAATCATCCATACACTAGGCTCTATGTTAAGGTAATGCAGATATCATGTCAGAGATGGCTAATTTCAACTGTGAAATGGAATTGTGGTCACAAATAGTTTGATTTAAGTGACATGAGGTTACGGTATATCTATGGGCTATTAACCCTTCGATGACTGGAGCTTCCTCATATTTTGCGAAAATCTTGTGCCAATGCATTGTCTTATATAATTGTGCAAGTCTCCTATTGGGAGCCTTGCATAAATAAGAGAATACATTGGCCTGACAATATTTATCTTGACCTTGTAGGCCAGTGCATTCTCTTAATGTATATATGTGAGGCTCCCATAACGCAAGCCTCCCTATGGGAGACTCGCATATTTAAGAGAATGCACTGGTACAGGGTCTTTTAAAGCTGCACCAGCGCAGCGCCCATCATGAAAGGGTTAATTGTAGATCCGCAATCATGCATACATCAAGTTTCTATGTTAAGGTAGTGCAGAGATCATGGCAGTGATGGCTAATTTCAACACTGATGGTCATCAAATTTTTCAAAAACTTAATCTTACAGAATTGAAGCTACAATAATGCCCTAAATAATCGACATTGATATAAAACACAACATTAATAAATTAAAAATTACCTTATCACTATGAATGAGATCTGAATTTTGCATGTGGGGGTCTCGAAGGTAAGCCCAGTCCCAAGTTTTTGTGACAAAAAAATTCACACCCCCTCCCCGGGCTTACTGTGTGTGTATGCCAGCTGTGAGGATGTGATATTTCAGTGACACTGGAAATTAACCAAGTCTGAGTTTAGTGTCAATTGCAGAATGAGGTCCCCAGTGGTATAGCAGGCTAGCATCACTAAATTCACCCTCTGAGGACCTCATTCGGCAAATGACAGGCACACTAAACTCAGACTAAAAATTAACATGTAGCACCACCTTAAATGTAGATAACTAATTATCTATACACCAATACCCTCATTCTATGTTGATATGCTCAGTGTAGGGAATTAAACCATCCCTTTATCATGGTAGTGAATAACACTCAATGGGCACCATATGGTGCATTTATGAATGAACTTTGTGTTCGTATGATGACAGGGAGGGGGTGCTGGAGGGTCATTTATTGGTAGTGAATGGATATTCAGTGATATATTTATGAATGAACTTTGTGTTCATATGATGACAGTGAGGGGGTGGGGAGGGGCATTTATCGTGGTAGTGAATGACATTCAGTGGCTACCATATGGTTGATATATAAGAGAATGCATTGGCTTAACACATATTAAAAATGATAAAATTGTCAAAGAATGTAGAAAATATTATAATTTTTTTTTTAGGCCAATGCATTCTCTTATATATGCGAGGCGACATATATGGTCGACTCGCATATATAAGAGAATGCATTGGCACAGGGCATACCTGTAACCATCACAATGTGGTCAATGAACCGGTTCCAATGATATCCATATTTGTATGGTTCTATTGAGACAGACCGAAGATATTTTAGGCTGTTGAAGCTTTATTTGGCCGTTTTTGGCCGGTTTGTTGGGTAAAGGGTTAATTTAGCCTTTATAATAAACAAAACAAAATCCATTGACAGAGAATTTGTTGTTTGACTAACGAAGAGTTGTTTTCTCATGACAGCAATGCATGCAGGTGCGTAGCATTAATTTCCATCAATAGAGTTCGAGGCCAAAGATACAAATTTGACCTTGTGTTTGTCTGCACTGAAAACAACAACTAACTGTTGTAACTTGAATACATGGGGTAATTGGGGAAACATAAATGGCCCAAATAAACAAGACTGAGTGTACCTGACCTGATCGAACCATACAGTAATGCCCTAATTAATCGACTCCATAACCACAGCAGAATTATGGGTAACTTTTCAGGATTTAGTCGGAAATATGGCTTGTTGCCATTCATCGGAAAGCTCTCGAGAGCTTTCCGATGAATGGCAACAAGCCATATTTCCAACTAAATCCTGAAAAGTTACCCATAATTCTGCTGTGGTTATGGAGTTGATTAATTAGGGCGCTACTGTAGGTCGTAAGCTATTAACGATCTTTATTTTGTGTTCCACTTCCAGATACTTGTTTGTATGTTTTAGTGGTGATTGTTATTTTTTTAGTATATAACTTTGGTATATATATATATACTAGCAGGGTTACCCGGCGTTGCCCAGGTTAATGCGATGTGAAACCATCTGTATGCTGTGGATATTTGTTGGGAATAGAGCACACTCTTGTTCAAAGTGTTATACGTTTTCTCATAAATTGTATATTCAAATAGCATCACAAAACATGATTATTACAGTCATGGAATATAAGTAGTGGCCCACCTTGTCAATTGTCATTCTGTTTATCGCGATTAATCCGTTCCGCCAATAATGAAGTATTTATTTATTTACAACTGCGTATACGTCAGACGTTATAATATGATATATGGACGTCATAAATACATTAGTTCGCATAAATAAAAGATGACAATTTGGTTTTACATATTGAGATGTATCAATCAATCTAGTGGGTTGGACTAAGATCTCGAGGATACCTGGCTATCATATCTCTATGGAGATACAGATGTTTTAAAGAAATTTCCAGGTGCTCCTCTGTTCATGGTGCTATATATTGGCTAATATTCTCAGTTTCAACGAAATGTTGCTGCGCGTGCATATCAGCTACATTTGCCAGACACAGAGCGAGATTTTGAGTTGTTTATGTCAGTCGACGAGTCTGTTCTAAACCCCTTGTCAGATGTCAGTATTGGGAGGATCCTGAAAAGTCCTGAAAACTACTAACTGCATTTTATTGTATATCAGAAGAAACTTTATATGACTGCACACTGTGACCACTAATTTTGAACAGGCCTTCCATCTATCCTGACAAATTGTAACTTATTGTGTGGAAACTGTATTGAATGGAACAGACTCAATTTTGTTATAATATATATGCAATCCTCTGACGGTTCGATGTCTCTCAGTTTGCACGAATATATGTATCTCTTCAATAGAATGATAAATATACGTTTAATGCTTCTTCTATGTATCTCTTTTTGCTAGCTCATTGTTTGAATGTCCTGATTGCAATCCCCATATAAATATGACAATTAAGAAGATATAATTGTTCAAGTGACTTATAAGTGGGTTATCATTTGTCGGGATTGTGAAATGTGAACGCCCAAATATCCTTAAAATGATATGGAGATGGCCTGGGTGACTATATATAACTTATATGTGGATATCGGCGAATAGCAATCTTATCTATGATAGTGCATATCCGCTCGCCATCCGTGACGCAAACGACACCAAATGTGATTTAATTCATGGTACATCATTAGATAAAAACATGTATGAATTTGTTGGAAATTAGTGCCAAATATATTTGTATCAGCTTTTGCCTCTTCAATTGTACCGCGTGAAGTTATATATAGAACACACAGACAGACAGACAGACAGACAGACAGCACAATTTGATTTCTTGTATCATTTGAGAAGAACGTGTCTGAATTTGATGGTAATTGGTACTAAAAATGTTTTGTATCAGTTTTTGGTTACCCTCCCGTCCCTATTTCGGACTCAAGCTGCACACACTAAGACTCATTAGAGATTAGAGATGCATATATATGAAATTGGTGAAAATTGGCGAGTATACAAATTCGTATCAAATTGAAGGTCCCCATATCTCTCACCCATAGGGCACCAATTTGTTGTGTCTAAACCACACGATAAGACTCCTCGTATCACGGAGAAGAATATGTATCTTGGTGGAAATCGGCACTAAACATATAGATATAATGTCCCTCTCATCTCTATACACCACTGACTCGAATGGCCCCACTTGTGACATCCTTAAACCATACAATTACACTCCTGATATCATGGAAATGATTGTTTATAAGTGATAATCGGCGACTAAACAATGTTTTTTAATCAAATTTGGAGCCAAGCCCTCCCTCCCCATCTCTCACCTAAACAGCACCACTGTGGCTTCTTTAAATCACACGATCAGATTCCTCGTATCATGGATAAGAACGTGTATCAATTTGGTGGAAATTGGCGCCAAAAAAAATGTGCATCAATTTTGGTGCCCCTGTCCCTTTCAATACACCCCTGACTCGAATGAGGCCACACTTGACAGATATAAGCCACACCATTAGACTCCTCATAACATGGGGATGCTTTTGTATAAGTGCGGTGGCAATCGGCGACTAAACCAATTATTATCAAATTTAGTGCCCACCCCCTCCCAATCTCTCATCCAAACGACAACAATTTGGCGTTGTTAAAGGTACGCAATCCGATAAAACTCCTCCCAATTACTATTTCAATGGCTTCGGGGGTCAAAAATATTTTATTCGAGTCGAGGAAGTCACCCATCAAAGCTCAGATTTGTTAGATATCGAATTTAGAAATCTATTATTTTTCATTATCGGGAATACTTTCTGGTCCAGAACGCAGTCAAAATTGCGTTATTATTACCACTTGATTTTAGAATTATCCATCCTTGTCTGTTTGAATAAAGTTTTGGTGTACACATCTCGAGCAGGATACGAAATTGACGGCAATTATTAGTACTCATCTCGAGAATATAACAAATTTCAAAATCAATATCTAATAACTCTGAGCTTTGTTTGATGGGTTCCTCGACTCGAATCAAATATTTTTTACCCCCAAAGCCAAAGAAATAGTAATATAGGACCATCTGATCGGATTGTTGTTGTTGGAATCTGTTGAGATGGGGACCCTCTGTTCGGATTGAGTACCTTTAAATCGCACAATTAGATTCATTGTGTCATGAAGAAGAATATATATCAATTTGGTGGAAATCGGCGCTAAAATTAGTTTTTATCAATTTTGGTGCCCCTCTCCCCTTTCGTGCAAATCTGACTCGAACGACGCCACTTTTGACATATTTAAACCAAACCGTTGGATTCTTCATATCATGGGAATGATTATATGTAAGTTTCGTGGCAATCGGCGACAAAAAAAAAATCTGCCCCTCCCCCTTCCGGGCACCCCTGACGCGAACGGCGCGACTTTTGCCATATTTAAAACACACCATTATATTCCTCATATTATGGGGATGATTATATATAAGTTTCGTGGCAATCGCCGACAAAATATTTTTCTGCCCCTCCCCCTTTTCTGCCCCTGACAACAACGGCGTCACTTTAGAAAATTTTAACCCCGACCATTATCTTTCTCGTAAAAAGTTACTCCTAGTAGACCCCTTTGGCATCATCTAGATGGTCCCCTGTGAATTTCTATAGAACACAGACAGACAGACAGACAGACAGACAGACAGACATTCGCAAATATAGATATAGATAGAGTAATGCCCTAAATAATCGACTCCTAAACCACAGCAGAATTATGGGTAACTTTTCAGGATTTAGTCATAATAAAGTTACCCATAATTCTGCTGTGGTTAAGGAGTCGATTATTCAGGGCATTACTGTATGTGTGTGTGGTTAAGGAGTCGATTATTTAGGGCATTAATGTATGTGTGTGTGGTTAAGGAGGCGATTATTCAGGGCATTACTGTATGTGTGTGTGGTTAAGGAGTCGATTATTTAGGGCATTACTGTATGTGTGTGTGGTTAAGGAGTCTATTATTTAGGGCATTACTGTATGTGTGTGTGGTTCAGGAGTCAATTATTCAGGGCATTACTGTATGTGTGTGATTACTGTATGTGTGTGATTACTGTATGTGTGCCCCCTCTGCCCCCCTCTTCCGGCGCCCCTGTATGTGTGTGTTCTTTTTACTGTTTATAGTTTTCATTGAAACTCTTGTGGGGTTCAATGTTTCTAATGTCAGATAAAATTGTGGACATGGTAAATATGTCAGTGTCTGGAGACACTGTAAATCATAATAACTACAGGGTATTAAATGCAGATCACTAATCATGCATACACCAATGCCCACATGCTATGTTAATATCATCTGTGTTAGGTAACCATCCCATTATAGTAGTAGTGAATGACATTCAATGTGTACCATATGGTGCATTTATGAATGGACATTGTGGTAACATGTGTTCATATGATATAATTGGGGATTAATGCTATATGAATAGACACCTTATATAATCAAATACCTTAGTTATTTTGTATATATACGGCAGGGGCTCCACAGAGTATGGAGAGAGGGGCCACTATCCCCCTTCCTGGATATTAATTGGTGGGGGTGAAATTTTTGCCATGTACAAAGTACCGAGACGCTTTGCAAAAAAATACCTGTAGATTGAACTGAATTACATTCAGTAGCTACTGTATGGTGAACTTTTGAATGAACATTGTGGTACTGTCTGTTCATAATATGAAATGGGTCATGATCCAACAATGTAAACATAAGAATGGACAACAATGTAGTTTATATATTTTAACAAAGGTACTGCTGGGTCGACAGTGCTGGGAGCGGCTTCAGAAAAATGGGGTGTGCATCAGAGAGGCGCAAAATGCAATTTTTGAAAGGTAGAATGGCAAGAAAAGTTTAAAAAATAAACAGAAACATTGTATGGAGAACATAATATGAGGTTAAACCTTTCATGATGGGAGCTTTGCTGGTGCAGCATTAACCCTTTACCCAACAGAACGGCCCTGTGCCAATGCATTCTCTTATATATGCGAGTCGACCATAGGTCGCCTCGCATATATAAGAGAATGCATTGGCTTAACACATTAAAAATTATAAAATTGTTAAAGAATGTAAGAAAAAATGGTAAAAAGTGTTATATATGCGAGGCGACCTATGGTCGACTCGCATATATAAGAGAATGCATTGGCACAGGGCATAAGTATAACCATCACAATGTGGTCAATGAGCCGGTTCCAATGATATCCATATTTGTATGGTTTTATTGAGACAGACCCAAGATATTTTAGGCTGTTGAAGCTTTATTTGGCCGGTTTTGGCCGGTTTGTTGGGTAAAGGGTTAAAGACCCTGTACCAGTGAATTCTCTTATAAATGCAAGTAAATTGTGTGTCTGTCATTAGCAGAATGAGGTTGTGCACAGAGAGTGAATTTAGTGACCCTATCCTGCACAGCTGGCTAGCATCTCCAAATTCACCCTCTGGGAACCTTATTCTGCTTATGACTCAACTGCTATGGGAGACCTACATGTACCGGTAGGATCTGATTGTATTTCCCCAGTTGAAGTTGATATATCTTATCTTCTGCAAATCATGTATAGGGGATATAGAAACATCCCAGAAAGGAAAAAGTATCTAAAAATAATGTTAATGAGGCCTAATTTAGTGCGAATGAGGTCCCCAGAGTGTGAATTTGGTGATGCTAGCCTGCTGTGTGGGATAACATCACTAAATTCAACTTCTGGGGACCTCATTCTGCAAATGACAGACACACTATTTGCAGGTTTGTGTATGCCTGTGTGCTGGATGTGTTTGTGTGTATGATAATTTATGTATAAAGTTCAGCAGTTTGTTGATATAAATAATAGGATGTCCTATAATTGAAGTATATATTTATACTGATGTGATCTAGAATTAAAGGGGTACTATACACTAAATCTGGCCATTTATGGGACCATCTCCTTTAATAATTAGCAGAATATATGGAACAAATGAATGAATTTGAGGCATGTTGACTGCAAAATATATACTCATTTACCGTATAATACACATGACATGGTAATTATAATGAAAATGAATTTATGACTGGAGTATGTCATAAATTAATTTTCATTATAATTACCATGTTGTTTGCACCGTTCATTGAGCACATGAGTGTATTTTGCACTAATCCATGGCTCAAATTCATTCATTTGTTACATATATTCTGTTGATTATAAATTATGATGGTCCTATAAATGGCAGATTTCAGTGTACAGTACCCCTTTAACTCTCCTTTTCACTAGTGCCGTTCTATTAGTATCTGTACTGTTAGTACAGCCCCACTTAAGATTTCATGCAAATTCACCATCACTAAGTATTATAGTTGACAGACAAGCCAGAAACATATTATGTCTGTTCCATGAAGGATGCTTCATTTACTGACCTACTTAATGTCTACAACAATACATAAAATTGGGTCACATCTTACCATGTAATGTGTGCCTACTGTTTACTGGATATGTATGATAATTTGTGTATAAAGTTCAGCAGTTTGTTGATAGGATCGGATGCCCTATATTTGAAGTACATACATGTATTACTGATGTAATCTTAGAATTAATTCTTCTTTTCACTTTTGTTATATGCGGAATGTTGAATTTCCTTATGTAGCTTCACCTATAAATACATGGATTAACCCTTTACCCAACAGAAGGGCCCTGTGTCAATGCATTCTCTTATATATGCGAGTCGACCATAGGTCGCCTCGCATATATAAGAGAATGCATTGGCTTAACACATTAAAAATTATAAAATTGTTAAAGAATGTAAGAAAAAATGGTAAAAAGTGTTAAATTTTTTTTTTTTTAGGCCAATGCATTCTCTTATATATGCGAGGCGACCTATGGTCGACTCGCATATATAAGAGAATGCATTGGCACAGGGTATAACTGTAACTATCACAATGTGGCCAAGGAGCTGGTTCCAATGATATCCATATTTGTATGGTTCTATTGAGACAAACCGAAGATATTTTAGGCTGTTGAAGCATTATTTGGCCGGTTTTGGCCGGTTTGTTGGGTAAAGGGTTAACAAAACATGTTTTGAAATAGAGTCACAAATTCTGTAAACATCCTATGCAATAGCTGTCAATCAAATAATTAGTAGCAGATATATTATATATATATATTCTACCAATTGATGACTGAGTCAGTCATTTAATTTTATTCACCTTAAAGGCAGGGATGTGGCTAGAGGGGTTTCTGTTGGGGTTGGGGGATGTATTCACCTTGGGAATTCCAACTGCACCCCCCCCCCCCCCCCTTGAATCAAACCAAACACAAGTTTTGCTGAATTTCATTTGGACCCTAGCATCTAGACTGGCCTCAAGATTTGCTAGTGTTTGAAATTTCAAACCTGATACCCCCAACTTAGGTTGAAAAATGTCCAACTGATAACCTTTTCAGTCCACAATTTTGACCAAATGTAGTAAAATAATGTTTTCTTAAACTAATTGGCAATTTTTTTAAGGAACAGGACACACCAGGAAGACCATGGTTAGGCCCGGTGTGAGAAAATTTTGAAATCTGAACAAGAAGATAGCAAAATCCTAGCATAAAGACTGGCCTCAAGCCTTCCCAGTGTTGGAAATTTCAAACCTGACACCTCCACTTAGGTTGGAAAATTTCCAACTGATGACCATTTCAGTCCATAATTTTGACCAAATTGTAGGAAAATATTGTTTTCTTAAATTAACTAGCAGTTTTGACTGGCCACGGGGGAGAGACCTGGACACAAGCTTTCCAACTGTTGGAAATTTCCAATCTGACACCCCCCCCCCCCCCCCCCCATAAGGCTGGAGATTTTCCAACTGATGGCCATTTCAGTCTAAAATGTTGACGAAAGTAGGAAAATGTGCAAATGTCGGTCTATAAACAACAAATTCCCCTCTAATAAATTGTTGGAAAATAAAACTACAAGAACAATTTCAGCCTATTGTTGGTGTTAGATTTCCAACTAATGTTGTGTCAAGTATGAAATTTCCAACTGTTGAAAATTTTGACTAAAGTTGGTCAAACACCCCCTGTCGCCACGTCTCTGCTTAAAGGTACTCAATCTGATTCAATGGTCCCCATATAATCAGATTCCAACAACAACATGTTTAGAAATGCCACTTCAGTTATCAGAATCGATTAATTGTCCAATAATAATGCTAACCACTGTCAACTATAGTATAAAATTGCCCAAAACATGTTATTTATCAACATGTTGTGCGACAAAATTTGGCCTTATTATCAACACAAAGCCTCATGATTTTAGAGTTATCCATCTCCATCTGCAATTTGGTCCGAGACTATCAGCTCGTCAACTTTTTTCCAGGCCGCTAAAAAGTACCTGTGGTGAAAAATAATAGATTTCAAAAATCGATATCTGATCACTCTGAGCTTTGATGGGTGGGTTCCTCAATTTTATATTTTTTACCCCCCCCCCCCCCCCCCCCCCCCCCCCCCCCCCGCGCGCCTGCGAAGCCAAAGAAATAGTAATTTGGGAGCTTTAATTCGGATTGTGCATATAAAAGATTTCATGCAAGATTACCATCACTAAGTATTATAGTTGACAAACAATTTAAGAGAGGAACATAATTACTAGTATGTCTGTTCCATGAAGGTGCTTAGTTACCAACTGAATGTCTACAACAATGCTTAAAATTCGGTCACCTCTTATGATGTAATGTTTGCCTGCTGTGTACTGGATGTGTTTGTGGTTGCGACCATGTGTGTATTAAGTGCAAAATACACTCAAGTGCTTTATGAAGATGTAAACAACATGGTAATTATAATGAAATATGGCTGGATCCATAAACTCATTTTCATTATAATTACCATGTTTTACATTGTTCATAAAGGAAATGAGTGTATTTTGCACTAATACAAGGCTCAAATTCATTTATTAGTTGCATATATTGCATATATAGTCTAAAAGGAGATTGTCCCATAAATGGCTGGATTTAGTGTAAAGTAGCCTTTAATTATTACTTATAAGTTAAATCATAGTTTGCTCACGTACTCCCTGCCTACCCAAAATCCCCCCCCCCACTCAAAATTGTTTTATCAGCCCCCATAGAAATTAAATATTATTTGTTCTTCAGCCAAAGATTATACTGCCATACAAATCAACCTGAACAAACAAGAAGGCTGTTTAAGTCATACTCTTTTACTAGCCAAATATTATAACTTTCAATTTCAGAAAGTTTTTGTCATTTTATCAGTTTCTTTGAAGAGTGCAGTATTTATAAACTGGTTGTCACAAACAAAGACAGGGCTTAAAATCTGATGAGAATCAGAATCATAAATCTTAGTTCATTCTTGCAAAAGCAGCTGCTTCGCTGTGGAATGGCTATATTTTGATTGTCACAAAATTTTATGGATTATAAGGCCTAAACAATTTTATTAAGCCTTCCATGACTGGAGCTACGCTAGTGCAGCATTATAGATCCTGTGCAAGTGCATTCTCTTATATATACGAAGCTCCTATAAGAGAATGCTTAAAAGGTCATGGTAGATATTATTAGGCCAATGTACATGTATTCTCTTATATATGCAAGGCTCCCTATGGGAGACTCACATATATAAGAGAATGCAATGGGACAGTG
The DNA here is from genome assembly GCA_032622095.1 of Siphonodentalium dalli. Lineage (NCBI taxonomy): Eukaryota > Metazoa > Mollusca > Scaphopoda > Gadilida > Siphonodentaliidae > Siphonodentalium > Siphonodentalium dalli. The sequence goes on from CP136069.1 coordinate 194,144,565, forward strand.
TTTTCGTAAAATTTCAGGAAGGGTAAATAGCAGCCTAATTGTTTTGTCTGGTTACCTGTTGTGTATTTATAGCCTAGCCGTACCTGCTCTTACCTGGCGACTCTTCTTTATCATTCAGTTAGCAGTCTATTGTGTCTGAGTATTGACTGGTTCAGCCGCGATAACTCTAATCGCTTCAATTTTGTAATATAAAAAACATTGTGTGCTGTTTAATTCAGATTTAATGATAATATACCTTTTACTTAAGAATCTGCTTAAGTCGCTATGTAGTAAAAATATGCATATTATCTTACACCAACTTTACCCATATGAAGAAGGTATTAACTTTGAAATTAGACCACATTAATTATGATGATACACTACGACACCACATCACTACCGTACTGATGTCATATACCTGGTTTGTGTTACTTCACTGGGTATCGCTTCTCGGCCTTTTGGCTAAGATCAAAGTGTAGTATCTGTTCTTATCAGCTTAATATCTGATACGTCCCCAAATGGGGACTTCGATATTAAACTGATTTTTGACTGTAGGCGAGTGGCCTAGAGCTTGCTCTAACCTCGCCACGGGTTGGCCCGGTATTGCAGTACCTCCGGGATCGGCCCATTCCTAAATAATCTAAAATTAGTTCCTCCTTCCCCTTTTCTACCGTCTTACCCCGCTGGACAAAACAAGTGTCCATTGGCACCGCAGTATATTTGCCGTTCGGCCGCGGTGTCAGAGTTCATAACTGCAGTTGAGCACCGCGGCCGAACGGCAAGTACACCACAGCCGAAACGCAACTGCACCGCGGCCAAATGGCATGTACACCATGGTTAGATTTCTGGTTTGTGTCATCTATTTTCAGTTTAATGAACATTCACTGCGGCAACTACACCATGGCCCAACGGCAAGTACACCGCGGCCCAACTGTAGTTACCCGGTGGAGCCACGGTGTAGTTGCATTTCAGCCGCGGTGGTAACGCTAACCGCACCGCGGTTAAGTGGACAGTTGTTTTGTCTAGCAGGGTACATGGTCCCTCCCTTAGTCAATAATGATAGTTTGCCCCTTTAGCCCATTCATGACGGGAGTAATGCTGGTGCAGCATTAACCCTTCCATGACTGGATCTTCCTGAACTTTTGTGAAAACCCTGCGCCATTGCATTCTCTTACTTTTGGGAATTTCCCCATAGGGAGCCTCGCATATATAAGAGAATACATTGGCCTAACAATATTTACCTTGACCTTGTAAGCCAGTTCATTCTCTTATATATGTGATGCTCCCTGTGGGAGACTCTCATATATAAGAGAATACATTGGCCTAACAATATTAACCTTGACCTTGTAAGCCAGTTCATTCTCTTATATATGTGATGCTCCCTGTGGGAGACTCTCATATATAAGAGAATACATTGGCCTAACAATATTAACCTTGACCTTGTAAGCCAGTTCATTCTCTTATATATGTGATGCTCCCTGTGGGAGACTCTCATATATAAGAGAATACATTGGCCTAACAATATTAACCTTGACCTTGTAAGCCAGTTCATTCTCTTATATATGTGATGCTCCCTGTGGGAGACTCTCATATATAAGAGAATACATTGGCCTAACAATATTAACCTTGACCTTGTAAGCCAGTTCATTCTCTTATATATGTGATGCTCCCTGTGGGAGACTCTCATATATAAGAGAATACATTGGCCTAACAATATTAACCTTGACCTTGTAAGCCAGTTCATTCTCTTATATATGTGATGCTCCCTGTGGGAGACTCTCATATATAAGAGAATACATTGGCCTAACAATATTAACCTTGACCTTGTAAGCCAGTTCATTCTCTTATATATGTGATGCTCCCTGTGGGAGACTCTCATATATAAGAGAATACATTGGCCTAACAATATTAACCTTGACCTTGTAAGCCAGTTCATTCTCTTATATATGTGATGCTCCCTGTGGGAGACTCTCATATATAAGAGAATACATTGGCCTAACAATATTAACCTTGACCTTGTAAGCCAGTTCATTCTCTTATATATGTGATGCTCCCTGGGAGACTAATATAAGAGAATGCACTTGCACATGATCTTTAATACTGCACCTGCGCAGCATGAAAGGGTTAAAGGTACTCAATTCGATAGACGTCCCCATATCATCAAGTTACAACAACAACATTTCTTCAAAATATGTTTTTGTTATCAGAATCGATTAATAACAACAAAATAATGCTAACCGCTGTCAACTACATGTATGGTATAAAAATTGCCAAAATGTGTTATTTATCAACATGTTGTTCCAACGAAATATGGCCGTATTATCATTTGAGTATCACAAAATTTGTCCGTATTACCACTTGATTTTTGGAGTTATTCATCTTCATCCGCAATTTTATCCGAGACCGTCAATTTGATGACTGTTTTCTGGGCCACGAATAATTACACATTTTGAGAAATAACAAATTTCAAAAATCATTGTCTGATCACTCTGAGCTTTGATGGGTGGGTTCCTCGACTCAAATAAAATATTTTTTTACCCCTGAAGCCAAAGAAAAAGTTATTTGAGAGCATTATTTCGGATTATGCATCTTTAATTAAGATGAATTCAGGGTTCCAGACCAATTTATTCAAAACTTATTTTATTATATTATACATGTTTGGAAAAAGAAGTGCCACAAGAAAGACACTACTTTGTTTGATATTGTATTTTCTAGGTTTTTTTTTAGTTTTGACTTTCTCAATGGTCATATGTTTATTTTTTTATTTATTTTGGCCATTGTTTCTGAAAAATGGCCAACTATATTCAGAAATGGCCAACTAAATTACCAAGAAAATGTTCAGGTCTGTGCCGGCACTGCAGATACCTTTAGTTGGACGATATGAGATGCATTTAAGTACTAGTTGGACGACATCTGCACCTACACTAATCACTCCTCATTTACACAGTTATTGATTGGAACTTGTTGCAGTTGTGGAAATCAATTCATTACAGCCAGCCAAGCCTTGAAATAGTGTGTCTGTCATTTGCAGAATGAGGTCCCCAGAGGGTAAATTTAGTGATGCTACCCCCGCATAGCTGGCTAGCATCACCGAATTCACCCTCTGGGAACCTCATTCTGCTGAGGTGTAATCAGAATGAGGTCCCCAGAGGGTGAATTTGGTGATGCTACCCTGCGCATCACTAAATTCACCCTCTGGGGACCTCATTCTGCAAATGACAGACACACTATTTCAAGGCTTGCAGCCAGCTCACGATCAACTGCTTGATAAATTCTAAACATGTAGTGTACATGTACTAGTATTTATCCACCACTCACTACCTCTGTTGCCTACTAGTAATAAAGCCTGCCTAATAGATGTTACATTTATTATGCCAACTTATGTCAACGCAGTTTTATTAGGTAGGTGACATAAATAAATTGACGTCATTGTGATTCGAGAAGTTTTTTGTCCATAATTCACCATAATCGATACAAATACGTAAAAAGAATGTACATTTTTGCTCTAAAACACCTATAAACCATAGGGACATTTTAGAATAAATATAAATAAAACCAATAATTTCACTCTATTAAAGCGGGCACTCCGGTTTGCCCAATTCATGAATATTAATTAGTTATCTTGAACTCATAAACTTAAGGGGATCATCAAAGTAATAGATGAAAAACTTAAACAAAATGGCAGATTTCCCCCACAAAAGTAAAAGGCAAGTTTTGTTTGATGAATAAATAAAATATGTAGCTAATGCTGTCGCTTAAACTGTTTATATTCGCTCGTTGGATTTGGCATATATTGGACTCGCCAGAGCCTCGCCCAATAGATGCTCATATCTCCCTCACGGACATAAACAGTTTTAACGAAGGCACTAGCTACATATTCTATGTGTATCAGATTTTATGGAGGCTTTGCGTCGTCAGTATGAGTGTTCATTGCTTCAGTGTGCATAAACAAATTCTCACTTCTTATCGAAATGGCCGTTGTATCGATTAGAGTGGAAAGTATGTACATTAACACTTTCCATTCTAAACACTCATTGATGAGTAGCTCCCATATGAAATGTTCCGATCATCATTGTCCCCCGAAAAATTTATTTTCGGGGGACTATAGAAACGGGCTCCGTCCGTTGATCCGTCTGTCGAGCCGTCCATCTGTCTGTCACACTTTTGAGAACCTTCATGGTGTAATCATCTCCTCCTACAGATTTCGTCCCAGAGATTTGAAACTTCAGAATATTGTTGCCCATATATTGAAGATGTGCAACATGTATTTAGATGACGGAAAAAATATTTTTTGACCGACTTATTAAACCCTTTTCGACTTAGAAAATTTCAACATTTTTTATAGACAATTTCAACATTTTTTATAATTTTCAGTATGAGGGTACCTTCATGGTGTAATCAACTCCTCCTACAGTTTTCATCCTAGAAATTTGAAACTTCAGAATATTATTGCCCATATATTGAAGATGTGCAACATGTATATAGATTACGGAAAAAATATTTTTTGACAAACTTATTAAACCATTTTTATAGAAAATTTCAACATTTTTTATAATTTTCTGTATGAGGGTACCTTCATGGTGTAATCAACTCCTCCTACAGTTTTGATTGTAGATATTTCAAACTTCAGAATATTGTTACCCTCATATTGGAGATGTGTAACATGTATATAGATGACGGAATTTTTATTTTTTTTACGGAGTTATTAACCCTTTTTTTAAGTTTCTTTAACAAAGCGGCATCGACTTGCCATGTGTTTGGGGGACACTGTGGTCTGCTGACCTTTTATTTATTTTGATATCTGCAACATGAAATCTGTCAAAATCCTCTGTTTTAGAACAGTATGAGATATAGTCAGACTACTGGGTAAATTGTGTAGATACTATTGCCCACGTCTCAACATAGTAGTCATAGTTGCCTCCGATCAAGTGATGAAACAGGCATATTTCGCTTTTATAACCAGAATGCATGATGGTTTACTATGAACACAATTTATCTAAACACAAATGGGTACCATATATTATCTTCAATATACATGTATTCTAAACTCGAGCAAAATTGCCGACTTTAGCTGGAAATAATATTTGTTTATACATGTATTCACCAAGGCCACATACATTGTATACTCAAAAGGTACTACGATTTCTGCAACATCATAACCGCGTTTACCACTTCTACACTTACATGTATATGCTGCATTTAAAACCATAAATAGCAACATTGGGTGAAGGGCCAATGCAGAAATAATAGCTTTGAACGTTGATCATCTGATATTTAGTACAAGTACTTGGGGGGGGGGGGGGGTATTGGCAAGATATTTTCAAACAAGAAGATACTGAAAACGAATATTGTGCATTGCGTGGTAGCATGTTCCATTTGAAAAGTTCTGACTGAAGTAATTTGAAAAAAATTGTCTACTAAGAAACCATTTCAGTGGAAGCACGAAAATTATACTTAAATAAATTGTACGATCTTTGATCTTGTGGGATGTGGTGCTACTCTATTGTAGAAATGTGGTGTTTCTTTACAGTATGATAAGCATTGTGACATACATACATGTACATACATGGTTTATTATCACAGACAGAGTGTTGAAAAATCCGGAAATGTCACTAGTACATGTAGTTATACTGCAATGGTATGCACTTCAGTTTCTGCGTTACATTCAGTAAGTAATCATCGTGCCGAATGAAACTACCACAACTGTGTATCCGAACATAACTTTGTGTGCTGCATGCCCAAAATTGTTATTTTTGACCTGACTGTTGGATGTATTGTAATCAGAAAACCCAAACGTTGCAGTGACTAATAAATCCTTAGATGGATCTGTTTTAATGATCTGTGTACCTTTAATGATATTTAACAAGAGACTTGTTGCACAGCTTAGCTAGCTGCCATTTTGACAGCCATTTCAATGCCGCGAATGTTTCATTTTCTGTCTGTGTCACTCTAATTTTACACAAACTGGTATAATTGCGTAATTCTTATACCACAATACTAGTATATCGGATAATGACATTTAAAAAACTGATGTTTTATAGACAACCATGTTGGATGCCATCTAGAATAACAAAGTTTCCTAAAAACGTATTTTAGCAGATTTTAGATATGTTATACTGAACACTCTCCTCCGTCCTTTGACAAAATAATCTTATCAATTTCTTCCATGTTAACCCATCATTTCGCGTATCATGATCATATTATCGAATGTTTTTGCACTCTGTGACCTTTTGGCCCATGCGACCGATATACATGTAGCACAATTCGTATGCTATCACAACACAATTAGCAATTCATTCCCATCATTTTGATATATGACATGGCCCCATACTCCAAGCATACGTCATGTTGGTGCGTTATATTTAACCCTACCCTCAAACAGAATCCACCGAAAACTCAAATGAGTGCTGTGATACACGATGTCAGTTTTCATTTTTGCACACAGATCTCGCAGAGGATTATTAATATGATTCCCTGCACACAATGAACATAATTTCTAATTCAATTTTTCCCGGCACCAAAATTAGAGTTATTTCCAGGCTTGATTTTTATATGCAAGCCTTGAAATAGTGTCTGTCATTTGCAGAATGAGGTCCCCAAAGAGTGAATTTAGTGATGCTACCCTGCATAGCAGGCTAGCATCACCAAATTCACCCCCTGGGGACCTCATTCTGCTTACACCTCAGCAGAATGAGGTTCCCAGAGGGTGAATTTGGTGATGCTAGCCCGCTATGCAGGGTAGCATCACAGACACACTATTTCAAGGCTTGTTTATATGTAAATACCGCCGAACACTGACTACAGTATAAATTGATATTGATTACCATGTTCTCTGCTTCAGGTCGTGTTTGTTTGCGGAGGTTCCAGTTGGTGGTGTCGCGACAGACATCGCGCCAAACAGTGACTCCACAGATCAAACTGAGGTAAGATTAGCTTCGGGAAATAGTCATAAGTCTGTTCCAGGTGGCGTGTCCTGACAGGCATCGCACCAAACAGTGAGTCCAAAGATCAGACTGATCTCTCGAGGTAAGATTGACTGAGGGAACCAGTCGTAAGTCTGTTCCAGATGGCGTGTCCTGACACACATCACACCAATCAGTGACTTCACAGATCAGACTGATCTCTCGAGGTAAGTTTAGCTCAGGGAACCAGTCATAAGTCTGTTCCAGGTGGCGTGTCCTGACAGGCATCGCACCAAACAGTGAGTCCAAAGATCAGACTGATCTCTCGAGGTAAGATTGACTGAGGGAACCAGTCGTAAGTCTGTTCCAGATGGCGTGTCCTGACACACATTACACCAATCAGTGACTTCACAGATCAGACTGATCTCTCGAGGTAAGTTTAGCTCAGGGAACCAGTCATAAGTCTGTTCCAGGTGGCGTGTCCTGACAGGCATCGCACCAAACAGTGAGTCCAAAGATCAGACTGATCTCTCGAGGTAAGATTGACTGAGGGAACCAGTCGTAAGTCTGTTCCAGATGGCGTGTCCTGACACACGTCACACCAATCAGTGACTTCACAGATCAGACTGATCTCTCGAGGTAAGTTTAGCTCAGGGAACCAGTCATAGGTTTGTTCCAGGTGGCGGTGTCCTGACACATGTCTTGCCAAACAGTGACTCCATAGATCAGACTGCTGTAAGAATAACCCGGGGGGGGGGGGGGACCAGATCAGTTTGTATTCTTTTGAAATATGCTGTTTGGAGATAAGCACACTGGTATAAGAGAGAGAAATCACTTCTCCCTAGAACAGAAATGGGGGAAAAAGTGGCCCAATTTAGGGAGAAAATAATCCCCCATGTGCCCTCGTTGTTGTCCCTGAATATCATGTGGGAGGAAATCTCATTTATTTAATAATAGTCAACAAGTTACTGAACACAATTGTCTATTAGCCCTTTACCCAACAGAACGGCCCTGTGCCAATGCATTCTCTTATATATGCGAGTCGACCATAGGTCGCCTCGCATATATAAGAGAATGCATTGGCTTAACACATTAAAAATTATAAAATTGTTAAAGAATGTAAGAAAAAATGGTAAAAAGTGTTTAAAAAAGATTTTTTTTAGGCCAATGCATTCTCTTATATATGCGAGGCGACCTATGGTCGACTCGCATATATAAGAGAATGCATTGGCACAGGGCATAACTGTAACCATCGCAATGTGGTCAATGAGCCGGTTCCAATGATATCCATATTTGTATGGTTTTATTGAGACAGACCCAAGATAATTTAGGCTGTTGCAGCTTTATTTGGCCGGTTTGTTGGGTAAAGGGTTAGAGTTCAGAATTTCTCCAACATGGATTTTCTGTAGCTGTCCTTCTCATGAGGAAAACACAGCGAGAGCATTTATTTCCTCCTGCTATTCTGAAGACCTCTATTATAATCATAAGTTGAAGTTTTCCCAAACAAAATGTCATTGTGGGATACGCATTATGTCCTTTTACATTTTCACATGCCCATAATTGAATGGAGACGGGACTGGATCTAAGTAAACTTTCAAATAGTTCCAACAATGAATCGAAGCTACCATAAGCAAGAGGGATGAGTGCAAATTTTAGCACCTGTGAATTGAAAATTGCGAGTGTATACAGGTGCGAGAACAATCGCACCCGTCTCCTGGGAAGGAAGCTGCAGGATCAATATCCTGGTAAATATAGCTTCCATAACTAAGCATTATATAAAACCCCCACTTGAGAACAGTAAGATAACTAAGCATTATATAAAACCCCCCTGCCTGAGAACAGTAAGATAACGAGCATATGGAATCGTTTAGATAAGTTAATTGTAGCCTAATTAGCAACTGAGTGTGCAACAATGGCATACCTCTCAGGAGTTCTGCCAAATTTATATCTAGATATATATGTTACTAGTGTTAAGTATTTCACAATGAGAACACTATACATGTACAGTAATGCCCTAAATAATCGACTCCTTAACCTCAGCAGAATTATGGGTTATTATTCTGGATTTAGTGGGAAATATGGCTTGTTGCTATTCAACTGAAAGCTCTCAGTGAGAGCTTTCCGATGAATGGCAACAAGCCATATTTCTGACTAAATCCTGAAAAATTACCCATAATTCTGCTGTGGTTAAGGGAGTCGATTATTTAGGGCATTACTGTAGATATCAGCTTGATCTAGTTATGATCCCAGATGATCAGACTGATTTAAGATGTTTAAAGTTTAATGACATTTGCCTAATCACAAGCTTATTATACCCCTACTCTCGAAGAGAATGGGGGGTACACTGAATTGACCTCTTCTGTCCGTCATTCCGTCCGTCCAGACATCTATTCCTGTTTTTCCATCCGTCCATCTGTTCGTCCATTCATGCAGATATCTCAAACACCAGTTGTCAGTTCTGAATGAAATTTGGTATGGTTGTTCACTACTATGAGGGCATTCATGGAGCATTCAGTCGTTTTTTTTTCCCGGATTTTCTGTTCTAGAGTTATTTATCTTTGTTTATCTGGGAATGTTGGTTTTTTGCCCATCCGGGCAGATATCTCAAACACCGGTTGTCGGATCTAAATGAAATTTGGTATGGATATTCACCACTATGAGGTCATTCAGAGGAGCATTCAATGGTTTTGTTAGGATTTTCAGTTCTAGAGTTATTCATTTTTGTTTATCTGGAAATTTTGTATGGATGTTCAATACTATAAGGGCAAATAAATGAGTGTTCAATCATTTTATTGAGTGTTCAATCATTTTTTTTCCGCAGTTTTTCATTTTAGAGTTATTCATCTTTGTGCATTTGGAAGTGCTTTTTTTTTTGTCCATAGCTCCATCACCGGTTGACAGATATCTATGAAATTTGGTATGGATATTCACTATTATGATGGCAATCAATTGAGTGTTTAATTCTTTTGTTCATGTTTTCCGTTCTACCATTATTTACCTTTGTTTATATAAAAATGTTGGGGTTTTTTTTTTCCCATCCAAGCAGATATCTCACCCATATTTTATTGGTTTGAATTTGCCATCGTGGGGGTATGCCAGCTCCGCAATCTCTTGTTGTATTTGGAAACGTAGATTGTTTCTTATAATTACATCTTAACAGAATATATCAACACAAAAGTGCATCTTGAGTTGGAGATATCATTAAAAATTGGGCACTTTATGGTGACGTTGCATGTCGTCGTGATGACATTCCTGTGCTCAGCTGTCACTTTGATTTGATCCACTCCCTGAGGTAATTACCCTACAGTGGAATTACGAGCAAATGTCCAATTAGTCCAATAAGATACCAAAGTTTAATCAAAACCTCATTGTAAACGTTGGAAAAGGTGACAGCATTGAAAAATTGTTGACAAATCACTGTAACAGTTTTGCTTACATAACAATGGTTTCAACACGCAATTTTGTTTTTATTGGAGAACTATCAATAATGAATAGAAGAATAAAGTTTATCTATTTCTCCATGTTCTTAGTGATGTTTTACAGACTTATATATTTTTAACACATTTACCCACTGGGAGTGCCTTGGGTCCCTTTAATAGTCATGATGTTTTCACAGACTTTTATATTTTTACACATTTACCCACTGTGAGTGCCTTGGGTCCCTTTAGTTGTGATGTTTTTACAGACTTTTATATTTTTAACACATTTACCCACTGCGAGTGCCTTGGGTCCCTTTAGTGGTGATGTTTTACAGACTTTTATATTTTTAACACATTTACCCACTGCGAGTGCCTTGGGTCCCTTTAGTGGTGATGTTTTACAGACTTTTATATTTTTAACACATTTACCCACTGGGAGTGCCTTGGGTCCCTTTAATAGTCATGATGTTTTCACAGACTTTTATATTTTTGCACATTTACCCACTGGGAGTGCCTTGGGTCCCTTTAGTGGTGATGTTTTACAGACTTTTATATTTTTAACACATTTACCCCGCTGGGAGTGCCTTGGGTCCCTTTAGTTGTGATTTTTTTACAAACTTATATATTTTTAACACATTTACCCACTGGGAGTGCCTTGGGTCCCTTTAGAGGTGATGTTTTTACAGATTTTTATATTTTTTGCACACTTACCCACTTTGGGTGCCTTGGGTCCCTTTCAATGTTATATATTTGAGACCTTCGTTTCTAAATATGGTCTAATTTTCATATGAATAACTAAAAGTGACCCTCCAGCTATGTATGCATCAGATCTCATTCAGTGATACACAAGCCTGCTAATAGTGTGTCTGTAATTTGCAGAATGAGGTCCCCCGAGAGGGTGAATTTATTGACACTACACCGTACAGCGGGCTAGCATCACTAAATTCACCATCTGGGGACCTCATTCTGCTTGGGCCTCATGTTCTGGGAAGTATCAATAATCTCATATTAACATTGTTTTTAGTTACTTTTTCCCCCATCTGTTGAGTTTCTATATCCCTTAATTTGCAGAAGATAAAATGCATAATCGAGGTGACTAATGGGTGAACATCACTAACTTCAACTGGGGAACTTCAATTTGATCCTAGGTCTCCCATAGCTAGTGGAGGCCTAATCAGAATGAGGTTCCCAGAGAGTGAATTTAGTGATGCTAGCCCATTGTGCGGGATAGCTTTACTAAATTCACCCTCTGGGGGACCTCATTCTGCAAATGACAGATGCACTATTTTCAGGCTTGTCTGATAGATGACACAAAATACAATGTACTTCTCGAGGCAATACAGAACTTCAAACTAATAAGAATATCACAAACTCAGCATGCACGTGCAATAACGTACAAGACCCCAACTGAGATTAAGATGTAATAAATTTCCATATCCAGCTGTTTCGTCTTCGGCTGACGAACATGATACAAGACCAATAAAATTAAGCCACGATCTTCAGAAAAAAAATCTGCGATATGAATTCAAAGTAAAATTGTAAAATAGAGTAATTTGCTTGAACAGTGTTAATGGCATAAAGGGATATGTGATTGTAGGAAACACGTGGACCGCTTGTGAAATCGTGATTCTTTACCGTAGATAGCAGTATATTATCGGGCGGATGTGAAGGATCTTCTTTATTCTGTGAAACTCGCGTCATATGGACGTTCTTATCTATGTGTTAACGTCGATGCTATTGATTTTGGTTTTATGGAAGAGCGTAAGTGTATAACTGTTCACTTTATACCACATCTAAAGTAACATCGTCTCAAGTATATTAATAATTGTAAAGTTTTTATTTATTCATGTATATACAGTTGACGTAACAAATACTGGTCAGGCCGAAAATTTATTGGCCTCATGCGAGAAAATTTTGAAATTATAAATCAAAACAGATAATTTCTTTGCCTCTGTGAGCTCAATTCCTTCTGGAAAAAATCTTATAAATTTTTTTTTTCTCCTTGTTAAATTGGAAATTTTTGTTTGATTTTGGGGGAAATTTAAAGGCGCTCAGGTTAACAAATTATGTCACTCTATATGGAAGAGTGTAAATTTATAACTGTCCACTTACCACATTTAAAGTAACATTGTCTCAAGTATCTTAATTATTATACCCCCCCCCCCCCCCCCCCCCCCCCCCCCGTCCATCCATCCATACCACATCTAAAGTAACATTGTCTCAAGTATCTTAATTATTATACCCCCCCCCCCGTCCATCCATCCATACCACATCTAAAGTAACATCGTCTCAAGTCTCTTAATTATTATACCCCCCCCCTGTCCATCCATCCATACCACATCTAAAGTAACATCGTCTCAAGTATCTTAATTATTATACCCCCCCCCCCCCCCCTGTCCATCCATCCATACCACATCTAAAGTAACATCATCTCAAGTCTCTTAATTATTATACCCCCGTCCATCCGTCCTTCCATCCGTTTGTCCATACCACATTTAAAGTAACATCATCTCAAGTATTTAATAATAGATGTAGAGAGTTGTGGTTATGTTTTGATTTATTCATGTAACTAGCCAGTTTACCTGGCGTTAAAAAAGTAACCAAAAAGTTTTATTTGTTTTCCATTTGTTAAAAAATATACATAAAATTGGCTGAATAGTTATTGGCTGAATATTCTCTATTTTATGCCATTTTAAGATTACCCCATATTCCTAGCTTTTCTGTTTCCCTGACTCCCTTCTGTTACTCTCGGGATCCAAATAAACATGTGGGTACTCTTAATAAATTTAAAGTAATATTCCCTCTTGTACCTGCTTATTTGGGTCCCTATAATTTGTTTTATTTCATTCCAAAAGACTGTGTTTCTTACAGAAACCACTTCAATTTTATGCACAATGATTATTATGAATCAGACAAGGGCTAGCACTGCTTCTCTTGGTTCTTAAAGGGCTAAACAAGGAATATGTTGGATATAATCTCATTATTTCACACCTTTACTACTATTCTGCACCCTATGTCCTGACAGGGACAACACCGCTTGTTAACTTTAAACCACACCGTTTGACTCTCATATCTTTGCTTGTTGAATTTGGTGATGCTAGCCCATTGTACACCCTCCAGGGACCTCACTTTACAAATGTGCAGCACCATATTTTGAGGCCTGTGGGGGGGGGGGAGAGATAGAGAGAGAGAGAGAGAGAGAAAAAACATCAAAATCTATGCTAACCATCTGGGATAACTATCCACCAGATGGGCTGAGTGCTCCTTGCCTGGAGAGGGCATATCCATGAATTGGCTGACTTACTGTCCACCCCAATTAGTCATTAAAATAACACTCTGCTCTGCATGGAAGCTGCGTGGACGTTGGTATATTATATAGAATAGACCATAATAAATATATTCCTAGATGATCATCGGAAGTTTTTTGAAAATTGGGGCGGGGTGGGGGGTGGGGAGGTATTTATTATTTATTTCCAGCTCGGCATAGATGAACCAAGTAAAGTTGATTCAATTCATTGCTATGTTGTATACATGTGCAATATTAATAAAATGTGAGTTAAATGAAGTGAAAGATGGAAATAAATAATACCTGACAATAAATGTCATGTTGTTATATATATATATTCCCAATTTCCCATCATTTACTTCATTTATAATAAAACACATATGTATATATTAATATCGCACACACATATGTTGTGGTGCAAACTATATGTCAAAAGATGCCCATGTCAAGCATATTCGCATGCCCTATTTCTATGTGGTGTTCGGTATCCCGAGAAATGAGCAAATGCTAGCGGTACGGAACAAGCATGATTAGGCAAACAAAAAATAACACTATGCCAAAAAACTCCAGGTAGGTAGGTAGGGATTTCTATTTGTTTGGTAATATTTTTTTAATTTTTCCCCGAACAGTTAAGAAGTGCATTAATGCTTACTCTTTATACTTTTGTTAATGCTGTCCATGTATATTGTAAGAAAACAGTTAATGTAGCACAATAATATGATAAGTATTGTCAATGTGGACAAACAAATGCCTCCCAAGCACTCAACTATGCAGTTCTCTTGTTATTATTCTCTCAGTTTAGATTGTGGTGGCACATCTTCCTCAGAGCACAAAATTGACATATCAACAGGCCCAAGATGAACACCATAATAGGGCTTTTCTATGACTTTATAATAACATAACTTGTATGATATTAATTCAAACCTCACTTATATATTTGGTCATACACCTCAGGACCTAAGACACACCTCCACTGACAGGATATCTCACATGCGCCTCAGTCACATTGCACAGGGTGTAAATGTCCCTCAGTCTCAGACGCCCCTCAATTGCATTGAAATATAAAGACCCACACCACACTGAAAATGGTACCGGTACCACAGGCCACACCTTGACTGAGGTACCACACCTCAGCGCTGATTCAAATTGCCCCCAACTTTGAAGTTCCTTATGCACACTGGCATTGCATGCTTGTAAGTTTTATACACCCATACAAACCAGTTAATAATTTCATGTGCTGTTTTTAAATAGTGCCCATCCCAGAAGGGTGTTTGATATGGTAGACATGCAGTCATATTTATACTGTCTGTATCCATACTAGTAACTACGCATGAACACTATGAATCCTTGATTGACTGGGGAGAGGAACTTTAAATTCTGATATTGAAAGTCTACTACATGTATATTGCTCTCTAACAGATAAGACTTCTTCCCACAAGAGATGGGAGTTGAACAAACAAGATTACCACAGGCATGTTTTAAAGACTGCATATTTATTGGTGAGATTGGGATTCATCTGCAACCACAAATGGACATACACATGTACATGTATTTTGATAAAAGTAAATTGATTTTTAAAATTCCATCTAAAATTATTGCTGCTTAATGTAAACATAGTATATAGTATATATTTAGTGATATATGTGTGCTTACATGCCAATTACATGCATTATTTTTTTTTTACTTTCGTAAATGGTATAATAAATAAATCCGAGGCGGGCCGAAAAAAATCGGGGCGGGCGCCGATGATCATCTAGCAATATATTTATTATGGCCATAAGTGTGGTCAATTATAAAATATACAATTTTATGTATAGGATCATTTGGAAATGAATTCGAAATCAAGGGGAACGTTGAAGATTGGTTCAGCTCTGTAGTGCAGTGTTCCATGTTATAGGGACTGTTGTATTCACATTTTATGCTATTAATTGTCCTCATAATGGCTACCTATTTTACTGACTTATTGGCCACAGCATGTGAATACCTCTATTATTTACTGACTTCTTGGCCACAGCATGTAAATACACACGTCTATTATTTACTGACGTTAATTGGAGTAATTTCTTACCAGCAATTTAAAATCAATGTTAAATTAGTGGGTAATGTTTTGTATAATCTTGAACAGATTGAAGGTCAATTGGCCCTAGATATCTGAATCTTGATGTGGCAGCTGGCGGTGGGACAATCAGACCTCAATAGCAGGCATGTGGCTAGAGGGGAGGGGTGACGCCTTGAAATTTCCAATGGCACACCCCTCCCCTGAACAAGACCAAACATCCCATGTTTGCAAAATACCATTTGCACCCCCCCGCCCTTTTGGGTTGTAACTTTCCAATTGTTACCTCAAACTTTCTAACCTGACACTCCACACCCCCCCCCCCCCCCCCCCTAATGTTGGGAAATATCCAACTGATAGCCATTTCATACAAAAAGTAGAAAGATATGCTGCTCCGGTCTATAAACATCAAATTAACCGCTAATTACTGGTTGGAAAAGCAAATCAGAGACAATCAGACCTCAAAAGCAAGGACTTGGTAAGAGGGGGAGGGGTGTCTGCTTTGAAATTTCAAACTGCAATTCACTGGGTAAATTACTTAGGGCAGTACAGGGACTCCTTCATAGCTTTTATTTATCTGTCGTCTGCTTTTATCACCTTAACATCCCTCTAAATGAATAATAGACCATTCCGATGTACACTTTATAACTGACTGGGAGAATCCATTTAGTATAGAAAGGGTTAAGGTAATTAGTCTGTTCTTATAAGAGGAAACCTGGTTAGATTGGCAAAAACATGTCAATAACAGTGAGTATTTAGGGTTAATTTAATTATTAGTGAGTATTTATGGTTAATTTATTAGTGAGTATTTAGGGTTAACTTATATTACTCCCGTATGGAGCCTCACACGGACCCAAGCAGACGACAGTTATCAGTGCATCATCCATTCTGCCTGGGGCTCCATACGGGTATTTAGTACATATAAGGTTAAAGCTGTAAATTAAAGGTGTGAAATTTGTGACATAAGTTCAAAAAGTGAAAAGTGTTTTCATTTCTCATATTAAATTTTGTGTTTTCGTAACTTGGTAGCAATAGTCTGGAGTTCAGACTTGAAAATAGGTTAAGACTGAAAAACCTTTTACAGTAATGCCCTAATTAATCGGGGAGAGCTTTCCGATGAATGGCAACAAGCCATATTTCCAACTAAATCCTGAAAAGTTACCCATAATTCTTCTGTGGTTATGGAGTCGATTAATTAGGGCATTACTGTAGTTTGTCAAATTTCTGGTGTCGAAATATATGAATTCACAGATTTTGTTTCTATGATAATGTGTAATCTGTGTCTTCAAGCTTCAGTGAAATTGAACTTTGTCATGGTATTGTTCAAGTTAAAGTCAAGATTGTGAGATAAAATAATATGCTTATGGCAAATAACAAAAACGCTTATTTATATCTTGTTTTATAATTCTTCATCAACGTGTAATGAAATCACAAATATGGCATATCAAAATTTGGCACAGAAACAAACAAAAACATTATTATATATAAAAGTACGGCAAATTATAATTCACAATGTATGTTTTAGGATCATGCAAAGTACTAATTCGGCAACGGAATAGAATCTGGTGTCCAAATCAGGGACCATCACTGGGTGATGAAAACACGACCCAAGCAGATGAGTCATCAGTGCATTGGTCTCTCTGTCTGGGGTTCCATAAAGGGTTATATATCACTCGAGTATGGAGTCTCACATACATGTAGACCCAAGCAGACGACAGTCATCAGTGCATTGTTTGCTCTGTCTGGGGCTCCATAAAGGGTTATATATCACTCGAGTATGGAGCCTCACATACATGTAGACCCAAGCAGACGAGTCATCAGTACATTGTTCTCTCTGTCTGGGGCTCCATAAAGGGTTATATATCACTCCCGTATGGAGCCTCACATAGACCCAAGCAGACGACTTTCATCAGTACATTGTTACCTCTGTCTGGGGCTCCATAAAGGGCTAACACTCACTCCTGTATGGAGCCTCACACAGACCCAAGCAGACGACTGTCATCAGTGCATTGTTCTCTCTGTCTGGGGCTCCATAAAGGGTTAACACTCACTCCTGTATTGAGCCTCACACGGACCCAAGCAGACGACAGTGATCAGTGCATTGTTCACTCTGTCTGGGGCTCCATAAAGGGTTAACACTCACTCCTGTATTGAGCCTCACACGGACCCAAGCAGACGACAGTCATCAGTGCATTGTTCACTCTGTCTGGGGCTTCATGAAGGGTAATATTGTCCAGTGCATTTATGAGACAAAATGCCAAACCCGGAACTAATTGCAACAGAATTTTTTTTTGCTGGAATAAGTACATAACCCCTCTATAAACAACATACTAAAAATCGGCAAAAATCGGAAATAGGGAAATTGGTGAATTTCGTAAAATAAATTTGGGGAAATTTTGTCAAATCATCAATTTATGGATTTTCATGGATGTATATAAAACAATCAAATTCACAAATCCTACAAATAGCATATGTATTGTATCGACCTTAATTTCCCGAACCCAGTACTGAAAACCAATCCCAGATTCATTAAGTATTTTTCGAGTTGTGTGGCTTCAAAAACTCGAGTTTACCTGATTTCGGCCCATTTTCGGGACCTCAATTTCGCAGAATGAGCCAAAATGCCTTATATTATGGTTAATTATAAAAAATCTAGAGCCAACTGCATGGATTTTTCAGTGTTTTAGTAATTTCCTCACTAGATTAAACACAAAAAATTATCAAAATGTGCATCTATAATTAAGAAGAAGATTATATTCTCAAACAAAACGTGTGTTCCATTATATGGACTTAGCCAATGTTGCCTCTGACACTGAACTTGTGTGATGAAATGCAATATTTGAGGTCATATAACTTAATAATTTAATACCCATATGCCATGCTTTTCTTATATAACATTTTAAGTATGTTGGATTGAACAAATTGTAAAGGTATTAAAGGTACTCAACCCGATAAAACTCCTCTCAATTACTATTTCAATGGCTTCGGGGGTCAAAAATATTTGATTCGAGTCGAGGAAGTCACCCATCAAAGCTCAGATTTGTTAGATATCGATTTTAGAAATCTATTATTTTTCATTATCGGGAATACTATCTGGCCCAGTACTCAATCAAAATTGCGTTAAAATTACCACTTGATTTTAGAGTTATTCATCCTTGTCTGTTTGAATAGATTTGGAGTACACATCCAGAGCAGATTACGGCAGTTATTGGTACTCATCTCGAGAACATAACAAATTTGAAAAATCAATATCTAATAACTCTGAGCTTTGTTTGATGGGTTCCTTGACTCGAATCCAATATTTTTTACCCCCAAAGCCAAAGAAATAGTAATATAGGACCCTCTGATCGGATTGTTGTTGTTGGAATCTGTTGAGATGGGGACCCTCTTTACGGGTTGAGTACCTTTAACCCTTTACCCAACAGAAGGGCCCTGTGCCAATGCATTCTCTTATATATGCGAGTCGACCATAGGTCGCCTCGCATATATAAGAGAATGCATTGGCTTAACACATTAAAAATTATAAAATTGTTAAAGAATGTAAGAAAAATGGTAAAAAGTGTTAAAAAAAAAGATTGTTTTTAGGCCAATGCATTCTCTTATATATGCGAGGCGACCTATGGTCGACTCGCATATATAAGAGAATGCATTGGCACAGGGTATAACTGTAACCATCACAATGTGGTCAATGAGCCGGTTCCAATGATATCCATATTTGTATGGTTCTATTGAGACAGACCGAAGATATTATAGGCTGTTGAAGCTTTATTTGGCCGGTTTGTTGGGTAAAGGGTTAACAGAACATTATTTAAGAAAATCAACTTATGGCCCTTAATACTTAGTCTTAGCTTGTTTCCAAAGATGCCAGTTTGAGGCATTTTTGTCCATTACAAAAGGTTTTGGGCCATAAACACAAAAAACAATGGGTGTTTTAATGTGTAAAATTATTTGAACTTTCCTCCCACAACACTTTAGTGTTTAAAAATTAGCCTTACATTTGTTATGCCATCGTATGTCACTTGATTTCTTTCATTTTTCAGGAAACTGACTCCAAATTTTAACGTTGGTATAGGGGTAGGAAAAATCACAAAATGCAATCTTATCACCAAATTACAGCCATTTCAGACACATGTTGTTTTCTTCCAGTTTGTGCACATTCCTGTTGCATTATAAAACTGCTTAATACGCTATCGGACGTTGATTTAGAATTGTATGGCTATTTTGTAGAAAAACAATCCCAAAATGCCAATTTGACATTTCACTGCCAAATTATGACAAAAAATATTATAGCTCTGTCAATAAACATAAACAAAGGAAATATGATAGTATGTATGAAAGAAAAATGTAAGCAGAAGCTGTTAGTATCAAGTTTTATGCTTCAAGATGCATAATTTTGATGTTTTTGTTGATATGCTTTCCCCTACCCCATTTTTCTGACGTTCAAATTTGGAGTAAGTTTCCACGATGATGAGTGAAATCCAGTGACGTTCATTGGTATAACCATTGAAATGCTATTTTCTCCAAAAAAAAATGATTTAAGAGGACAGATAAAATAATATTACACAATAAACTTTCGTTAATTTTTCTGAATATACCTAAAAAACCTTTAAAAAATTACAAAAACGCCCCACAATAGAATTTTCGGAAAATAGGCTAGACTAATAGTTCATAGGACCATAATTTAATTTTCTTCACCAATGTATTTGGAAAGTCTTTCACAATTTGTTCAATCTAGTATTCTCAAAATGTTATGAGAAAAGCAGAGCATATGGATATTAATTTATTGAGTTGCATGACCTCAAATATGGCATTTCATCACACGAGTTCTGTGTCAAGGCAAATTTGGCTAAGTCCATACAATGGAACACATATTTTGTTTGAGAATATTTTATTCTCCTTATTCATAGATGCACATATTAATCATAATTTGTGTTTTATCTATTGAGGAAATTACTAAAACAGTGAAAAAGTCATTAATTTTGCTCTAGTTTTTTAAATAATTAACCATATAATGCGGCATTTGGCTCATTCTGCAAAATTAAGGCTCCGAAATCAGGTAAACTCGCGTTTTTGAAGACACACAACTCGAAAAATACGTAAGGAATCTGGGAATGGTTTCCAATTCTGGATTCAGGAAAATGTGGTCGAAACAATACACATGCTATTTGTAGGATTTGTGAATTTGATTGTTTTATATACATCCATGAAAATCCATAAATTGATGATTTGACCAAATTTTCCCATTTTTCCCCCACGAAATTCACAAATTTCCCTTTTTCCCATTTTTGCTGATTTTTAGTATGTTGTTTATGGAGGGTATATGTACAAATTCCAGAAAAAAAAAAAATTCTGTTGCAATTAGTTCTAGGTAAAACCATAAATGCACTGGACTAATAAACCTTCTTTGAAGGCCTTGGATGCCTTTAAATGAGCCATGCCTGTTAATCCAGTTTCATCATTTTATTATCTATATTAATCAATGTCATATTGCTATGATAGTAATTTTGAAGATATTATTCTCCTCTCTCATTTAGACTGTTCCTGTTAACGAAGATAACAAAGAATCACTTGGCAATCTAAATGAGGTATGTAACCGTTTGTAAGAGATCAGCAATCTAAACATGCCTGAATTTAGTGTGTCTGACCTTTGTAGAATGAGGTCCCCAGAGGTTGAATTTAGTGATGCTATCCCGCATAGCGGGCTAGCATCACCAGCTTCACCCTCTGGGAACCTCATTGTGCTTAGGCCACAGCTGCTATGGGATACATACTGATTAAATTCAAGTTCCTGAGTTGCTGTTGGTGATGTTCACCCATTAGTCACCTCGTTTATGCAATTTATCTTCTGCAAATTGGGGGATACAGAAACTTTCCAGAAGAGAAAAAGTAACTAAAAACAATGTTAATTTGAGACTATAGATTCTTCCCAGAAGATGAGGCCTAAGCAGAATGAGGTCCCCAGAGGGTGAATTTGGTAATGCTAGCCCGCTTTGCTTGGTAGCATCACTAAATTCACCTTCTGGGAACCTCATTCTGCAAATTTCAGACACACTAAATTCAGACTTGAATCTAAATGAGGTACAATGTATATGTCAAATCATTGATTAAACCCTGATCATAATTCTCTTTATGATTTCATCTTTTCCTTGTTAGGCCAAAATAAAATGTATTTGTGGTTCGGGTATCCCTAACTGCCCTATTTTAAACACCTACCCTAAAGTTTTGTTCATTGTTTTCAAGAAATATTTCTGAATTTAAAAAAAAAATAAAAATAATTTAATGTTCAATGTCTCAGAATAGGTTGTTATCTGTTAATACATTATGTATTTTTATACAAAGAAAATAAAAAATTTGCAGGAGACACAAAAAGCCAATAGAATAGTAAAACTAAAATAAAATTTAATTAAAAAATAATGTTTCAAGCCCTGATTTTTTCTAACATGTATTAAAACCCGAATCCGATGTTTATTTTTCTTTGGCCTTAGATAATAATTCTCTTTATGATTTCATCTTTTGCTGGTTTAGCTCATCTTTTATAAGATTGATGGAATGTTGCACAGTATGTTGGTGAGCATTGTTTTCTAGTTGATTATATAAAGTTATTATACAATGTTGTGTACAGTATGTGTTTTTCTTGTATGAGTCGAGGTTGTGGTGAAAAGTCATATTGGACAAGACACGCAGCGTCGAGTCCAATATGACTTTCACCACAACCTGGACGAGTACAAGAAAAACTCAAACTGTACACAACATTGTATAATGACATTTTTATTATCCATCTGTATGTTTATCCAAATTTTGGGAATAAAACTTTTGTTGTTATTTTTGGTATTTGTCGGCACTTAATTCTCTATAAAAGCCTGTATTTGTATCATCAGAAAGCATGATTTGGAATGTAAAACACGGAAATAAAAAAAAAACTCAATGCAGAAGTGATTCGTCTGCTAAATCCACAAGTGTTGCGCGCGCATCACAATTTCACCAATTCATTTCGCAATAGTCAATTCGTGACGTCACAGAGTCCCGATAAAAATGTTATATTGCACACTTGGGAGTCCAATATGACTTTCGGGAGTACAATATGACTTTTTCCCGGATATCACGTGACGGCTTTTGCCCTATCAGAAAATGTGTTAGTTAAGGGATGGATAATAATACCAATTATAGGGCAGAAATGGATTATATGAGTACTATTTACTTATTTATTATATAACCTGTTGCAGTATTAAAGATCCTGTGCCAGTGCATTTTCTAATATATATGTGAGTCTCCCATATAAGAGAATGCACTAGCTTACAAGGTCAAGGTAAATATTGTTAGGCCAATGCATTCTCTTATATATGCGAGGCTCCATATCGGAGACTCACATATATTATAAGAGAATGCATTGGCACAGGGTTTCTGCAAAAAAATTCAGGAATGGTTAAGAATATATCTCTTATATATGCGAGGCACCCTAGCGGAGACTCACATATATAAGAGAATGAATTGGCACAGGGTTTTCATAAAAAAATGTCAGGAAGGGTTTAGAATATATCAAGTATTCACATGTATATTGGAATTTTATCTATTTTGATCCGTGACAAAAGTGAGCAGTTGTTAGGTTTTGTATGAGATTATGATACTCTAACCCTTTCTTGAATGGATTCACCCACACCATTCTAAAAGTATACATTGGAACATGCTATTATTGATCTGGAGGGGTTTTCAGGAAAAACACTGAATGACAGATAATACAGGTGCAGAAGGAGCATGGCTTCTAAGTTTTAGAATGCTATACTATAATGGTATTCTTTCCTTTCTAAGTTTTAGAATGCTATACTATAATGGTATTCTTTCCTTTTGGTGCAAAACGGACATAAAGAATATGATGAGTATGGTGGGAAATGTTTAAATAGTAAGTTCAACAAATGACCTGAAAATTAGAGTTTAATATATGCCCGGGAATTGAAAAAACAGGAACCGGGAATGAAACCCCTTCAGAACCGGGAACCGGGAACATTCCCGGGAAATGTATGACTTGTATGCACTAGTTGTACAACTCGGGTTATGCGCAATTTGGATAGTTTGGGTGACAGGGATCGTAATAATGATAATTTAGATTTACTAATGGATATTCCAAATTGTTTTATTTGACCTTCTCGGGCCACATAATGGTCTACAGCGTAACATTACAAAAGTTGGAAAACATAAAACCATTGTTCCGACTTCCCAAACTCAACTTCAAACGAACTGTTGGCGACGTTGTGAACTTCTCGTGGCATCTCGTAACTTGTCTTTGTACGTTAACTTAAGAGAATACAATATAAACAGTCTACATATAGTTCGATGAAGTGTGTGTTAATTTCATGTACTTTTTAGTGTCCTGATTTTTATACGCCCTTTTGAAAAAAGGGCCGTATTATAGTATTGGTCCGTCCGGGCAGGCGGGCGTCCGGGCGTCCGTTAACCTGTTGTCCGGAAGATAACTTTAGTTAGAGTAAACCAAAATTAGTAAAATTTGGTATGTGGGTTTATTAGCCGAAAAGTAAGTTCAAGTTCGAATTTGGGTTCCGCCCGCCAATTTTCACCGGAGTTATGCCCCTTATTTAACGTTTTTTGACTTGAAAATCCTTGAAATTTGTTGTCCGGATGATAAATTTAGTATAGTTTATCGGAATGAATCCAAATTTGGTATATTACTTTCTCCCACCAAAACACAGGTCAAGTTCGAACTTGGGTTCTGTCCGACCATTTTTGGCAGAGTTATGCCCCTTTTTCGACTCAGAAAATTAAGTTTTTCTTATGTTTTTTGGTTTCCGGATGATAACTCGATTTTGGAATGTTTATACGCAAAACCCGTTTTTTTGTGGATTACATATATCAAAATACAGCTCAAGTCCGAATTTCGTTTTAGTCCGATAATTTTTGCGAGAGTTATGGCCCCTTTTTTTACGTAATTTGACTTAGAAAATCCCTGAAATTTGTTGTCCGGATGATAACTTTAGTTAGAGTGAACCAATTTCAATCAAATTTGGTATGTGGATTTATTAGGAGAAAAGACAGCTCAAGTTCGAATTTGGGTTCCGTCCGCCAATTTTCACCGGAGTTATGCCCCTTATTTGACGTAATTTGACTTAGAAAATCCCTGAAATTTGTTGTCCGGATGATAACTTTACTAGAGCTTATCGGATTCAATGATAATTTGGTATATTACTTTCTCCCACCAAAACACAGGTCAAGTTCAAATTTTAGTTCTGTCTGCCAATTTTTACCAGAGTTATGTCCCTTTTTTACCAGTTTCCGCCGACCCAAGAGAGGGCGTATTTTATTGGGAGTCGGATGTAGTCTTGAAAAGGACATTCGTAGCAACACCAAGTCACCCAGTGACTTGTCAGTCTAGTAGCCAGTGTGCTGTACATTATGTCTACGTTGCGTAACTTGCGTTATAACAGAAGCTCGAAATATATGGTTATAATATTCTGACATTCACAAGACTCTCAAGTTCACAACTTGCATTAAACGATTTGTTCTCACGAAATTAGAATGCGTCATCAGAAACTGCACATGCATCACAGTATATTTACGGCATTAATGTGCCGTTGGTATCCCCTGATGTATGATATACCAATTGTTAACAATTTACCCCGTTCCCGGTTCCTACTAATCATATTCCCGGGAAATTAGCCTTACATTTGTTATGCCATCGTATGTCACTTGATTTCTTTCATTTTTCAGGAAACTGACTCCAAATTTTAACGTTGGTATAGGGGTAGGAAAAATCACAAAATGCAATCTTATCACCAAATTACAGCCATTTCAGACACATGTTGTTTTCTTCCAGTTTGTGCACATTCCTGTTGCATTATAAAACTGCTTAATACGCTATCGGACGTTGATTTAGAATTGTATGGCTATTTTGTAGAAAAACAATCCCAAAATGCCAATTTGACATTTCACTGCCAAATTATGACAAAAAATATTATAGCTCTGTCAATAAACATAAACAAAGGAAATATGATAGTATGTATGAAAGAAAAATGTAAGCAGAAGCTGTTAGTATCAAGTTTTATGCTTCAAGATGCATAATTTTGATGTTTTTGTTGATATGCTTTCCCCTACCCCATTTTTCTGACGTTCAAATTTGGAGTAAGTTTCCACGATGATGAGTGAAATCCAGTGACGTTCATTGGTATAACCATTGAAATGCTATTTTCTCCAAAAAAAAATGATTTAAGAGGACAGATAAAATAATATTACACAATAAACTTTCGTTAATTTTTCTGAATATACCTAAAAAACCTTTAAAAAATTACAAAAACGCCCCACAATAGAATTTTCGGAAAATAGGCTAGACTAATAGTTCATAGGACCATAATTTAATTTTCTTCACCAATGTATTTGGAAAGTCTTTCACAATTTGTTCAATCTAGTATTCTCAAAATGTTATGAGAAAAGCAGAGCATATGGATATTAATTTATTGAGTTGCATGACCTCAAATATGGCATTTCATCACACGAGTTCTGTGTCAAGGCAAATTTGGCTAAGTCCATACAATGGAACACATATTTTGTTTGAGAATATTTTATTCTCCTTATTCATAGATGCACATATTAATCATAATTTGTGTTTTATCTATTGAGGAAATTACTAAAACAGTGAAAAAGTCATTAATTTTGCTCTAGTTTTTTAAATAATTAACCATATAATGCGGCATTTGGCTCATTCTGCAAAATTAAGGCTCCGAAATCAGGTAAACTCGCGTTTTTGAAGACACACAACTCGAAAAATACGTAAGGAATCTGGGAATGGTTTCCAATTCTGGATTCAGGAAAATGTGGTCGAAACAATACACATGCTATTTGTAGGATTTGTGAATTTGATTGTTTTATATACATCCATGAAAATCCATAAATTGATGATTTGACCAAATTTTCCCATTTTTCCCCCACGAAATTCACAAATTTCCCTTTTTCCCATTAGTCACCTCGTTTATGCAATTTATCTTCTGCAAATTGGGGGATACAGAAACTTTCCAGAAGAGAAAAAGTAACTAAAAACAATGTTAATTTGAGACTATAGATTCTTCCCAGAAGATGAGGCCTAAGCAGAATGAGGTCCCCAGAGGGTGAATTTGGTAATGCTAGCCCGCTTTGCTTGGTAGCATCACTAAATTCACCTTCTGGGAACCTCATTCTGCAAATTTCAGACACACTAAATTCAGACTTGAATCTAAATGAGGTACAATGTATATGTCAAATCATTGATTAAACCCTGATCATAATTCTCTTTATGATTTCATCTTTTCCTTGTTAGGCCAAAATAAAATGTATTTGTGGTTCGGGTATCCCTAACTGCCCTATTTTAAACACCTACCCTAAAGTTTTGTTCATTGTTTTCAAGAAATATTTCTGAATTTAAAAAAAAAATAAAAATAATTTAATGTTCAATGTCTCAGAATAGGTTGTTATCTGTTAATACATTATGTATTTTTATACAAAGAAAATAAAAAATTTGCAGGAGACACAAAAAGCCAATAGAATAGTAAAACTAAAATAAAATTTAATTAAAAAATAATGTTTCAAGCCCTGATTTTTTCTAACATGTATTAAAACCCGAATCCGATGTTTATTTTTCTTTGGCCTTAGATAATAATTCTCTTTATGATTTCATCTTTTGCTGGTTTAGCTCATCTTTTATAAGATTGATGGAATGTTGCACAGTATGTTGGTGAGCATTGTTTTCTAGTTGATTATATAAAGTTATTATACAATGTTGTGTACAGTATGTGTTTTTCTTGTATGAGTCGAGGTTGTGGTGAAAAGTCATATTGGACAAGACACGCAGCGTCGAGTCCAATATGACTTTCACCACAACCTGGACGAGTACAAGAAAAACTCAAACTGTACACAACATTGTATAATGACATTTTTATTATCCATCTGTATGTTTATCCAAATTTTGGGAATAAAACTTTTGTTGTTATTTTTGGTATTTGTCGGCACTTAATTCTCTATAAAAGCCTGTATTTGTATCATCAGAAAGCATGATTTGGAATGTAAAACACGGAAATAAAAAAAAAACTCAATGCAGAAGTGATTCGTCTGCTAAATCCACAAGTGTTGCGCGCGCATCACAATTTCACCAATTCATTTCGCAATAGTCAATTCGTGACGTCACAGAGTCCCGATAAAAATGTTATATTGCACACTTGGGAGTCCAATATGACTTTCGGGAGTACAATATGACTTTTTCCCGGATATCACGTGACGGCTTTTGCCCTATCAGAAAATGTGTTAGTTAAGGGATGGATAATAATACCAATTATAGGGCAGAAATGGATTATATGAGTACTATTTACTTATTTATTATATAACCTGTTGCAGTATTAAAGATCCTGTGCCAGTGCATTTTCTAATATATATGTGAGTCTCCCATATAAGAGAATGCACTAGCTTACAAGGTCAAGGTAAATATTGTTAGGCCAATGCATTCTCTTATATATGCGAGGCTCCATATCGGAGACTCACATATATTATAAGAGAATGCATTGGCACAGGGTTTCTGCAAAAAAATTCAGGAATGGTTAAGAATATATCTCTTATATATGCGAGGCACCCTAGCGGAGACTCACATATATAAGAGAATGAATTGGCACAGGGTTTTCATAAAAAAATGTCAGGAAGGGTTTAGAATATATCAAGTATTCACATGTATATTGGAATTTTATCTATTTTGATCCGTGACAAAAGTGAGCAGTTGTTAGGTTTTGTATGAGATTATGATACTCTAACCCTTTCTTGAATGGATTCACCCACACCATTCTAAAAGTATACATTGGAACATGCTATTATTGATCTGGAGGGGTTTTCAGGAAAAACACTGAATGACAGATAATACAGGTGCAGAAGGAGCATGGCTTCTAAGTTTTAGAATGCTATACTATAATGGTATTCTTTCCTTTCTAAGTTTTAGAATGCTATACTATAATGGTATTCTTTCCTTTTGGTGCAAAACGGACATAAAGAATATGATGAGTATGGTGGGAAATGTTTAAATAGTAAGTTCAACAAATGACCTGAAAATTAGAGTTTAATATATGCCCGGGAATTGAAAAAACAGGAACCGGGAATGAAACCCCTTCAGAACCGGGAACCGGGAACATTCCCGGGAAATGTATGACTTGTATGCACTAGTTGTACAACTCGGGTTATGCGCAATTTGGATAGTTTGGGTGACAGGGATCGTAATAATGATAATTTAGATTTACTAATGGATATTCCAAATTGTTTTATTTGACCTTCTCGGGCCACATAATGGTCTACAGCGTAACATTACAAAAGTTGGAAAACATAAAACCATTGTTCCGACTTCCCAAACTCAACTTCAAACGAACTGTTGGCGACGTTGTGAACTTCTCGTGGCATCTCGTAACTTGTCTTTGTACGTTAACTTAAGAGAATACAATATAAACAGTCTACATATAGTTCGATGAAGTGTGTGTTAATTTCATGTACTTTTTAGTGTCCTGATTTTTATACGCCCTTTTGAAAAAAGGGCCGTATTATAGTATTGGTCCGTCCGGGCAGGCGGGCGTCCGGGCGTCCGTTAACCTGTTGTCCGGAAGATAACTTTAGTTAGAGTAAACCAAAATTAGTAAAATTTGGTATGTGGGTTTATTAGCCGAAAAGTAAGTTCAAGTTCGAATTTGGGTTCCGCCCGCCAATTTTCACCGGAGTTATGCCCCTTATTTAACGTTTTTTGACTTGAAAATCCTTGAAATTTGTTGTCCGGATGATAAATTTAGTATAGTTTATCGGAATGAATCCAAATTTGGTATATTACTTTCTCCCACCAAAACACAGGTCAAGTTCGAACTTGGGTTCTGTCCGACCATTTTTGGCAGAGTTATGCCCCTTTTTCGACTCAGAAAATTAAGTTTTTCTTATGTTTTTTGGTTTCCGGATGATAACTCGATTTTGGAATGTTTATACGCAAAACCCGTTTTTTTGTGGATTACATATATCAAAATACAGCTCAAGTCCGAATTTCGTTTTAGTCCGATAATTTTTGCGAGAGTTATGGCCCCTTTTTTTACGTAATTTGACTTAGAAAATCCCTGAAATTTGTTGTCCGGATGATAACTTTAGTTAGAGTGAACCAATTTCAATCAAATTTGGTATGTGGATTTATTAGGAGAAAAGACAGCTCAAGTTCGAATTTGGGTTCCGTCCGCCAATTTTCACCGGAGTTATGCCCCTTATTTGACGTAATTTGACTTAGAAAATCCCTGAAATTTGTTGTCCGGATGATAACTTTACTAGAGCTTATCGGATTCAATGATAATTTGGTATATTACTTTCTCCCACCAAAACACAGGTCAAGTTCAAATTTTA
Organism: Siphonodentalium dalli; assembly: GCA_032622095.1. NCBI lineage: Eukaryota > Metazoa > Mollusca > Scaphopoda > Gadilida > Siphonodentaliidae > Siphonodentalium > Siphonodentalium dalli. The sequence continues at coordinate 194,174,583 of CP136069.1, forward strand.
GTTCTGTCTGCCAATTTTTACCAGAGTTATGTCCCTTTTTTACCAGTTTCCGCCGACCCAAGAGAGGGCGTATTTTATTGGGAGTCGGATGTAGTCTTGAAAAGGACATTCGTAGCAACACCAAGTCACCCAGTGACTTGTCAGTCTAGTAGCCAGTGTGCTGTACATTATGTCTACGTTGCGTAACTTGCGTTATAACAGAAGCTCGAAATATATGGTTATAATATTCTGACATTCACAAGACTCTCAAGTTCACAACTTGCATTAAACGATTTGTTCTCACGAAATTAGAATGCGTCATCAGAAACTGCACATGCATCACAGTATATTTACGGCATTAATGTGCCGTTGGTATCCCCTGATGTATGATATACCAATTGTTAACAATTTACCCCGTTCCCGGTTCCTACTAATCATATTCCCGGGAAACGGGAATGAGTATTCGACCCGGGAACCGGGAAATTCCCGTTCCCGGGATTAAACCCTACTGAAAACATATTATCTGAACATTTGCTAAGGGATAACTACTCATCAATTTAGTATAGGAAGCATTAATAACAAAGCAGTAACTTATTCTGATGACGCTTCCCACCTTACCATGTAAATGAAATTAAATCATTTATCATAGTAACCATTGTTCAGTCTCTCCTTCTGACATGACAATGCTTATTGCTACATGGAATGGTAAAATAACTATTGATTTATAATCAACAGGTGTCTGGTGTTAACTTTTTAATGTCTCATCCATGTACAAGGCCATAGTTTAAAATAACATTGTTTCCTGTGTCACTTCTCCATATTTTGACCAGGAGGAGTGACCTCTCTCATATATCCCAACAGCATATTTAACCCTTTGAGTGCCAGGTCGATTTTTGTATCAACCCATATATCCTGTGCCAATGCATTCTCTTATATATGCGAGTTGACCATAGGTCGCCTCGCATATATAAGAGAATGCATTGGCCTAACAGTTTTTTTTTTTTTTTTACAATTTTAATAATTTATTCTTATATTCTTTAACAGACTTATTTTGTAGGTTTAGGGCCGATAAGATCGGCCCCTGGCACTCAAAGGGTTAAAGTATATTTACTGATTATAATGGTGTTCTTACTCACTATTATGGTTTTATAATGGTGTTCTTACTCACTATTATAGTATATTTACTGATTATAATGGTGTTCTTACTCACTATTATAGTATATTTACTGATTATAATGGTGTTCTTACTCACTATTATAGTATATTTACTGATTATAATGGTGTTCTTACTCACTATTATAGTATATTTACTGATTATAATGGTGTTCTTACTCACTATTATAGTATATTTACTGATTATAATGGTGTTCTTACTCACTATAATGGTATATTTACTGATTATAATAGTGTTCTTACTCACTATTATAGTATATTTACTGATTATAATGGTGTTCTTACTCACTATTATAGTATATTTACTGATTATAATGGTGTTCTTACTCACTATTATGGGAGACCTAGGATCAGATTAAAGTTCCCCAGTGTGTGCATGGAAATTGTAAGAAGCCATCACCATGAACTGTTACATCATTGAACTAGTCCAATGTTGGTATTCAGGTCAGTCCACTCAAGTTGGGAGCAATCAACAATAATAGGTCAACAATAATAGGTCAACAATAATAGGTCACAATAATAGGCCACAATGTTAGAGATATCTGGTAAGCTGGTAATTTGGCTATGGATTTGTGAACTAAAAGTGAGGTTAAAACTCATTTCGGCCCAAAGGTTTATATCAATTCTTGCAAAATGGATGTTCACCATATTTTGTGTAACTTGTGCCTTCATCCCATCCATAAATATGTTTCCACGAACTAGTTTTCCATACAATAATATTATTCTCTTTAATTAAAAAAATATATATTTATATACAAGGCCAATAAAATATTTTGAATAGGATTTTTTTTTTGTGGCAGGTAAGGTCAGGGGAAACACAGTCTATTTTTATTATAGCCTAACTTATCTTTATGATGTTATCTCCTATAACCCAAGTCAGCTGGCATTCCACTTAGGTGGGTGTGTAATTGGTGTCACATTCTTTCATCACTGACATTTCTAGTAATTGACCTCTTACATTTTTTCTCTCCCCTGATTGTGTATGAGCCAATGCAGGAATGAGCCTAGAGGGTGACTTGTGAGATGACTCCCTTGATATCTCTGTGCATAGACAGATAGCAACTAAGGGACCAGCCTAGAGGGTGACTTGTGATACAACTCCCTTGATATCTCTATGCATAGGCAGATAGCAACTAAGGGACCAGCCTAGAGGGTGACTTGTGGGACAACTCCCTTGATATCTCTATGCATAGGCAGATAGCAACTAAGGGACCTAGAGGACGACTTGTGAGACCAACTCCCTTGATATCTCTATGCATAGGCAGATAGCAACTAAGGGACCAGCCTAGAGTGTGATTTGTGAGATGACTCCCTTGATATCTCTATGTGTAGGCAGATAGCAACTAAGGGACCAGCCTAGAGGGTGACTTGTGGGACAACTCCCTTGATATCTCTATGCGTAGGCAGATAGCAATTAAGGGACCAGCCTAGAGGGTGACTTGTGAGATAACTCCCTTGATATCTCTATGCATAGGCAGATAGCAACTAAGGGACCAGCCTAGAGGGTGACTTGTGAGACAACTCCCTTGATATCTCTATGCGTAGGCAGATAGCAACTAAGGGACCAGCCTAGAGGGTGATTTGTGAGACAACTCCCTTGATATCTCTATGCATAGGCAGATAGCAACTAAGGGACCTACTAAGAGGGTGAATTAATTGTGAGAGAACTCCCTTGATATCTCTATGCATAGTCAGATAGCAACTAAGGGACCAGCCTAGAGGGTGACTTGTGAGACAACTCCCTTGATATCTCTATGCATAGGCAGATAACAACTAAGGGACCAGCATAGAGGGTAACTTGTGAGACAACTCCCTTGATATCTCTGTGCATAGACAGATAGCAACTAAGGGACCTACTAAGAGGGTGAATTAATTGTGAGAGAACTCCCTTGATATCTCTATGCATAGTCAGATAGCAACTAAGGGACCAGCCTAGAGAGTGACTTGTGGGACAACTCCCTTGATATCTCTATGCATAGGCAGATAACAACTAAGGGACCAGCATAGAGGGTAACTTGTGGGACAACTCCCTTGATATCTCTATGCATAGACAGATAGCAATTAAGGGACCAGCCCAGAGGGTGACTTGTGAGACAACTCCCTTGATATCTCTATGCATAGGCAGATAGCAACTAAGGGACCAGCATAGAGGGTGACTTGTGAGATAACTCCCTTGATATCTCTATGCATAGGCAGATAGCAACTAAGGGACCAGCATAGAGGGTAACTTGTGAGACAACTCCCTTGATATCTCTATGCATAGGCAGATAGCAACTAAGGGACCAGCCTAGAGAGTGACTTGTGAGACAACTCCCTTGATATCTCTATGCATAGGCAGATAGCAACTAAGGGACCAGCATAGAGGGTAACTTGTGAGACAACTCCCTTGATATCTCTATGCATAGACAGATAGCAACTAAGGGACCAGCCTAGAGAGTGACTTGTGAGACAACTCCCTTGATATCTCTATGCATAGGCAGATAGCAACTAAGGGACCAGCATAGAGGGTAACTTGTGAGACAACTCCCTTGATATCTCTATGCATAGGCAGATAGCAACTAAGGGACCAGCCTAGAGGGTAACTTGTGAGACAACTCCCTTGATATCTCTATGCATAGGCAGATAGCAACTAAGGGACCAGCATAGAGGGTAACTTGTGAGACAACTCCCTTGATATCTCTATGCATAGACAGATAGCAACTAAGGGACCAGCCTAGAGGGTGACTTCTGGGACAACTCCCTTGATATCTCTATGCATAGACAGATAGCAACTAAGGGACCAGCCTAGAGAGTGACTTGTGAGACAACTCCCTTGATAGCTCTATGTATAGGCAGATAGCAACTAAGGGACCAGCCCAGAGGGTGACTTGTGGGACAACTCCCTTGATAGCTCTATGCATAGGCAGATAACAACTAAGGGACCAGCATAGAGGGTAACTTGTGGGACAACTCCCTTGATATCTCTATGCATAGACAGATAGCAATTAAGGGACCAGCCCAGAGGGTGACTTGTGAGACAACTCCCTTGATATCTCTATGCATAGGCAGATAGCAACTAAGGGACCAGCATAGAGGGTGACTTGTGAGATAACTCCCTTGATATCTCTATGCATAGGCAGATAGCAACTAAGGGACCAGCATAGAGGGTAACTTGTGAGACAACTCCCTTGATATCTCTATGCATAGGCAGATAGCAACTAAGGGACCAGCCTAGAGAGTGACTTGTGAGACAACTCCCTTGATATCTCTATGCATAGGCAGATAGCAACTAAGGGACCAGCATAGAGGGTAACTTGTGAGACAACTCCCTTGATATCTCTATGCATAGGCAGATAGCAACTAAGGGACCAGCCTAGAGAGTGACTTGTGAGACAACTCCCTTGATATCTCTATGCATAGGCAGATAGCAACTAAGGGACCAGCATAGAGGGTAACTTGTGAGACAACTCCCTTGATATCTCTATGCATAGGCAGATAGCAACTAAGGGACCAGCATAGAGGGTAACTTGTGAGACAACTCCCTTGATATCTCTATGCATAGACAGATAGCAACTAAGGGACCAGCATAGAGAGTGACTTGTGAGACAACTCCCTTGATATCTCTATGCATAGGCAGATAGCAACTAAGGGACCAGCCTAGAGAGTGACTTGTGAGACAACTCCCTTGATAGCTCTATGTATAGGCAGATAGCAACTAAGGGACCAGCCCAGAGGGTGACTTGTGGGACAACTCCCTTGATATCTCTATGCGTAGGCAGATAGCAATTAAGGGACCAGACTAGAGGGTGACTTGTGAGACAACTCCCGTGATATCTCTATGTATAGTCAGATAGCAACTAAGGGACCAGCCTAGAGGGTGACTTGTGAGACAACTCCCTTGATATCTCTATGCATAGGCAGATAACAACTAAGGGACCAGCATAGAGGGTAACTTGTGAGACAACTCCCTTGATATCTCTATGCATAGACAGATAGCAACTAAGGGACCAGCCTAGAGGGTGACTTCTGGGACAACTCCCTTGATATCTCTATGCATAGACAGATAGCAACTAAGGGACCAGCCTAGAGAGTGACTTGTGAGACAACTCCCTTGATAGCTCTATGTATAGGCAGATAGCAACTAAGGGACCAGCCCAGAGGGTGACTTGTGGGACAACTCCCTTGATATCTCTATGCGTAGGCAGATAGCAATTAAGGGACCAGACTAGAGGGTGACTTGTGAGACAACTCCCGTGATATCTCTATGTATAGTCAGATAGCAACTAAGGGACCAGCCTAGAGGGTGACTTGTGAGACAACTCCCGTGATATCTCTATGTATAGTCAGATAGCAACTAAGGGACCAGCCTAGAGGGTGACTTGTGAGACAACTCCCGTGATATCTCTATGTATAGGCAGATTGCATTCACATTAAATCCTTACAGCCTAAATGTAGGGCTCCCTTTTTAGCTCACCTGAGATGAAGTCTCCGGTGGAGCTATAGTCATCACTCCTCGTCTATCCGTGCATCCATCTGTCAGTCTGTCAACAATTGTCTTCTTCCCCAGAACCACAAGTCCTCATTCAGTCATATTTAGTGTGACTCATCCCTAGGTGACTTGGATTCAAATTTGATCAAAAGTGCCTGTGAACTCATATAGGGGTGGAGCCACGGGCTACATGTAACTCTTTTTGTTCATTGTAATTCCAAAAACATCTTTTCTGCAACCATCCGGTCTATATAGCATATATTTGGAGTGTAGGATTATTAGATGACTGGGATCGAGGGTCGATCAGTCAAAATTTGGCACAGATAGAGGACTTAACTTTTCTCTCGAAAGGAAATAACTAAAAATAAATCACTATAACCCTTCATTGACCTGAGCTTCCTGAAATTTTGTGAAAAAAAACCCTGTGTCGATTAATCTTTTCGCTTATATATGTGTGCCTCCCATAGGGAGCCTCGCATATAAAAGAAAATGCATTGGCCTAACAATATTTATCTTGACCTTGTAAGCCAGTATTTTTCTCTTATATATGCGAGGCTCCATATAAGAGATTGCACTGGCACAGGATCTTTAATGCTGCACCAGCGCAGCTCCCGTCATGAACTCCATGAAAGTGTTAATCTTGACATTTGGTGTGCAGGTTCCTTGGGTTTTACCCAGGTCTGAGAATATGCTGCCGGTGAGTGAGTGAGTGTAGATTCAATTTTTATAACAATTGCTCCAATGTCGCGACACCCTCTGGGTCTGAAACCTATGTCACTAATTAAGAAATGGATGTTGATTTGCTTGCGTTCTATAGAGTATGGATGCAAGTTGGTCTCACATTTTGTGTGGAATGCGAACGGTCAGATTAAAAGTTTTAAGTGCTCATTTTCGTGACTCGGTGCAAGTTGCATCTACACAAAAATGGATACAAGTTGGGGTCAGCGTGCGACGTCATGTGATGTAATTTCGACCAACCAACATCCTACATTCATGTTCCACAATACGAATGCATGTGTGAGCGTAAATATTGTACCCTGTAATCTCTAAAGTCACTTCAGACTTTCAGGAACCTACATCACCAATGTTATCTCTAATAAGTCACTTCGGACTTTCAGGATCCTACATCACTAATGTACATGTACATTGTAATCTCTAAACTGTTGCTTTAGACTTTCAGAACCTACGTCACTATTGTAAGCTCTAAATCGTCGCTTCAGACTTTCAGGAACCTACATCACTATTGTAAGCTCTAAATCGTCGCTTCAGATGTTCAGGAACCAACGTCACTAATGTAATCTCCAAAATCGTCGCTTCAGACTTTCAGGAGCCTATGTCACTAATGTAATCTCTAAAAAGTCACTTCAGACTTTCAGGATCCTACATCACTAATGTACATTGTACGGTAATCTCTAAACCGTTGCTTTAGACTTTCAGAACCTATGTCACTATGGTAAGCTCTAAATCGTCGCTTCAGACTTTCTGGAACCTACGTCACTAATGTAATCTCCAAAATCGTCGCTTCAGACTTTCAGGAACCTACATCACTATTGTAAGCTCTAAACCGTTGCTTCAGACATTCAAATAGCTGCTACTAGTATCTATGAGTTTTTGTACTTACAAGTGGAATGGATTATGTGCATTTTACGAACATCTATTAACCCTTTACCCAACCGAACGGCCCTGTGCCAATGCATTCTCTTATATATGCGAGTCGACCATAGGTCGCCTCGCATATATAAGAGAATGCATTGGCGTAACACATTAAAAATTATAAAATTGTTAAAGAATGTAAGAAAAAATGGTAAAAAGTGTTAAAAAAAGATTTTTTTTAGGCCAATGCATTCTCTTATATATGCGAGGCGACCTATGGTCGACTCGCATATATAAGAGAATGCATTGGCACAGGGCATAACTGTACTAGTAACCATCACAATGTGGTCAATGAGCCGGTTCCAATGATATCCATATTTGTATGGTTCTATTGAGACAGACCGATGATATTTTAGGCTGTTGAAGCTTTATTTGGCCGGTTTGTTTAATAAAGGGTTAAGTTGTTGAGGTGTGTCTGATGTTCAAAATCAGGGCAAATTCTATACCTATTTTCCTTGTAAATTTCAGTATGATTTTTAACGAGTACTGATTTTTGAATGTGCATTGTGAATTACCACAGCTCATGTAGAATGTACTATGTGTAGTTTATCCTGTCATACATACGTTTATATATGTTTTAAACGGGTACTGTACACTAAATCCGGCCAATTATGGGATCATATCCTTTTATACTCTACAGAGCATATGCAACAAATGAATGAATTTGAACCATGGATTAGTGCAAAATACATGTGGACTATAAACGATGCAAACTGCATGGTAATTACAATGAAAATGAATTTATTACTCCAGTCATAAATTCATTTTCAGTATAATTACCATGTTGTTTTACATCATTCATAAAGTAAATAAGTGTATATTGTACTCATCTATGGCTCAAATTCATTCATTTGTTGCATACCGGTATATTCTGTTGATTATAAAAGGAGATGGTCCCATAAATGGCCAGATTTAGTGTACAGTACCCCTTTAAACAGAATTAAATTCAGAACCACTTTGGGTTAGATATTTGATTGCTGACATCGGTTTCTGGCCCTGTTCATTGACACTTGATTTACTGCATTCCAGAAGGTGGACGTTGACACTTGATTTACTTTGTTGTCTGCTCTGTGTTTCAGAAGGTGGACGTTGACACTTGATTTACTTTGTTGTCTGCTCTGTGTTCCAGAAGGTGGACGTTGACTATGTTGATGTTGAAGATGTGGTACTAAACTCAAACAAGGATGAAGTTATTATTGAAAGCAGTGAACCTGTGAAGGCAGAACAAAATGAAGGCGTACAGAAACCGAGTGAGGCGTAAGTTTACTATTATTATTTATTATTAAAAGCAATGAACCTGTACTGAAACCGAGTGAGGCGTAAAATTTTTACTATTAATATTTAAGAACATAATGAAGCTGTACAGAAACCGAGTGAGGTGTACGGTAAGTTTTACTTCCTCAGCTTGAGGTTCACTCCTTGAAATAGTTGTCTGACATTTGCAGAATGAGGTCCCCAGAGGGGCAATTTAGTGATGCTATCCCACTAGTGTCACCAAATTGACCCACTGGGGACCTCATTCTCGTTAGGCCTCAACTGCTATGTGAGACATAGGATCTGATTGAATTCAATGATCACTTTCCCAGTTTAAGTTGGTGATGTTCACCCATTAGTCCCCTTGATTGTGCATTTTATCTTCTTCAAATTAGGGGAAACTGAACGGAAGGGAAAAATTAATTAAAATAATGTTATTTGAGACTATAGATACTTCCAAGAAGATGAGGCCTATACGCAGAATGAGGTCCCTACAGGGTGAATTTGGTGATGCTAGCCACCTGTGCGGGGTAACATAACTAAATTCACCCTCTGTGTGTGAATGTTTTAATTAAAAATTCATGTGAAATTCTGGCTTGTAACCACAGTTTTCACAAACTCATTTGTAGGAAGTTGTTGTGAAGTGCATAGTGGGAGAATTACCGTTCAGTTCTCAGCTCTGAATACATGATTTTTTTATACCTGGATTTGTCCTTGTTTTGATACTTACCTGGTGCATTGAAAAGGCTACATGTATTTTGATGATAAAAAACATGATATTTACGCAAGGTTTGATGCCTTGTACATTTACATCACTTCGATGCCTCATCATATTTTAAGTCATGTTTCCAAAGTAAATCATTTTATTTCTTGTTCAGATGAACATATCAGTCAGATAGAGTATAGAAAATTTTATAAACTTTCATTAAACTGGTGTTTTGATGTTATCCATAGGTTTTTGCCAGGGTCATGTCAGGTATTTAACAAAAATGTGGAATCAACAACATGTCACTACATGTTAAAGAGATAAACTGTATTTGTTTGAAATTTCTTAAATATTTCAAAGACACCTGGCTTGTTTAATATATATTGTTAACCCTTTCATGATGGGAGCTGCGCTGGTGCAGCATTAAAGATCCTGTGCCAGTGCATTCTTTTGTATATGCGAGTCTCACATAGTCGAAGAAAATATCCACTATTCAGAAAATATGCCAATATTCTGAAAACATGCCAATATTTCGAAATATGCCAATAGTCAGAAAACATGCCAATATTCAGAAAACATGCCAATATTTAGAAAATATGCCAATATTTAGAAAATATGCCAATATTAAGAAAATATGCCAATATTCACGATATCTACTAAATGAACACCGAATTATAGCAAGTTGTGGTAAATCAAGAATGTTTGATTATATAGCATATATATGCGCATGAATTTACTGAAGTTAGACATCAAAATTATTTGGAACATTTAAAATGATTTTACCCACATATTTGTGCATAGACAGATTTTTGCCCAATGGCTACCGGCTTTATCCTTTAACACCCCATGGAAACCCTGATATTAACCAATTATCTACTTTAGATAACACACACTGAATGGTATGTTATTCTTTGTAATTTTGTATCATACTAATTTACTGCCTACCTTGAAACGCTCAATAAAATGGTCCATCTAAATGTTATTCTATCCAGTGAAACTGAGCGATCAACTCATCTAAATGTTATTCTATGCAGTGAAACTGAGCGATCAACTCATTTAAATGTTATTCTATCCAGTGAAACTGAGCGATCAACTCTTGATCATGAAGTCGAGAAACTACAAGAGAGCACAGTTACTCCATCTCCAGAAGAAACTCAGATAAAGCCGACATTGAGAGACGAAGTAGCTCCTGAGAAGACTGATGTCCCAAAAACTGAAAGGTACAAGGTCCTAATGTTATCTGAAAGGTACAAGGTCCTAATGCCATCTGAAAGGTACAAGGTCCTAATGTTATCTGAAAGGTACAAGGTCCTAATGTTATCTGAAAGGTACAAGGTCCTAATGTTATCTGAAAGGTACAAGGTCCTAATGTTATCTGAAAGGTACAATGTCCTAATGTTATCTGAAAGGTACAAGGTCCTAATGTTATCTGAAAGGTACAAGGTCCTAATGTTATCTGAAAGGTACAATGTCCTAATGTTATCTGAAAGGTACAAGGTCCTAATGTCATCTGAAGGATACAAGGTCCTAATGTTATCTGAAAGGTACAATGTCCTAATGTTATCTGAAAGGTACAAGCTCCTAATGTTATCTGAAAGGTACAAGCCCCTAATGTTATCTGAAAGGTACAATGTCCTAATGTTATCTGAAAGGTACAATGTCCTAATGTTATCTGAAAGGTACAAGGTCCTAATGTTATCTGAAAGGTACAAGGTCCTAATGTTATCTGAAAGGTACAATGTCCTAATGTTATCTGAAAGGTACAATGTCCTAATGTTATCTGAAAGGTACAATGTCCTAATGTTATCTGAAAGGTACAAGGTCCTAATGTTATCTGAAAGGTACAAGGTCCTAATGTTATCTGAAAGGTACAAGCTCCTAATGTTATCTGAAAGGTACAAGGTCCTAATGTTATCTGAAAGGTACAAGGTCCTAATGTTATCTGAAAGGTACAAGGTCCTAATGCTATCTGAAAGGTACAAGCTCCTAATGTTATCTGAAAGGTACAGGGTCCTAATGTCATCTGAAAGGTACAATGTCCTAATGTCATCTGAAGGGTACAAGGTCCTAATGCCATCTGAAGGGTACAATGTCCTAATGTCATCTGAAGGGTACAAGGTCCTAATGCCATCTGAAAGGTACAAGCTCCTAATGTCATCTGAAAGGTACAAGGTCCTAATGTTATCTGAAAGGTACAAGCTCCTAATGTTATCTGAAAGGTACAAGCTCCTAATGTTATCTGAAAGGTACAAGCTCCTAATGTTATCTGAAAGGTACAAGGTCCTAATGTTATCTGAAAGGTACAAGGTCCTAATGTTATCTGAAAGGTACAAGGTCCTAATGTTATCTGAAAGGTACAAGGTCCTAATGTTATCTGAAAGGTACAAGGTCCTAATGTTATCTGAAAGGTACAAGCTCCTAATGTTATCTGAAAGGTACACGGTCCTAATGCTATCTGAAAGGTACAAGGTCCTAATGTTATCTGAAATGTACAAGGTCCTAATGTTATCTGAAAGGTACAAGGTCCTAATGTTATCTGAAAGGTACAAGGTCCTAATGTTATCTGAAAGGTACAAGGTCCTAATGTTATCTGAAAGGTACAAGGTCCTAATGTTATCTGAAAGGTACAAGGTCCTAATGTTATCTGAAAGGTACAAGGTCCTAATGTTATCTGAAAGGTACAAGGTCCTAATGTTATCTGAAAGGTACAAGGTCCTAATGTTATCTGAAAGGTACAAGGTCCTAATGTTATCTGAAAGGTACAAGGTCCTAATGTTATCTGAAAGGTACAATGTCCTAATGTTATCTGAAAGGTACAAGCTCCTAATGTTATCTGAAAGGTACAAGGTCCTAATGTTATCTGAAAGGTACAAGCTCCTAATGTTATCTGAAAGGTACAAGCTCCTAATGTTATCTGAAAGGTACAAGGTCCTAATGTTATCTGAAAGGTACAAGGTCCTAATGTTATCTGAAAGGTACAAGGTCCTAATGTTATCTGAAAGGTACAAGGTCCTAATGTTATCTGAAAGGTACAAGGTCCTAATGTTATCTGAAAGGTACAAGGTCCTAATGTTATCTGAAAGGTACAAGCTCCTAATGTTATCTGAAAGGTACAAGGTCCTAATGTTATCTGAAAGGTACAAGGTCCTAATGTTATCTGAAAGGTACAAGGTCCTAATGTTATCTGATAGGTACAAGGTCCTAATGTTATCTGAAAGGTACAAGCTCCTAATGTTATCTGAAAGGTACAAGGTCCTAATGTTATCTGAAAGGTACAAGCTCCTAATGTTATCTGAAAGGTACAAGGTCCTAATGTTATCTGAAAGGTACAAGGTCCTAATGTTATCTGAAAGGTACAAGGTCCTAATGTTATCTGAAAGGTACAAGCTCCTAATGTTATCTGAAAGGTACAAGGTCCTAATGTTATCTGAAAGGTACAAGGTCCTAATGTTATCTGAAAGGTACAAGGTCCTAATGTTATCTGAAAGGTACAAGCTCCTAATGTTATCTGAAAGGTACAAGCTCCTAATGTTATCTGAAAGGTACAAGGTCCTAATGTTATCTGAAAGGTACAAGGTCCTAATGTTATCTGAAAGGTACAAGGTCCTAATGTTATCTGAAAGGTACAAGGTCCTAATGTTATCTGAAAGGTACAAGGTCCTAATGTTATCTGAAAGGTACAAGGTCCTAATGTTATCTGAAAGGTACAAGGTCCTAATGTTATCTGAAAGGTACAAGCTCCTAATGTTATCTGAAAGGTACAAGCTCCTAATGTTATCTGAAAGGTACAAGGTCCTAATGTTATCTGAAAGGTACAAGGTCCTAATGTTATCTGAAAGGTACAATGTCCTAATGTTATCTGAAAGGTACAAGGTCCTAATGTTATCTGAAAGGTACAAGGTCCTAATGTTATCTGAAAGGTACAAGGTCCTAATGTTATCTGAAAGGTACAAGGTCCTAATGTTATCTGAAAGGTACAAGGTCCTAATGTTATCTGAAAGGTACAAGGTCCTAATGTTATCTGAAAGGTACAAGCTCCTAATGTTATCTGAAAGGTACAAGGTCCTAATGTTATCTGAAAGGTCCTAATGTTATCTGAAAGGTACAAGGTCCTAATGTTATCTGAAAGGTACAAGGTCCTAATGTTATCTGAAAGGTACAAGGTCCTAATGTTATCTGAAAGGTACAAGCTCCTAATGTTATCTGAAAGGTACAAGCTCCTAATGTTATCTGAAAGGTACAAGGTCCTAATGTTATCTGAAAGGTACAAGGTCCTAATGTTATCTGAAAGGTACAAGGTCCTAATGTTATCTGAAAGGTACAAGGTCCTAATGTTATCTGAAAGGTACAAGCTCCTAATGTTATCTGAAAGGTACAAGGTCCTAATGTTATCTGAAAGGTACAAGCTCCTAATGTTATCTGAAAGGTACAAGCTCCTAATGTTATCTGAAAGGTACAAGCTCCTAATGTTATCTGAAAGGTACAAGGTCCTAATGTTATCTGAAAGGTACAAGGTCCTAATGTTATCTGAAAGGTACAAGGTCCTAATGTTATCTGAAAGGTACAAGGTCCTAATGCTATCTGAAAGGTACAAGGTCCTAATGTTATCTGAAAGGTACAAGGTCCTAATGTTATCTGAAAGGTACAAGGTCCTAATGTTATCTGAAAGGTACAAGGTCCTAATGTTATCTGAAAGGTACAAGGTCCTAATGTTATCTGAAAGGTACAAGGTCCTAATGTTATCTGAAAGGTACAAGGTCCTAATGTTATCTGAAAGGTACAAGGTCCTAATGTTATCTGAAAGGTACAAGCTCCTAATGTTATCTGAAAGGTACAAGGTCCTAATGTTATCTGAAAGGTCCTAATGTTATCTGAAAGGTACAAGGTCCTAATGTTATCTGAAAGGTACAAGCTCCTAATGTTATCTGAAAGGTACAAGGTCCTAATGTTATCTGAAAGGTACAAGCTCCTAATGTTATCTGAAAGGTACAAGGTCCTAATGTTATCTGAAAGGTACAAGGTCCTAATGTTATCTGAAAGGTACAAGGTCCTAATGTTATCTGAAAGGTACAAGGTCCTAATGTTATCTGAAAGGTACAAGGTCCTAATGTTATCTGAAAGGTACAAACTCCTAATGTTATCTGAAAGGTACAAGGTCCTAATGTTATCTGAAAGGTATAAGGTCCTAATGCTATCTGAAAGGTACAAGGTCCTAATGTTATCTGAAAGGTACAAGGTCCTAATGTTATCTGAAAGGTACACGGTCCTAATGTTATCTGAAAGGTACAAGGTCCTAATGTTATCTGAAAGGTACAAGGTCCTAATGTTATCTGAAAGGTACAAGGTCCTAATGTTATCTGAAAGGTACAAGCTCCTAATGTTATCTGAAAGGTACAAGGTCCTAATGTTATCTGAAAGGTACAAGGTCCTAATGTTATCTGAAAGGTACAAGCTCCTAATGTTATCTGAAAGGTACAAGCTCCTAATGTTATCAGAAAGGTACAAGCTCCTAATGTTATCTGAAAGGTACAAGCTCCTAATGTTATCTGAAAGGTACAAGGTCCTAATGTTATCTGAAAGGTACAAGGTCCTAATGTTATCTGAAAGGTACAAGGTCCTAATGTTATCTGAAAGGTACAAGGTCCTAATGTTATCTGAAGGGTACAAGGTCCTAATGTTATCTGAAGGGTACAATGTCATAATGTTATCTGAAGGGTACAATGTCCTAATGTCATCTGAAGGGTACAAGGTCCTAATGTCATCTGAAGGGTACAAGGTCCTAATGTCATCTGAAAGGTACAAGGTCCTAATGTTATCTGAAGGGTACAAGGTCCTAATGTCATCTGAAAGGTACAAGGTCCTAATGTCATCTGAAGGATACAAGCTCCTAATGTCATCTGAAGGGTACAATGTCCTAATGTCATCTGAAGGGTACAATGTCCTAATGTCATCTGAAGGGTACAATGTCCTAATGTCATCTGAAGGGTACAAGGTCCTAATGTCATCTGAAGGGTACAAGGTCCTAATGTCATCTGAAGGGTACAATGTCCTAATGTCATCTGAAGGATACAAGGTCCTAATGTCATCTGAAGGGTACAATGTCCTAATGTCATCTGAAGGGTACAAGGTCCTAATGTCATCTGAAGGGTACAATGTCCTAATGTCATCTGAAGGGTACAATGTCCTAATGTCATCTGAAGGGTACAATGTCCTAATGTCATCTGAAAGGTACAAGGTCCTAATGTCATCTGAAGGGTACAAGCTCCTAATGTCATCTGAAAGGTACAAGGTCCTAATGTCATCTGAAAGGTACAAGCTCCTAATGTTATCTGAAAGGTACAAGCTCCTAATGTCATCTGAAAGGTACAAGGTCCTAATGTCATCTGAAGGGTACAATGTCCTAATGCCATCTGAAAGGTACAAGGTCCTAATGTCATCTGAAGGGTACAATGTCCTAATGCCATCTGAAAGGTACAAGGTCCTAATGTCATCTGAAAGGTACAATGTCCTAATGTCATCTGAAAGGTACAAGGTCCTAATGTCATCTGAAGGGTACAAGGTCCTAATGTCATCTGAAAGGTACAATGTCCTAATGTCATCTGAAAGGTACAAGGTCCTAATGTCATCTGAAAGGTACAAGCTCCTAATGTCATCTGAAAGGTACAATGTCCTAATGTCATCTGAAAGGTACAAGGTCCTAATGTCATCTGAAGGGTACAAGCTCCTAATGTCATCTGAAAGGTACAAGCTCCTAATGTTATCTGAAAGGTACAAGCTCCTAATGTCATCTGAAAGGTACAAGGTCCTAATGTCATCTGAAGGGTACAATGTCCTAATGCCATCTGAAAGGTACAAGGTCCTAATGTCATCTGAAGGGTACAATGTCCTAATGTCATCTGAAAGGTACAAGGTCCTAATGTCATCTGAAGGGTACAAGGTCCTAATGCCATCTGAAAGGTACAAGGTCCTAATGTCATCTGAAAGGTACAATGTCCTAATGTCATCTGAAAGGTACAAGGTCCTAATGTCATCTGAAGGGTACAAGGTCCTAATGTCATCTGAAGGGTACAAGGTCCTAATGTTATCTGAAAGGTACAAGGTCCTAATGTCATCTGAAGGGTACAAGGTCCTAATGTCATCTGAAGGGTACAATGTCCTAATGTCATCTGAAGGGTACAATGTCCTAATGTCATCTGAAGGGTACAAGGTCCTAATGTTATCTGAAAGGTACAATGTCCTAATGTCATCTGAAAGGTACAAGGTCCTAATGTCATATGAAGGGTACAATGTCCTAATGTCATCTGAAGGGTACAATGTCCTAATGTCATCTGAAAGGTACAAGGTCCTAATGTCATCTGAAGGGTACAAGGTCCTAATGTCATCTGAAGGGTACAATGTCCTAATGTCATCTGAAGGGTACAAGGTCCTAATGTCATCTGAAGGGTACAAGGTCCTAATGTCATCTGAAAGGTACAATGTCCTAATGTCATCTGAAAGGTACAATGTCCTAATGTCATCTGAAGGGTACAAGGTCCTAATGTCATCTGAAAGGTACAATGTCCTAATGTCATCTGAAAGGTACAATGTCCTAATGTCATCTGAAAGGTACAATGTCCTAATGTCATCTGAAAGGTACAAGGTCCTAATGTCATCTGAAAGGTACAAGGTCCTAATGTCATCTGAAAGGTACAATGTCCTAATGTCATCTGAAGGGTACAAGGTCCTAATGTCATCTGAAGGATACAAGGTCCTAATGTCATCTGAAGGGTACAATGTCCTAATGTCATCTGAAGGGTACAATGTCCTAATGTCATCTGAAAGGTACAATGTCCTAATGTCATCTGAATGGTACAATGTCCTAATGTCATCTGAAGGGTACAAGGTCCTAATGTCATCTGAAGGGTACAATGTCCTAATGTCATCTGAAAGGTACAAGGTCCTAATGTCATCTGAAGGGTACAATGTCCTAATGTCATCTGAAGGGTACAATGTCCTAATGTCATCTGAAGGGTACAAGGTCCTAATGTTATCTGAAAGGTACAATGTCCTAATGTCATCTGAAAGGTACAAGGTCCTAATGTCATCTGAAAGGTACAATGTCCTAATGTCATCTGAAGGGTACAATGTCCTAATGTCATCTGAAGGGTACAATGTCCTAATGTCATCTGAAGGGTACAAGGTCCTAATGTCATCTGAAAGGTACAATGTCCTAATGTCATCTGAAGGGTACAAGGTCCTAATGTCATCTGAAGGGTACAATGTCCTAATGTCATCTGAAGGATACAATGTCCTAATGTCATCTGAAAGGTACAATGTCCTAATGTCATCTGAATGGTACAATGTCCTAATGTCATCTGAAGGGTACAAGGTCCTAATGTCATCTGAAGGGTACAATGTCCTAATGTCATCTGAAAGGTACAATGTCCTAATGTCATCTGAAGGGTACAAGGTCCTAATGTCATCTGAAGGGTACAATGTCCTAATGTCATCTGAAGGATACAATGTCCTAATGTCATCTGAAAGGTACAATGTCCTAATGTCATCTGAAGGGTACAAGGTCCTAATGTCATCTGAAGGATACAAGGTCCTAATGTCATCTGAAGGGTACAAGGTCCTAATGTCATCTGAAGGGTACAAGGTCCTAATGCCATCTGAAAGGTACAATGTCCTAATGTCATCTGAAGGGTACAAGGTCCTAATGTCATCTGAAGGGTTCAATGTCCTATTGCCATCTGAAAGGTACAATGTCCTAATGTCATCTGAAGGATACAATGTCCTAATGTCATCTGAAGGGTACAATGTCCTAATGTCATCTGAAGGGTACAATGTCCTAATGTCATCTGAAGGGTACAAGGTCCTAATGTCATCTGAAGGGTACAATGTCCTAATGTCATCTGAAAGGTACAAGGTCCTAATGTCATCTGAAAGGTACAAGGTCCTAATGTCATCTGAAGGGTACAAGGTCCTAATGTCATCTGAAAGGTACAATGTCCTAATGTCATCTGAAAGGTACAATGTCCTAATGTCATCTGAAGGGTACAAGGTCCTAATGTCATCTGAAGGGTACAATGTCCTAATGTCATCTGAAGGGTACAATGTCCTAATGTCATCTGAAAGGTACAAGGTCCTAATGTCATCTGAAGGGTACAAGGTCCTAATGTCATCTGAAAGGTACAATGTCCTAATGTCATCTGAAGGGTACAAGGTCCTAATGTCATCTGAAGGGTACAATGTCCTAATGTTATCTGAAAGGTACAATGTCCTAATGTTATCTGAAGGGTACAATGTCCTAATGTCATCTGAAGGGTACAATGTCCTAATGTCATCTGAAAGGTACAATGTCCTAATGTCATCTGAAAGGTACAATGTCCTAATGTCATCTGAAAGGTACAATGTCCTAATGTCATCTGAAAGGTACAATGTCCTAATGTCATCTGAAAGGTACAATGTCCTAATGTCATCTGAAAGGTACAATGTCCTAATGTCATCTGAAAGGTACAATGTCCTAATGTCATCTGAAGGGTACAATGTCCTAATGTCATCTGAAGGGTACAATGTCCTAATGTCATCTGAAAGGTACAATGTCCTAATGTCATCTGAAAGGTACAATGTCCTAATGTCATCTGAAGGGTACAATGTCCTAATGTCATCTGAAGGGTACAAGGTCCTAATGTCATCTGAAGGGTACAAGGTCCTAATGTCATCTGAAAGGTACAAGGTCCTAATGTCATCTGAAGGATACAAGGTCCTAATGTCATCTGAAAGGTACAAGGTCCTAATGTCATCTGAAAGGTACAAGGTCCTAATGTCATCTGAAAGGTACAAGGTCCTAATGTCATCTGAAAGGTACAAGGTCCTAATGTCATCTGAAGGGTACAATGTCCTAATGTCATCTGAAGGGTACAATGTCCTAATGTTATCTGAAGGGTACAATGTCCTAATGTCATCTGAATGGTACAATGTCCTAATGTCATCTGAATGGTACAAGGTCCTAATGTTATCTGAAGGGTACAATGTCCTAATGTCATCTGAAGGGTACAATGTCCTAATGTCATCTGAAGGGTACAATGTCCTAATGTTATCTGAAGGGTACAATGTCCTAATGTCATCTGAATGGTACAATGTCCTAATGTCATCTGAATGGTACAAGGTCCTAATGTCATCTGAAGGGTACAATGTCCTAATGTCATCTGAAGGGTACAATGTCCTAATGTTATCTGAAGGGTACAATGTCCTAATGTCATCTGAAGGGTACAATGTCCTAATGTCATCTGAATGGTACAAGGTCCTAATGTTATCTGAAGGGTACAATGTCCTAATGCCATCTGAAAGGTACAAGGTCCTAATGTCATCTGAAGGGTACAAGGTCCTAATGTCATCTGAAGGGTACAAGGTCCTAATGTCATCTGAAAGGTACAATGTCCTAATGTCATCTGAAAGATACAAGGTCCTAATGTCATCTGAAAGATACAAGGTCCTAATGTTATCTGAAAGGTACAATGTCCTAATGTCATCTGAAAGATACAAGGTCCTAATGTCATCTGAAAGATACAAGGTCCTAATGTCATCTGAAAGATACAAGGTCCTAATGTCATCTGAAAGATACAAGGTCCTAATGTCATCTGAAGGATACAAGGTCCTAATGTCATCTGAAGGGTACAAGGTCCTAATGTCATCTGAAAGGTACAAGGTCCTAATGTCATCTGAAGGGTACAATGTCCTAATGTCATCTGAAGGGTACAAGGTCCTAATGTTATCTGAAGGATACAAGGTCCTAATGTCATCTGAAAGGTACAATGTCCTAATGTCATCTGAAGGGTACAAGGTCCTAATGTCATCTGAAAGGTACAATGTCCTAATGTCATCTGAAGGGTACAAGGTCCTAATGTCATCTGAAAGGTACAATGTCCTAATGTTATCTGAAAGGTACAAGGTCCTAATGTCATCTGAAAGGTACAAGGTCCTAATGTCATCTGAAGGGTACAAGGTCCTAATGTTATCTGAAAGGTACAATGTCCTAATGTCATCTGAAAGGTACAAGGTCCTAATGTCATCTGAAAGGTACAAGGTCCTAATGTCATCTGAAAGGTACAATGTCCTAATGTCATCTGAAAGGTACAATGTCCTAATGTTATCTGAAAGGTACAAGGTCCTAATGTCATCTGAAGGGTACAAGGTCCTAATGTCATCTGAAGGGTACAACGTCCTAATGTCATCTGAAAGGTACAATGTCCTAATGTCATCTGAAAGGTACAAGGTCCTAATGTCATCTGAAAGGTACAATGTCCTAATGTCATCTGAAAGGTACAATGTCCTAATGTCATCTGAAAGGTACAATGTCCTAATGTCATCTGAAAGGTACAATGTCCTAATGTCATCTGAAGGGTACAAGGTCCTAATGTCATCTGAAGGGTACAATGTCCTAATGTCATCTGAAGGGTACAAGGTCCTAATGTCATCTGAAGGGTACAATGTCCTAATGTCATCTGAAGGGTACAATGTCCTAATGTCATCTGAAAGGTACAAGGTCCTAATGTCATCTGAAGGGTACAATGTCCTAATGTCATCTGAAGGGTACAATGTCCTAATGTCATCTGAAAGGTACAAGGTCCTAATGTCATCTGAAAGGTACAATGTCCTAATGCCATCTGAAGGATACAAGGTCCTAATGTCATCTGAAAGGTACAATGTCCTAATGTCATCTGAAAGGTACAATGTCCTAATGTCATCTGAAGGGTACAAGGTCCTAATGTCATCTGAAAGGTACAAGGTCCTAATGTCATCTGAAAGGTACAAGGTCCTAATGTCATCTGAAGGGTACAATGTCCTAATGTCATCTGAAGGGTACAATGTCCTAATGTCATCTGAAAGGTACAAGGTCCTAATGTCATCTGAAGGGTACAAGGTCCTAATGTTATCTGAAGGGTACAAGGTCCTAATGTCATCTGAAGGGTACAAGGTCCTAATGTCATCTGAAGGATACAATGTCCTAATGTCATCTGAAGGGTACAAGGTCCTAATGTCATCTGAAGGGTACAATGTCCTAATGTCATCTGAAGGGTACAAGGTCCTAATGTCATCTGAAGGGTACAATGTCCTAATGTCATCTGAAGGGTACAATGTCCTAATGTCATCTGAAGGGTACAAGGTCCTAATGTCATCTGAAAGATACAAGGTCCTAATGTCATCTGAAGGGTACAAGGTCCTAATGTTATCTGAAGGGTACAATGTCCTAATGTCATCTGAAAGGTACAAGGTCCTAATGTCATCTGAAAGGTACAAGGTCCTAATGTCATCTGAAGGGTACAAGGTCCTAATGTCATCTGAAGGGTACAAGGTCCTAATGTCATCTGAAAGGTACAAAGTCCTAATGTCATCTGAAAGGTACAATGTCCTAATGTCATCTGAAGGGTACAAGGTCCTAATGTTATCTGAAGGGTACAAGGTCCTAATGTCATCTGAAAGGTACAAGGTCCTAATGTCATCTGAAAGGTACAAGGTCCTAATGTTATCTGAAGGGTACAATGTCCTAATGTCATCTGAAAGGTACAAGGTCCTAATGTCATCTGAAAGGTACAATGTCCTAATGTCATCTGAAGGGTACAAGGTCCTAATGTTATCTGAAGGGTACAAGGTCCTAATGTCATCTGAAGGGTACAATGTCCTAATGTCATCTGAAGGGTACAAGGTCCTAATGTCATCTGAAGGGTACAAGGTCCTAATGTTATCTGAAGGATACAAGGTCCTAATGTCATCTGAAGGATACAATGTCCTAATGTCATCTGAAGGGTACAATGTCCTAATGCCATCTGAAGGATACAATGTCCTAATGTCATCTGAAGGGTACAAGGTCCTAATGCCATCTGAAAGGTACAATGTCCTAATGTTATCTGAAGGGTACAAGGTCCTAATGTCATCTGAAGGGTACAAGGTCCTAATGCCATCTGAAGGGTACAATGTCCTAATGTCATCTGAAAGGTACAAGGTCCTAATGTCATCTGAAAGGTACAATGTCCTAATGTTATCTGAAGGGTACAAGGTCCTAATGTCATCTGAAGGGTACAATGTCCTAATGTCATCTGAAAGGTACAATGTCCTAATGTTATCTGAAGGGTACAAGGTCCTAATGTCATCTGAAGGGTACAATGTCCTAATGTCATCTGAAGGGTACAAGGTCCTAATGTCATCTGAAGGGTACAAGGTCCTAATGCCATCTGAAGGGTACAATGTCCTAATGTCATCTGAAAGGTACAATGTCCTAATGTCATCTGAAAGGTACAATGTCCTAATGTCATCTGAAAGGTACAAGGTCCTAATGTCATCTGAAAGGTACAATGTCCTAATGTTATCTGAAGGGTACAAGGTCCTAATGTCATCTGAAGGGTACAATGTCCTAATGTCATCTGAAAGGTACAATGTCCTAATGTCATCTGAAGGGTACAAGGTCCTAATGTCATCTGAAGGGTACAAGGTCCTAATGTCATCTGAAGGGTACAAGGTCCTAATGTCATCTGAAGGGTACAATGTCCTAATGTCATCTGAAGGGTACAATGTCCTAATGTCATCTGAAGGGTACAAGGTCCTAATGTCATCTGAAGGGTACAATGTCCTAATGTCATCTGAAAGGTACAAGGTCCTAATGTCATCTGAAGGGTACAATGTCCTAATGTCATCTGAAAGGTACAAGGTCCTAAT
The DNA here is from genome assembly GCA_032622095.1 of Siphonodentalium dalli. Taxonomy (NCBI): domain Eukaryota; kingdom Metazoa; phylum Mollusca; class Scaphopoda; order Gadilida; family Siphonodentaliidae; genus Siphonodentalium; species Siphonodentalium dalli. The sequence goes on from CP136069.1 coordinate 194,197,511, forward strand.
GTCATCTGAAAGGTACAAGGTCCTAATGTCATCTGAAAGGTACAATGTCCTAATGTCATCTGAAAGGTACAATGTCCTAATGTCATCTGAAGGGTACAATGTCCTAATGTCATCTGAAAGGTACAATGTCCTAATGTCATCTGAAGGGTACAATGTCCTAATGTCATCTGAAAGGTACAAGGTCCTAATGTCATCTGAAGGGTACAATGTCCTAATGTCATCTGAAAGGTACAAGGTCCTAATGTCATCTGAAGGGTACAATGTCCTAATGTCATCTGAAGGGTACAAGGTCCTAATGTCATCTGAAAGGTACAATGTCCTAATGTCATCTGAAGGGTACAAGGTCCTAATGTCATCTGAAGGGTACAAGGTCCTAATGTCATCTGAAAGGTACAATGTCCTAATGTCATCTGAAGGGTACAAGGTCCTAATGTCATCTGAAGGGTACAAGGTCCTAATGTCATCTGAAAGGTACAATGTCCTAATGTTATCTGAAAGGTACAATGTCCTAATGTCATCTGAAGGGTACAAGGTCCTAATGTCATCTGAAGGGTACAATGTCCTAATGTCATCTGAAAGGTACAAGGTCCTAATGTCATCTGAAGGGTACAATGTCCTAATGTCATCTGAAGGGTACAATGTCCTAATGTCATCTGAAGGGTACAATGTCCTAATGTCATCTGAAGGGTACAAGGTCCTAATGTCATCTGAAGGGTACAATGTCCTAATGTCATCTGAAAGGTACAAGGTCCTAATGTCATCTGAAAGGTACAATGTCCTAATGTTATCTGAAAGGTACAATGTCCTAATGTCATCTGAAAGGTACAATGTCCTAATGTCATCTGAAAGGTACAATGTCCTAATGTCATCTGAAAGGTACAATGTCCTAATGTCATCTGAAAGGTACAAGGTCCTAATGTCATCTGAAAGGTACAAGGTCCTAATGTCATCTGAAGGGTACAATGTCCTAATGTCATCTGAAGGGTACAATGTCCTAATGTCATCTGAAGGGTACAAGGTCCTAATGTCATCTGAAGGGTACAAGGTCCTAATGTCATCTGAAGGATACAATGTCCTAATGTCATCTGAAAGGTACAATGTCCTAATGTTATCTGAAAGGTACAATGTCCTAATGTCATCTGAAGGGTACAAGGTCCTAATGTCATCTGAAGGGTACAATGTCCTAATGTCATCTGAAAGGTACAAGGTCCTAATGTCATCTGAAGGGTACAATGTCCTAATGTCATCTGAAAGGTACAAGGTCCTAATGTCATCTGAAGGGTACAATGTCCTAATGTCATCTGAAGGGTACAAGGTCCTAATGTCATCTGAAAGGTACAATGTCCTAATGTTATCTGAAAGGTACAATGTCCTAATGTCATCTGAAGGGTACAAGGTCCTAATGTCATCTGAAGGGTACAATGTCCTAATGTCATCTGAAGGGTACAAGGTCCTAATGTTATCTGAAAGGTACAATGTCCTAATGTCATCTGAAAGGTACAAGCTCCTAATGTTATCTGAAGGATACAATGTCCTAATGTCATCTGAAAGGTACAAGGTCCTAATGTCATCTGAAGGGTACAATGTCCTAATGTTATCTGAAGGGTACAATGTCCTAATGTCATCTGAAAGGTACAATGTCCTAATGTCATCTGAAAGGTACAATGTCCTAATGTCATCTGAAGGGTACAATGTCCTAATGTCATCTGAAGGATACAATGTCCTAATGTCATCTGAAGGGTACAATGTCCTAATGTCATCTGAAGGGTACAATGTCCTAATGTCATCTGAAGGGTACAATGTCCTAATGTCATCTGAAGGATACAATGTCCTAATGTCATCTGAAGGGTACAATGTCCTAATGTCATCTGAAGGGTACAATGTCCTAATGTCATCTGAAGGGTACAATGTCCTAATGTCATCTGAAGGGTACAATGTCCTAATGTTATCTGAAGGATACAATGTCCTAATGTCATCTGAAGGATACAAGGTCCTAATGTCATCTGAAGGGTACAATGTCCTAATGTCATCTGAAAGGTACAAGGTCCTAATGTCATCTGAAGGGTACAATGTCCTAATGTCATCTGAAAGGTACAATGTCCTAATGTCATCTGAAGGATACAAGGTCCTAATGTCATCTGAAGGGTACAATGTCCTAATGTCATCTGAAAGGTACAAGGTCCTAATGTCATCTGAAGGGTACAATGTCCTAATGTTATCTGAAGGGTACAAGGTCCTAATGTCATCTGAAGGGTACAAGGTCCTAATGTCATCTGAAGGGTACAAGGTCCTAATGTCATCTGAAAGGTACAATGTCCTAATGTCATCTGAAGGGTACAAGGTCCTAATGTCATCTGAAGGATACAATGTCCTAATGTCATCTGAAGGGTACAATGTCCTAATGTCATCTGAAGGGTACAAGGTCCTAATGTTATCTGAAAGGTACAATGTCCTAATGTCATCTGAAAGGTACAATGTCCTAATGTCATCTGAAAGGTACAATGTCCTAATGTCATCTGAAGGGTACAATGTCCTAATGTCATCTGAAGGATACAATGTCCTAATGTCATCTGAAGGATACAATGTCCTAATGTCATCTGAAAGGTACAATGTCCTAATGTCATCTGAAGGGTACAATGTCCTAATGTCATCTGAAGGGTACAATGTCCTAATGTTATCTGAAGGGTACAATGTCCTAATGTCATCTGAAAGGTACAAGGTCCTAATGTCATCTGAAAGGTACAATGTCCTAATGTCATCTGAAGGGTACAAGGTCCTAATGTCATCTGAAAGGTACAAGGTCCTAATGTCATCTGAAAGGTACAATGTCCTAATGTCATCTGAAGGGTACAATGTCCTAATGCTATCTGAAGGGTACAAGGTCCTAATGTCATCTGAAGGGTACAATGTCCTAATGTCATCTGAAGGGTACAATGTCCTAATGTCATCTGAAGGGTACAATGTCCTAATGTTATCTGAAGGATACAATGTCCTAATGTCATCTGAAGGATACAAGGTCCTAATGTCATCTGAAGGGTACAATGTCCTAATGTCATCTGAAAGGTACAAGGTCCTAATGTCATCTGAAGGGTACAATGTCCTAATGTCATCTGAAAGGTACAATGTCCTAATGTCATCTGAAGGATACAAGGTCCTAATGTCATCTGAAGGGTACAATGTCCTAATGTCATCTGAAAGGTACAAGGTCCTAATGTCATCTGAAGGGTACAATGTCCTAATGTTATCTGAAGGGTACAAGGTCCTAATGTCATCTGAAGGGTACAAGGTCCTAATGTCATCTGAAGGGTACAAGGTCCTAATGTCATCTGAAAGGTACAATGTCCTAATGTCATCTGAAGGGTACAAGGTCCTAATGTTATCTGAAAGGTACAATGTCCTAATGTCATCTGAAAGGTACAATGTCCTAATGTCATCTGAAAGGTACAATGTCCTAATGTCATCTGAAGGGTACAATGTCCTAATGTCATCTGAAGGATACAATGTCCTAATGTCATCTGAAGGATACAATGTCCTAATGTCATCTGAAAGGTACAATGTCCTAATGTCATCTGAAGGGTACAATGTCCTAATGTCATCTGAAGGGTACAATGTCCTAATGTTATCTGAAGGGTACAATGTCCTAATGTCATCTGAAAGGTACAAGGTCCTAATGTCATCTGAAAGGTACAATGTCCTAATGTCATCTGAAGGGTACAAGGTCCTAATGTCATCTGAAGGGTACAATGTCCTAATGTCATCTGAAAGGTACAATGTCCTAATGTCATCTGAAAGGTACAAGGTCCTAATGTCATCTGAAAGGTACAAGGTCCTAATGTCATCTGAAGGGTACAAGGTCCTAATGTCATCTGAAAGGTACAATGTCCTAATGTCATCTGAAAGGTACAAGGTCCTATTGTCATCTGAAAGGTACAAGGTCCTAATGTCATCTGAAGGGTACAATGTCCTAATGTCATCTGAAGGATACAATGTCCTAATGTCATCTGAAAGGTACAAGGTCCTAATGTCATCTGAAAGGTACAAGGTCCTAATGTCATCTGAAGGGTACAATGTCCTAATGTCATCTGAAGGGTACAATGTCCTAATGTCATCTGAAAGGTACAAGGTCCTAATGTCATCTGAAAGGTACAATGTCCTAATGTCATCTGAAGGATACAATGTCCTAATGTCATCTGAAAGGTACAATGTCCTAATGTCATCTGAAAGGTACAAGGTCCTAATGTCATCTGAAAGGTACAATGTCCTAATGTCATCTGAAGGATACAATGTCCTAATGTCATCTGAAAGGTACAAGGTCCTAATGTCATCTGAAAGGTACAATGTCCTAATGTCATCTGAAAGGTACAAGGTCCTAATGTCATCTGAAGGGTACAAGGTCCTAATGTCATCTGAAGGATACAAGGTCCTAATGTCATCTGAAGGATACAAGGTCCTAATGTCATCTGAAGGATACAAGGTCCTAATGTCATCTGAAGGATACAAGGTCCTAATGTCATCTGAAGGATACAAGGTCCTAATGTTATCTGAAAGGTACAAGGTCCTAATGTCATCTGAAGGGTACAAGGTCCTAATGTCATCTGAAGGGTACAAGGTCCTAATGTCATCTGAAGGATACAAGGTCCTAATGTCATCTGAAGGATACAAGGTCCTAATGTCATCTGAAGGATACAAGGTCCTAATGTCATCTGAAGGATACAAGGTCCTAATGTTATCTGAAAGGTACAAGGTCCTAATGTCATCTGAAGGGTACAATGTCCTAATGTCATCTGAAGGGTACAAGGTCCTAATGTTATCTGAAAGGTACAAGGTCCTAATGTCATCTGAAGGGTACAATGTCCTAATGTCATCTGAAGGGTACAAGGTCCTAATGTCATCTGAAGGGTACAAGGTCCTAATGTCATCTGAAAGGTACAATGTCCTAATGTCATCTGAAAGGTACAAGGTCCTAATGTCATCTGAAGGGTACAAGGTCCTAATGTCATCTGAAGGGTACAAGGTCCTAATGTTATCTGAAGGGTACAAGGTCCTAATGTCATCTGAAAGGTACAAGGTCCTAATGTCATCTGAAAGGTACAAGGTCCTAATGTCATCTGAAGGGTACAAGGTCCTAATGTCATCTGAAAGGTACAAGGTCCTAATGTTATCTGAAAGGTACAAGGTCCTAATGCCATCTGAAGGGTACAATGTCCTAATGTCATCTGAAGGGTACAATGTCCTAATGTCATCTGAAGGGTACAAGGTCCTAATGTCATCTGAAAGGTACAATGTCCTAATGTCATCTGAAAGGTACAATGTCCTAATGTTATCTGAAGGGTACAATGTCCTAATGTCATCTGAAGGGTACAAGGTCCTAATGTCATCTGAAGGGTACAATGTCCTAATGTCATCTGAAGGGTACAATGTCCTAATGTCATCTGAAAGGTACAATGTCCTAATGTCATCTGAAAGGTACAAGGTCCTAATGCCATCTGAAAGGTACAATGTCCTAATGTCATCTGAAAGGTACAATGTCCTAATGTCATCTGAAAGGTACAATGTCCTAATGTCATCTGAAAGGTACAATGTCCTAATGTTATCTGAAAGGTACAAGGTCCTAATGTCATCTGAAAGGTACAAGGTCCTAATGTCATCTGAAAGGCACAAGGTCCTAATGTTATCTGAAAGGTACAAGGTCCTAATGCCATCTGAAAGGTACAAGGTCCTAATGCCATCTGAAAGGTACAAGGTCCTAATGTCATCTGAAAGGTACAAGGTCCTAATGTTATCTGAAGGATACAATGTCCTAATGTCATCTGAAAGGTACAAAGTCCTAATGTTATCTGAAAGGTACAAGGTCCTAATGTTATCTGAAAGGTACAAGGTCCTAATGCCATCTGAAAGGTACAATGTCCTAATGTTATCTGAAAGGTACAAGGTCCTAATGTTATCTGAAGGGTACAAGGTCCTAATGCCATCTGAAAGGTACAATGTCCTAATGTTATCTGAAAGGTACAAGGTCCTAATGTTATCTGAAAGGTACAAGGTCCTAATGCCATCTGAAAGGTACAATGTCCTAATGTTATCTGAAAGGTACAAGGTCCTAATGTTATCTGAAGGGTACAAGGTCCTAATGCCATCTGAAAGGTACAAAGTCCTAATGTTATCTGAAAGGTACAAGGTCCTAATGTTATCTGAAAGGTACAAGGTCCTAATGTTATCTGAAAGGTACAAGGTCCTAATGCCATCTGAAAGGTACAAGGTCCTAATGTTATCTGAAAGGTACAAGGTCCTAATGCCATCTGAAAGGTACAATGTCCTAATGTTATCTGAAAGGTACAAGGTCCTAATGTTATCTGAAGGGTACAAGGTCCTAATGCCATCTGAAAGGTACAATGTCCTAATGCTATCTGAAAGGTACAAGGTCCTAATGTTATCTGAAAGGTACAAGGTCCTAATGTCATCTGAAAGGTACAAAGTCCTAATGTTATCTGAAAGGTACAAAGTCCTAATGTTATCTGAAAGGTACAAGGTCCTAATGTTATCTGAAAGGTACAAGGTCCTAATGCCATCTGAAAGGTACAATGTCCTAATGTTATCTGAAAGGTACAAGGTCCTAATGTTATCTGAAGGGTACAAGGTCCTAATGCCATCTGAAAGGTACAATGTCCTAATGCTATCTGAAAGGTACAAGGTCCTAATGTTATCTGAAAGGTACAAGGTCCTAATGTCATCTGAAAGGTACAAAGTCCTAATGTTATCTGAAAGGTACAAAGTCCTAATGTTATCTGAAAGGTACAAGGTCCTAATGTTATCTGAAAGGTACAAGGTCCTAATGCCATCTGAAAGGTACAATGTCCTAATGTTATCTGAAAGGTACAAGGTCCTAATGTTATCTGAAGGGTACAAGGTCCTAATGCCATCTGAAAGGTACAATGTCCTAATGCTATCTGAAAGGTACAAGGTCCTAATGTTATCTGAAAGGTACAAGGTCCTAATGCTATCTGAAAGGTACAAGGTCCTAATGTTATCTGAAAGGTACAAGGTCCTAATGTCATCTGAAAGGTACAAAGTCCTAATGTTATCTGAAAGGTACAAAGTCCTAATGTTATCTGAAAGGTACAAGGTCCTAATGTTATCTGAAAGGTACAAGGTCCTAATGCCATCTGAAAGGTACAATGTCCTAATGTTATCTGAAAGGTACAAGGTCCTAATGCCATCTGAAAGGTACAATGTCCTAATGTTATCTGAAAGGTACAAGGTCCTAATGTTATCTGAAGGGTACAAGGTCCTAATGTCATCTGAAAGGTACAAGGTCCTAATGCCATCTGAAAGGTACAATGTCCTAATGTTATCTGAAAGGTACAAGGTCCTAATGTTATCTGAAGGGTACAAGGTCCTAATGCCATCTGAAAGGTACAATGTCCTAATGCTATCTGAAAGGTACAAGGTCCTAATGTTATCTGAAAGGTACAAGGTCCTAATGCTATCTGAAAGGTACAAGGTCCTAATGTTATCTGAAAGGTACAAGGTCCTAATGTCATCTGAAAGGTACAAAGTCCTAATGTTATCTGAAAGGTACAAAGTCCTAATGTTATCTGAAAGGTACAAGGTCCTAATGTTATCTGAAAGGTACAAGGTCCTAATGCCATCTGAAAGGTACAATGTCCTAATGTTATCTGAAAGGTACAAGGTCCTAATGTTATCTGAAGGGTACAAGGTCCTAATGCCATCTGAAAGGTACAATGTCCTAATGCTATCTGAAAGGTACAAGGTCCTAATGTTATCTGAAAGGTACAATGTCCTAATGCTATCTGAAAGGTACAAGGTCCTAATGTTATCTGAAAGGTACAAGGTCCTAATGCCATCTGAAAGGTACAATGTCCTAATGTTATCTGAAAGGTACAAGGTCCTAATGTTATCTGAAGGGTACAAGGTCCTAATGCCATCTGAAAGGTACAATGTCCTAATGCTATCTGAAAGGTACAAGGTCCTAATGTTATCTGAAAGGTACAAGGTCCTAATGTCATCTGAAAGGTACAAAGTCCTAATGTTATCTGAAAGGTACAAAGTCCTAATGTTATCTGAAAGGTACAAGGTCCTAATGTTATCTGAAAGGTACAAGGTCCTAATGCCATCTGAAAGGTACAATGTCCTAATGTTATCTGAAAGGTACAAGGTCCTAATGTTATCTGAAGGGTACAAGGTCCTAATGCCATCTGAAAGGTACAATGTCCTAATGCTATCTGAAAGGTACAAGGTCCTAATGTTATCTGAAAGGTACAAGGTCCTAATGTCATCTGAAAGGTACAAAGTCCTAATGTTATCTGAAAGGTACAAAGTCCTAATGTTATCTGAAAGGTACAAGGTCCTAATGTTATCTGAAAGGTACAAGGTCCTAATGCCATCTGAAAGGTACAATGTCCTAATGTTATCTGAAAGGTACAAGGTCCTAATGTTATCTGAAGGGTACAAGGTCCTAATGCCATCTGAAAGGTACAATGTCCTAATGCTATCTGAAAGGTACAAGGTCCTAATGTTATCTGAAAGGTACAAGGTCCTAATGTCATCTGAAAGGTACAAAGTCCTAATGTTATCTGAAAGGTACAAGGTCCTAATGTTATCTGAAAGGTACAAGGTCCTAATGTCATCTGAAGGGTACAATGTCCTAATGTTATCTGAAAGGTACAAGGTCCTAATGTTATCTGAAGGGTACAAGGTCCTAATGCCATCTGAAAGGTACAATGTCCTAATGCTATCTGAAAGGTACAATGTCCTAATGCCATCTGAAAGGTACAATGTCCTAATGTTATCTGAAAGGTACAAGGTCCTAATGCCATCTGAAAGGTACAATGTCCTAATGTTATCTGAAAGGTACAATGTCCTAATGCCATCTGAAAGGTACAATGTCCTAATGTTATCTGAAAGGTACAAGGTCCTAATGCCATCTGAAAGGTACAATGTCCTAATGTTATCTGAAAGGTACAAGGTCCTAATGTTATCTGAAGGGTACAAGGTCCTAATGCCATCTGAAAGGTACAATGTCCTAATGCTATCTGAAAGGTACAAGGTCCTAATGCCATCTGAAAGGTACAATGTCCTAATGTTATCTGAAAGGTACAAGGTCCTAATGCCATCTGAAAGGTACAAGGTCCTAATGTTATCTGAAAGGTACAAGGTCCTAATGTCATCTGAAAGGTACAAGGTCCTAATGTCATCTGAAGGGTACAATGTCCTAATGTTATCTGAAAGGTACAATGTCCTAATGTTATCTGAAAGGTACAAGGTCCTAATGCCATCTGAAAGGTACAATGTCCTAATGTTATCTGAAAGGTACAATGTCCTAATGCCATCTGAAAGGTACAATGTCCTAATGTTATCTGAAAGGTACAAGGTCCTAATGCCATCTGAAAGGTACAATGTCCTAATGTTATCTGAAAGGTACAAGGTCCTAATGTTATCTGAAGGGTACAAGGTCCTAATGCCATCTGAAAGGTACAATGTCCTAATGCTATCTGAAAGGTACAAGGTCCTAATGCCATCTGAAAGGTACAATGTCCTAATGTTATCTGAAAGGTACAAGGTCCTAATGCCATCTGAAAGGTACAAGGTCCTAATGTCATCTGAAAGGTACAAGGTCCTAATGTCATCTGAAGGGTACAATGTCCTAATGTTATCTGAAAGGTACAAGGTCCTAATGTTATCTGAAGGGTACAAGGTCCTAATGTCATCTGAAAGGTACAAGGTCCTAATGCCATCTGAAAGGTACAAGGTCCTAATGTTATCTGAAAGGTACAAGCTCCTAATGTCATCTGAAGGGTACAATGTCCTAATGTCATCTGAAGGGTACAAGGTCCTAATGCCATCTGAAAGGTACAAGGTCCTAATGCCATCTGAAGGGTACAAGGTCCTAATGCCATCTGAAAGGTACAAGGTCCTAATGCCATCTGAAAGGTACAAGGTCCTAATGCCATCTGAAAGGTACAAGGTCCTAATGCCATCTGAAAGGTACAAGGTCCTAATGCCATCTGAAAGGTACAAGGTCCTAATGTTATCTGAAGGATACAAGGTCCTAATGTTATCTGAAAGGTACAAGGTCCTAATGCCATCTGAAAGGTACAAGGTCCTAATGCCATCTGAAAGGTACAAGGTCCTAATGCCATCTGAAAGGTACAAGGTCCTAATGCCATCTGAAAGGTACAAGGTCCTAATGTTATCTGAAAGGTACAAGCTCCTAATGTTATCTGAAAGGTACAAGCTCCTAATGTTATCTGAAAGGTACAAGGTCCTAATGTTATCTGAAAGGTACAAGGTCCTAATGTTATCTGAAAGGTACACGGTCCTAATGTTATCTGAAAGGTACAAGCTCCTAATGTTATCTGAAAGGTACAAGGTCCTAATGTTATCTGAAAGGTACAAGGTCCTAATGTTATCTGAAAGGTACAAGGTCCTAATGTTATCTGAAAGGTACAAGGTCCTAATGTTATCTGAAAGGTACAAGGTCCTAATGCTATCTGAAAGGTACAAGGTCCTAATGTTATCTGAAAGGTACAAGGTCCTAATGCTATCTGAAAGGTACAAGGTCCTAATGTTATCTGAAAGGTACAAGGTCCTAATGTTATCTGAAAGGTACAAGGTCCTAATGTTATCTGAAAGGTACAAAGTCCTAATGTTATCTGAAAGGTACAAGGTCCTAATGTTATCTGAAAGGTACAATGTCCTAATGTTATCTGAAAGGTACAAGGTCCTAATGTTATCTGAAAGGTACAATGTCCTAATGTTATCTGAAAGGTACAATGTCCTAATGTTATCTGAAAGGTACAAGGTCCTAATGTTATCTGAAAGGTACAAGCTCCTAATGTTATCTGAAAGGTACAAGCTCCTAATGTTATCTGAAAGGTACAAGCTCCTAATGTTATCTGAAAGGTACAAAGTCCTAATGTTATCTGAAAGGTACAAGGTCCTAATGTTATCTGAAAGGTACAATGTCCTAATGTTATCTGAAAGGTACAAGCTCCTAATGTTATCTGAAAGGTACAAGGTCCTAATGTTATCTGAAAGGTACAAAGTCCTAATGTTATCTGAAAGGTACAAGGTCCTAATGTTATCTGAAAGGTACAAAGTCCTAATGTTATCTGAAAGGTACAAGGTCCTAATGTTATCTGAAAGGTACAAGGTCCTAATGTTATCTGAAAGGTACAATGTCCTAATGTTATCTGAAAGGTACAAGGTCCTAATGTTATCTGAAAGGTACAAAGTCCTAATGTTATCTGAAAGGTACAAGGTCCTAATGTTATCTGAAAGGTACAAAGTCCTAATGTTATCTGAAAGGTACAAGGTCCTAATGTTATCTGAAAGGTACAAGGTCCTAATGTTATCTGAAAGGTACAAGGTCCTAATGTTATCTGAAAGGTACAAAGTCCTAATGTTATCTGAAAGGTACAAGGTCCTAATGTTATCTGAAAGGTACAAAGTCCTAATGTTATCTGAAAGGTACAAGGTCCTAATGTTATCTGAAAGGTACAAGGTCCTAATGTTATCTGAAAGGTACAAAGTCCTAATGTTATCTGAAAGGTACAAGGTCCTAATGTTATCTGAAAGGTACAAAGTCCTAATGTTATCTGAAAGGTACAAGGTCCTAATGTTATCTGAAAGGTACAAAGTCCTAATGTTATCTGAAAGGTACAAGGTCCTAATGTTATCTGAAAGGTACAAAGTCCTAATGTTATCTGAAAGGTACAAGGTCCTAATGTTATCTGAAAGGTACAAGGTCCTAATGTTATCTGAAAGGTACAAAGTCCTAATGTTATCTGAAAGGTACAAGGTCCTAATGTTATCTGAAAGGTACAATGTCCTAATGTTATCTGAAAGGTACAAGCTCCTAATGTTATCTGAAAGGTACAAGGTCCTAATGTTATCTGAAAGGTACAAAGTCCTAATGTTATCTGAAAGGTACAAGGTCCTAATGTTATCTGAAAGGTACAAAGTCCTAATGTTATCTGAAAGGTACAAGGTCCTAATGTTATCTGAAAGGTACAAGGTCCTAATGTTATCTGAAAGGTACAAAGTCCTAATGTTATCTGAAAGGTACAAGGTCCTAATGTTATCTGAAAGGTACAAAGTCCTAATGTTATCTGAAAGGTACAAGGTCCTAATGTTATCTGAAAGGTACAAGGTCCTAATGTTATCTGAAAGGTACAAGGTCCTAATGTTATCTGAAAGGTACAAGGTCCTAATGTTATCTGAAAGGTACAATGTCCTAATGTTATCTGAAAGGTACAAGGTCCTAATGTTATCTGAAAGGTACAAAGTCCTAATGTTATCTGAAAGGTACAAGGTCCTAATGTTATCTGAAAGGTACAAAGTCCTAATGTTATCTGAAAGGTACAAGGTCCTAATGTTATCTGAAAGGTACAAGGTCCTAATGTTATCTGAAAGGTACAAGGTCCTAATGTTATCTGAAAGGTACAAAGTCCTAATGTTATCTGAAAGGTACAAGGTCCTAATGTTATCTGAAAGGTACAAAGTCCTAATGTTATCTGAAAGGTACAAGGTCCTAATGTTATCTGAAAGGTACAAGGTCCTAATGTTATCTGAAAGGTACAAAGTCCTAATGTTATCTGAAAGGTACAAGGTCCTAATGTTATCTGAAAGGTACAATGTCCTAATGTTATCTGAAAGGTACAAGCTCCTAATGTTATCTGAAAGGTACAAGGTCCTAATGTTATCTGAAAGGTACAAAGTCCTAATGTTATCTGAAAGGTACAAGGTCCTAATGTTATCTGAAAGGTACAAAGTCCTAATGTTATCTGAAAGGTACAAGGTCCTAATGTTATCTGAAAGGTACAAGGTCCTAATGTTATCTGAAAGGTACAATGTCCTAATGTTATCTGAAAGGTACAAGGTCCTAATGTTATCTGAAAGGTACAAAGTCCTAATGTTATCTGAAAGGTACAAGGTCCTAATGTTATCTGAAAGGTACAAAGTCCTAATGTTATCTGAAAGGTACAAGGTCCTAATGTTATCTGAAAGGTACAATGTCCTAATGTTATCTGAAAGGTACAAGGTCCTAATGTTATCTGAAAGGTACAATGTCCTAATGTTATCTGAAAGGTACAATGTCCTAATGTTATCTGAAAGGTACAAGGTCCTAATGTTATCTGAAAGGTACAAGCTCCTAATGTTATCTGAAAGGTACAAGCTCCTAATGTTATCTGAAAGGTACAAGCTCCTAATGTTATCTGAAAGGTACAAGCTCCTAATGTTATCTGAAAGGTAAAAGGTCCTAATGTTATCTGAAAGGTACAAGGTCCTAATGTTATCTGAAAGGTACAATGTCCTAATGTTATCTGAAAGGTACAAGGTCCTAATGTTATCTGAAAGGTACAAGGTCCTAATGTTATCTGAAAGGTACAAGGTCCTAATGTTATCTGAAAGGTACAAGGTCCTAATGTTATCTGAAAGGTACAAGGTCCTAATGCTATCTGAAAGGTACAAGGTCCTAATGTTATCTGAAAGGTACAAGGTCCTAATGTTATCTGAAAGGTACAAGGTCCTAATGTTATCTGAAAGGTACAAGGTCCTAATGTTATCTGAAAGGTACAAGCTCCTAATGTTATCTGAAAGGTACAAGGTCCTAATGTTATCTGAAAGGTACAAGCTCCTAATGTTATCTGAAAGGTACAAGGTCCTAATGTTATCTGAAAGGTACAAGGTCCTAATGTTATCTGAAAGGTACAAGGTCCTAATGTTATCTGAAAGGTACAAGGTCCTAATGCTATCTGAAAGGTACAAGGTCCTAATGTTATCTGAAAGGTACAAGGTCCTAATGTTATCTGAAAGGTCCTAATGTTATCTGAAAGGTACAAGGTCCTAATGTTATCTGAAAGGTACTAATATTATCTGAAAGGTACAAGGTCCTAATGTTATCTGAAAGGTCCTAATGTTATCTGAAAGGTACAAGGTCCTAATGCTATCTGAAAGGTACAAGGTCCTAATGTTATCTGAAAGGTACAAGGTCCTAATGTTATCTGAAAGGTCCTAATGTTATCTGAAAGGTACAAGGTCCTAATGTTATCTGAAGGGTACAAGCTCCTAATGTTATCTGAAAGGTACTAATATTATCTGAAAGGTACAATGTCCTAATGTTATCTGAAGGGTACAAGGTCCTAATGTTATCTGAAAGGTCCTAATGTTATCTGAAAGGTACAAGGTCCTAATGTTATCTGAAAGGTACTAATATTATCTGAAAGGTACAAGGTCCTAATGTTATCTGAAAGGTACAAGGTCCTAATGTTATCTGAAAGGTCCTAATGTTATCTGAAAGGTACAAGGTCCTAATGTTATCTGAAAGGTACAAGGTCCTAATGTTATCTGAAAGGTACTAATATTATCTGAAAGGTACAAGGTCCTAATGTTATCTGAAGGGTACAAGGTCCTAATGTTATCTGAAAGGTACAAGGTCCTAATGTTATCTGAAAGGTACAAGGTCCTAATGCTATCTGAAAGGTACAAGCTCCTAATGTTATCTGAAAGGTACAAGCTCCTAATGTTATCTGAAAGGTACAAGCTCCTAATGTTATCTGAAAGGTACAAGCTCCTAATGTTATCTGAAAGGTACAAGGTCCTAATGTTATCTGAAAGGTACAAGGTCCTAATGTTATCTGAAAGGTACAAGCTCCTAATGTTATCTGAAAGGTACAAGGTCCTAATGTTATCTGAAAGGTACAAGGTCCTAATGTTATCTGAAGGGTACAAGCTCCTAATGTTATCTGAAAGGTACAAGGTCCTAATGTTATCTGAAAGGTACAAGCTCCTAATGTTATCTGAAAGGTACAAGCTCCTAATGTTATCTGAAAGGTACAAGGTCCTAATGTTATCTGAAAGGTACAAGGTCCTAATGCTATCTGAAAGGTACAAGCTCCTAATGTTATCTGAAAGGTACAAGGTCCTAATGTTATCTGAAAGGTACAAGGTCCTAATGTTATCTGAAAGGTACAAGGTCCTAATGTTATCTGAAAGGTACAAGGTCCTAATGTTATCTGAAAGGTACAAGGTCCTAATGCTATCTGAAAGGTACAAGCTCCTAATGTTATCTGAAAGGTACAAGGTCCTAATGTTATCTGAAAGGTACAAGGTCCTAATGTTATCTGAAAGGTACAAGGTCCTAATGTTATCTGAAAGGTACAAGGTCCTAATGTTATCTGAAAGGTACAAGGTCCTAATGCTATCTGAAAGGTACAAGCTCCTAATGTTATCTGAAAGGTACAAGGTCCTAATGTTATCTGAAAGGTACAAGGTCCTAATGTTATCTGAAAGGTACAAGGTCCTAATGCTATCTGAAAGGTACAAGCTCCTAATGTTATCTGAAAGGTACAAGGTCCTAATGTTATCTGAAAGGTACAAGGTCCTAATGTTATCTGAAAGGTACAAGGTCCTAATGTTATCTGAAAGGCACAAGCTCCTAATGTTATCTGAAAGGTACAAGGTCCTAATGTTATCTGAAAGGTACAAGCTCCTAATGTTATCTGAAAGGTACAATGTCCTAATGTTATCTGAAAGGTACAAGCTCCTAATGTTATCTGAAAGGTACAATGTCCTAATGTTATCTGAAAGGTACAAGGTCCTAATGTTATCTGAAAGGTACAAGCTCCTAATGTTATCTGAAAGGTACAAGGTCCTAATGTTATCTGAAAGGTACAAGGTCCTAATGCTATCTGAAAGGTACAAGCTCCTAATGTTATCTGAAAGGTACAAGGTCCTAATGTTATCTGAAAGGTACAAGGTCCTAATGTTATCTGAAAGGTACAAGGTCCTAATGTTATCTGAAAGGTACAAGCTCCTAATGTTATCTGAAAGGTACAAGGTCCTAATGTTATCTGAAAGGTACAAGGTCCTATTGTTATCTGAAAGGTACAAGCTCCTAATGTTATCTGAAAGGTACAAGCTCCTAATGTTATCTGAAAGGTACTAATATTATCTGAAAGGTACAAGGTCCTAATGTTATCTGAAAGGTACAAGCTCCTAATGTTATCTGAAAGGTACAAGCTCCTAATGTTATCTGAAAGGTCCTAATATTATCTGAAAGGTACAAGGTCCTATTGTTATCTGAAAGGTACAAGCTCCTAATGTTATCTGAAAGGTACAAGCTCCTAATGTTATCTGAAAGGTACAAGGTCCTATTGTTATCTGAAAGGTACAAGCTCCTAATGTTATCTGAAAGGTACTAATATTATCTGAAAGGTACAAGGTCCTAATGTTATCTGAAAGATACAAGGTCCTAATGTTATCTGAAAGGTACAATGTCCTAATGCTATCTGAAAGGTACAAGGTCCTAATGCTATCTGAAAGGTACAATGTCCTAATGCTATCTGAAAGGTACAAGGTCCTAATGCTATCTGAAAGGTACAATGTCCTAATGCTATCTGAAAGGTACAATGTCCTAATGCTATCTGAAAGGTACAATGTCCTAATGCTATCTGAAAGGTACAATGTCCTAATGCTATCTGAAAGGTACAAGGTCCTAATGTTATCTGAAAGGTACAATGTCCTAATGCTATCTGAAAGGTACAAGGTCCTAATGCTATCTGAAAGGTACAATGTCCTAATGCTATCTGAAAGGTACAAGGTCCTAATGCTATCTGAAAGGTACAATGTCCTAATGCTATCTGAAAGGTACAATGTCCTAATGCTATCTGAAAGGTACAAGGTCATAATGCTATCTGAAAGGTACAAGGTCCTAATGTTATCTGAAAGGTACAAGGTCCTAATGCTATCTGAAAGGTACAAGGTCCTAATGCTATCTGAAAGGTACAAGGTCCTAATGCTATCTGAAAGGTACATGGTCCTAATGCTATCTGAAAGGTACAAGCTCCTAATGTTATCTGAAAGGTACAAGGTCCTAATGTTATCTGAAAGGTACAAGGTCCTAATGTTATCTGAAAGGTACAAGGTCCTAATGCTATCTGAAAGGTACAAGGTCCTAATGCTATCAGAAAGGTACAAGGTCCTAATGTTATCTGAAAGGTACAAGGTCCTAATGTTATCTGAAAGGTACAAGGTCCTAATGCTATCTGAAAGGTACAAGGTCCTAATGTTATCTGAAAGGTACAAGGTCCTAATGTTATCTGAAAGGTACAAGGTCCTAATGTTATCTGAAAGGTACAAGGTCCTAATGTTATCTGAAAGGTACAAGGTCCTAATGTTATCTGAAAGGTACAAGGTCCTAATGCTATCTGAAAGGTACAAGCTCCTAATGTTATCTGAAAGGTACAAGGTCCTAATGTTATCTGAAAGGTACAAGGTCCTAATGTTATCTGAAAGGTACAATGTCCTAATGCTATCTGAAAGGTACAAGCTCCTAATGTTATCTGAAAGGTACAAGGTCCTAATGTTATCTGAAAGGTACAAGGTCCTAATGTTATCTGAAAGGTACAAGGTCCTAATGCTATCTGAAAGGTACAAGCTCCTAATGTTATCTGAAAGGTACAAGGTCCTAATGTTATCTGAAAGGTACAAGGTCCTAATGTTATCTGAAAGGTACAAGGTCCTAATGTTATCTGAAAGGCACAAGCTCCTAATGTTATCTGAAAGGTACAAGGTCCTAATGTTATCTGAAAGGTACAAGCTCCTAATGTTATCTGAAAGGTACAATGTCCTAATGTTATCTGAAAGGTACAAGCTCCTAATGTTATCTGAAAGGTACAATGTCCTAATGTTATCTGAAAGGTACAAGGTCCTAATGTTATCTGAAAGGTACAAGCTCCTAATGTTATCTGAAAGGTACAAGGTCCTAATGTTATCTGAAAGGTACAAGGTCCTAATGCTATCTGAAAGGTACAAGCTCCTAATGTTATCTGAAAGGTACAAGGTCCTAATGTTATCTGAAAGGTACAAGGTCCTAATGTTATCTGAAAGGTACAAGGTCCTAATGTTATCTGAAAGGTACAAGCTCCTAATGTTATCTGAAAGGTACAAGGTCCTAATGTTATCTGAAAGGTACAAGGTCCTATTGTTATCTGAAAGGTACAAGCTCCTAATGTTATCTGAAAGGTACAAGCTCCTAATGTTATCTGAAAGGTACTAATATTATCTGAAAGGTACAAGGTCCTAATGTTATCTGAAAGGTACAAGCTCCTAATGTTATCTGAAAGGTACAAGCTCCTAATGTTATCTGAAAGGTCCTAATATTATCTGAAAGGTACAAGGTCCTATTGTTATCTGAAAGGTACAAGCTCCTAATGTTATCTGAAAGGTACAAGGTCCTATTGTTATCTGAAAGGTACAAGCTCCTAATGTTATCTGAAAGGTACTAATATTATCTGAAAGGTACAAGGTCCTAATGTTATCTGAAAGATACAAGGTCCTAATGTTATCTGAAAGGTACAATGTCCTAATGCTATCTGAAAGGTACAAGGTCCTAATGCTATCTGAAAGGTACAATGTCCTAATGCTATCTGAAAGGTACAAGGTCCTAATGCTATCTGAAAGGTACAATGTCCTAATGCTATCTGAAAGGTACAATGTCCTAATGCTATCTGAAAGGTACAATGTCCTAATGCTATCTGAAAGGTACAATGTCCTAATGCTATCTGAAAGGTACAAGGTCCTAATGCTATCTGAAAGGTACAATGTCCTAATGCTATCTGAAAGGTACAAGGTCCTAATGTTATCTGAAAGGTACAATGTCCTAATGCTATCTGAAAGGTACAAGGTCCTAATGTTATCTGAAAGGTACAATGTCCTAATGCTATCTGAAAGGTACAAGGTCCTAATGCTATCTGAAAGGTACAATGTCCTAATGCTATCTGAAAGGTACAAGGTCCTAATGCTATCTGAAAGGTACAAGGTCATAATGCTATCTGAAAGGTACAATGTCCTAATGCTATCTGAAAGGTACAAGGTCATAATGCTATCTGAAAGGTACAAGGTCCTAATGTTATCTGAAAGGTACAAGGTCCTAATGCTATCTGAAAGGTACAAGGTCCTAATGCTATCTGAAAGGTACAAGGTCCTAATGCTATCTGAAAGGTACATGGTCCTAATGCTATCTGAAAGGTACAAGCTCCTAATGTTATCTGAAAGGTACAAGGTCCTAATGTTATCTGAAAGGTACAAGGTCCTAATGTTATCTGAAAGGTACAAGGTCCTAATGCTATCTGAAAGGTACAAGGTCCTAATGCTATCAGAAAGGTACAAGGTCCTAATGTTATCTGAAAGGTACAAGGTCCTAATGTTATCTGAAAGGTACAAGGTCCTAATGCTATCTGAAAGGTACAAGGTCCTAATGTTATCTGAAAGGTACAAGGTCCTAATGTTATCTGAAAGGTACAAGGTCCTAATGTTATCTGAAAGGTACAAGGTCCTAATGTTATCTGAAAGGTACAAGGTCCTAATGCTATCTGAAAGGTACAAGCTCCTAATGTTATCTGAAAGGTACAAGGTCCTAATGTTATCTGAAAGGTACAAGGTCCTAATGTTATCTGAAAGGTACAATGTCCTAATGCTATCTGAAAGGTACAAGGTCCTAATGCTATCTGAAAGGTACAATGTCCTAATGCTATCTGAAAGGTACAAGGTCCTAATGCTATCTGAAAGGTACAAGGTCCTAATGTTATCTGAAAGGTACAAGGTCCTAATGTTATCTGAAAGGTACAAGGTCCTAATGTTATCTGAAAGGTACAATGTCCTAATGTTATCTGAAAGGTACAAGGTCCTAATGGTATCTGAAAGGTACAAGGTCCTAATGTTATCTGAAAGATACAAGGTCCTAATGCTATCTGAAAGGTACAAGGTCCTAATGTTATCTGAAAGGTACAAGGTCCTAATGCTATCTGAAAGGTACAAGGTCCTAATGTTATCTGAAAGGTACAAGGTCCTAATGTTATCTGAAAGGTACAAGGTCCTAATGTTATCTGAAAGGTACAATGTCCTAATGTTATCTGAAAGGTACAAGGTCCTAATGCTATCTGAAAGGTACAAGCTCCTAATGCTATCTGAAAGGTACAAGGTCCTAATGCTATATGAAAGGTACAAGGTCCTAATGCTATCTGAAAGGTACAAGATCCTAATGCTATCTGAAAGGTACAAGGTCCTAATGCTATGTGGTCCTTGCACTGTTTTAGGCATACACCATTCTACACTTCTAGCATTCTGACAGTTGTTATCTAGCATGTTTTTAATGGTGGGAGCTCCGCTGGTGCAGCATTAAAGATCTTGTGTCAGTTCATTCTCTCATATTTATGCGAGTCTTTGTCTGGGGATCATAAAGGGTTAATAACACTCCCGTATGGTTTCTCACATTGAACTAAACAGATGACAATCATTCTCTGTCTGGGGATCATAAAGGGTTAATAACACTCCTGTATGGAGCCTCACACGGACCCAAGCAGACGACAGTCATCAGTGCATTGTTCTCTCTGTCTGGGGCTCCTTAAAGGGCTAACACTCACTCCTGTATGGAGCCTCACACAGACCCAAGCAGACAACAGTCATCAGTGCATTATTTTCTCTGTCTGGGACTCCGTATAGGGTTGATAACACTCCCGTATATAGCCTCACAGAGACACAAGCAGACAACAGTCATCAGTGCATTGTTCTCTCTGTCTGGGGGTCCATAAAGGGTTAACTCTCTCTTTCAATATTCAGCTCCGATCCAGCTCCAAGTGAAGCAGTTGCATTGCCTGAAGTTGTTGAAGATGATGTTTCTACACCAGATGCTAATGATACGATTACCACAGAAGCTACGGTCGACAGTCAAACTCCTCCCACAGAGAGCGTATCAGAATCGACTGATCTGAACGATACCAAGAAGGTAGAGAACACCACTTCGGATGATTTTCCGGTGTACAGCGAGTGGACGGAGAAAGTTCTTGCAGAGGAGAAAACCAAACAGGAAAGTAAGTAGTCGAAGTAACAAATCATGTTCACGTAACATATCAAACCTCAAACTAAACCTAGTAACATAGTAACCTAGTAACAGAGTAACCTAGTAACCTGGTAACCTGGTAACATAGTAACCTGAAGGGGTCACTCTCACCTTAAAAAGTGATGAAGGGTGCACAGGTTTTGAAAATGTGCTGAAGGGTACACAGGGCATGCTATCGGTACTAACGCTGTTACTTCAATTGTGTTCTTGAAAGTCTGGTGCCCATCAGCAGATTGTTTTAAGTTCATTTTAATTCTCATTGGAATGGTGATTTTAGTGACTGTACCCTGCTTGGAGGCCTAGCGTCACCAAATTAATCCTCTGCGGACCTCTTTCTGCCTGACCTCATCTGCTACGTGAGACCTAGACTCTGATTTAAGTTCCCAGATGGTGAATATTGTGATGTGCACCCATTGGGTGCCTCAATTATGCAATGTGTCATCTGCCAATTTGGAGATATCGTCAGTGGGCTTCTAAAATATCATACCTGCAGTGCTAATTGCACTGCAGGTACAGTAATGCCCTAATTAATCGACTCCATAACCACAGTAGAATTATGGGTAATTTTTTAGGATTTAGTCGGAAATATGGCTTTTTGCCATTCATCGGAAAGCTCTCGGGGAGAGCTTTCCGATGAATGGGAGAGCTTTCCGATGAATGTAACATTAACTAATAGATAAAGTAACCAGAAGTAACCATTTGTACCCTGTGTACCCATGGGCCTGAAATTAGTTCAGAAAATATATTTTCTAAGTTGCTAAATTTGTGCTCATAAAATGTAACCAATGTACCCGACGTAACAACAGGGTACAAAAGTTGTGTTGTTTTTCGGCGTACCAAAATTTGCCATATATGGGTTATGGAGTCGATTAATTAGGGCATTACTGTACGACATTTTAGAACCCACCAATGATGTAGAGTAACTAATCTAAAAAAAGAAAAAGAATCTCTGTGAAAAAGTTTCTAATGAAACTAAAAAAAAACTTGAGGCCTAAGCAGAATGAGGTCCCCAGAGGGTGAATTTAGTGATTCTAGCCAGCTGTATGGGGTAGCTATACTAACTTCACCCTCTGAGGCCCTCATTCTGTAAATGTCTGGCACCTTATTCTCAGACCTGCTTGCCTCCTCTTGTTCCGATTACTCACTCACATTGTAATTTATATCTCTTTCACAGACCAACCTCTTAGCGTATCAGTTGCAAAGCCAAAGATAAGGGTTAACTTTGCCTCGAGAGATTGTGGAGCGAAGACACTAACATCAAATTCTGAAGCCGAGAACGTCAACAGCATTCTCAACTCTAACAAAGATGACTACATGATTAATCCATGCACAGCAAAAAAATGGTTAGTTCACTAATTCTTGAGCAGGTACGGTACGGTGGCTGAATTAGGGCATTAACAAAAATATTTTTAATCAAAATTTCGACATAACATCTCATAATTTCGAAATAACATCTCGAAATTTTGAGATAACTTTACATATATGTTTGTTGGAGTAATTCATTCACATCACATGCAACTCCAATGGAAAGAAAGAATCTTATTTTGATTGCTGCACAACTATAGTTGAAGCTTTCATC
Source organism: Siphonodentalium dalli (assembly GCA_032622095.1). NCBI lineage: Eukaryota > Metazoa > Mollusca > Scaphopoda > Gadilida > Siphonodentaliidae > Siphonodentalium > Siphonodentalium dalli. The sequence goes on from CP136069.1 coordinate 194,220,010, forward strand.
CCACCTCGAGCTAGAGTGGTGAAGATATTCCACTGGAGTCCTTGGTATTTCTATATAGGCCCGAGTTTTAGGCTTATGAGAATTCTAAGTTAACCCTTTACCCAACAGAACGGCCCTGTGCCAATGCATTCTCTTATATATGCGAGTCGACCATAGGTCGCCTCGCATATATAAGAGAATGCATTGGGTTAACACATATTAAAAATGATAAAATTGTCAAAGAATGTAGAAAAATATTATAAAAATTGTTAAAAAATGTAAGAAAAAATTATAAAATTGTTAAAGAATGTAAGAAAAAATGGTAAAATGTGTTAAAAAAAGATTTTTTTTAGGCCAATGCATTCTATTATATATGCGAGGCGACCTATGGTCGACTCGCATATATAAGAGAATACATTGGCACAGGGCATAACTGTAACCATCACAATGTGGTCAATGAACCGGTTCCAATGATATCCATATTTGTATAGTGTTACTGAGACAGACCGAAGATATTTTAGGCTGTTGAAGATTTATTTGGGCGTTTTTGGCCGTTTTGTTGGGTAAAGGGTTAAGTCCTACTAAACCTCTAGATTTGGGCTAAGTGCCAGCCATTTTTTCAGGATATACATTTTCTTCAACGTTCCACAATTTCCAAGTGGAGGCTGCCAATTTCCAACCAGTGAAGATAACTAGAACAAATTGGGGTGGGGTGCTGCGTGCCTGCTTTTAAATCAAAATTTTGAAAAACTAATGCTGTTATAACATCCACCGGGGTAACTGGAGTTACCACACCATAATTTGGGAGAAAAATCACAAACAGACAGGGGCGCCGGAAGCATCCAAGGGCAGGGGGGCAGAGCCTACAAAAAGGGCACTTTTCCGCAAAAAAGGGCATTTTCTCTGCAAACTCGGGAAAATAACCATAAATTCATTGTGGCAAAAATCCCTATTTTAATGGTATTTGTCGGTTTTTATGGCCGTTTTGTGATAAAATTGACAAAAAATGAATATTCCTTGTGAAATTGGTGGTATTTGGACAAAAAAGTCACATTTTGCTATAAAAACACGAGATTAAACACACAAAAAGCATTTTCTGTCTCCAGAAAAAGGGCAAGTCCTGCCCCCGCTCGCCCCCCCCCCCACTTGGTCAAGGGCAGGGGGGTCAGCTGCCCCCCCCCTCTTCCGGCGCCCCTGGATAGACAGATCCTACTCTTTTATATATTTTTTTATAAGATAGATAATTCCACCTGGAGATATAAGATAGAAGATAGATAATTCCACCTGGAGATTTTGTTATCCTTGTGATGTTACACTGTATCATTAAATATAATGTTTTATCTTTACAGGTTTATTATTGAACTGTGTGAACCTATCCAGGTGAAGAGTATCGAGCTTACGAGCCTCGAACTGTTTTCTTCCTTACCAAAGTCACTGCGAATAGGACACAGCGATAGGTTCGTATTCACGTATTCATTGATTAGTTCGTATTCATGTATTCATTGATTAGTTCATGTTCACACATTCATTAATCAGTTTGTATTCACACATTCATTTATTAGTTTTAGCAGGCCTGCAAATTCTCCCAAATTCAAGCCAGTAAATGATGGGCCCATAATACAAAATTGTTCCCAAATTAGTGCAATACAGCAATGCCCTAAATAATCAACACCTTAACCACAGCAGAATTATGGGTAATTTTTCAGAATTTAGTTGGAAATATGGCTTGTTGCCATTCATCTGAAAGCTCTCACTGAGAGTGTGGAAACGTTTGTTGACAATTTGAAAAGATATTGTTCGGATAGTACTCAGAAGGGTTTTTCTTCATGAACTTATGCATCGTGCATGTTGGAATTCGCAAATTTAGCGTGGGCGTGGCCAAACATTAACACTGAGGAATATGGAAAATATTTAGTTCCTTCTAACCATTAGCCAACTCTGCACTGCCTCAAATTATCAACATTTGTTCACCCCAAAAGCTAAAAAGAAACTAAAAACAATATTAATTTGAAACTAAAGAAACTTCCTAGAAGATGAGGCCTGAGCAGAATGAAGTCCCCAAAGGTGATTTTGTTGACAATAGCCTGCTTTTCAGGGTAGCCTCACTAAATTCACCCTCTGGGGACCTCATTCTGCAAGTGTCCGTCACCATATTCTCACCCCTGCCAAGCCTGCAAATAGCGTGTCTGTCATTTGCAGAATGAGGTCCCCAGAGGGTGAATTTAGTGATGCTATCCCGCGGCAGTAAGACAGTCTAGCCTGACTATGCCACCCCCTCGAATATACAATATAATATTTGTCAAATGTATCATGTATTAATATGTGTATATTGAAATAAAATATCCTATCCGATCCTATCACCAAATGCACCCTCTGGAGACCTCATTCTGCTTAGGCTTCATCTTCTGGAAAGTACCTATAGTATCAAATTAACATTGTTTTAGTTACGTTTTCCCATCTGGGAAGTTTCTATATGCCCTAATTTGCAGAAGGTAAAATCCATAATCGAGGTGGCCAATGGGTGATCATCACCAACTTCAACTGGAGAACTTCAATCTGATCCTAGATCTACCATAGCAGTTGAGGGCCTAAGCAGAATGAGGTCCCCAGAGGGTGAATTTAGTGATGCTAGCCCGCTATGCAGGGTAGCGTCACTAAATTCACCCTCTAGGGACCTCATTCTGCAAATGACAGACACGCTGTTTGCAGGCTTGACCCCTGTCTTGTGCCTCATTCTACATTTATCATCAGGTATCCCACGAAGGAGTGGAAGGGAGTTGAAGTGTTTAACACGACCGAAGAGAGAACTCTGCAGACTTTTCAGACGACACCTATAGAACAGTTCACGAAATACATGAAGGTCGAGATGCTTGAACACTTCGGCAATGAACACTATTGTCCGCTGACGCTATTCAGGTTTGTGTTGGTGAACTTCAGAGTGACCTTGGTTCAATGAATATTTTATCTGATATTCAATCAGATTAAATATGAGTTAACTTCAGAGTGACCTTTGTTCAATGAATATTTAATCAGATTAAATGTGAGTTATGCCACAACAATAAAATAGCTTGGTTTACGAACATTTAATAAAATAGCCTGGTTTACAAACATTTAATAAAATAGCTTGGTTTACGAACATTTAATAAAATAGCTTGGTTTACGAACATTTAATAAAATAGCCTGGTTTACGAACATTTAATAAAATAGCCTGGTTTACGAACATTTAATAAAATAGCCTGGTTTACAAACATTTAATAAAATAGCCTGGTTTACGAACATTTAATAAAATAGCTTGGTTTACGAACATTTAATAAAATAGCCTGGTTTACGAACATTTAATAAAATAGCCTGGTTTACGAACATTTAATAAAATAGCCTGGTTTACGAACAATTAATCAAATAGCCTGGTTTACGAACATTTAATAAAATAGCCTGGTTTACGAACATTTAATAAAATAGCCTGGTTTACGAACATTTAATAAAATAGCCTGGTTTACAAACATTTAATAAAATAGCCTGGTTTACGAACATTTAATAAAATAGCTTGGTTTACGAACATTTAATAAAATAGCCTGGTTTACGAACATTTAATAAAATAGCCTGGTTTACGAACATTTAATAAAATAGCCTGGTTTACGAACATTTAATAAAATAGCTTGGTTTACGAACATTTAATAAAATAGCCTGGTTTACAAACATTTAATAAAATAGCCTGGTTTATGAACATTTAATAAAATAGCCTGGTTTACGAACATTTAATAAAATAGCCTGGTTTACGAACATTTAATAAAATAGCCTGGTTTACAAACATTTAATAAAATAGCCTGGTTTACGAACATTTAATAAAATAGCCTGGTTTACGAACATTTAATAAAATAGCCTGGTTTACAAACATTTAATAAAATAGCCTGGTTTACGAACATTTAATAAAATACCCTGGTTTACGAACATTTAATACAATAGCCTGGTTTACAAACATTTAATAAAATAGCCTGGTTTACGAACATTTAATAAAATAGCCTGGTTTACGAACATTTAATGGTTTACGAACATTTAATAAAATAGCCTGGTTTATGAACATTTAATAAAATAGCCTGGTTTACGAACATTTAATAAAATAGCCTGGTTTACGAACATTTAATAAAATAGCCTGGTTTACGAACATTTAATAAAATAGCCTGGTTTACGAACATTTAATAAAATAGCCTGGTTTATGAACATTTAATAAAATAGCCTGGTTTACGAACATTTAATAAAATAGCCTGGTTTACGAACATTTAATAAAATAGCCTGGTTTACAAACATTTAATAAAATAGCCTGGTTTACGAACATTTAATAAAATAGCCTGGTTTACGAACATTTAATAAAATAGCCTGGTTTACGAACATTTAATAAAATAGCCTGGTTTACGAACATTTAATAAAATAGCCTGGTTTACGAACATTTAATAAAATAGCTTGGTTTACGAACATTTAATAAAATAGCCTGGTTTACGAACATTTAATAAAATAGCCTGGTTTACGAACATTTAATGGTTTACGAACATTTAATAAAATAGCCTGGTTTATGAACATTTAATAAAATAGCCTGGTTTACGAACATTTAATAAAATAGCCTGGTTTACGAACATTTAATAAAATAGCCTGGTTTACGAACATTTAATAAAATAGCCTGGTTTACGAACATTTAATAAAATAGCCTGGTTTATGAACATTTAATAAAATAGCCTGGTTTACGAACATTTAATAAAATAGCCTGGTTTACGAACATTTAATAAAATAGCCTGGTTTACAAACATTTAATAAAATAGCCTGGTTTACGAACATTTAATAAAATAGCCTGGTTTACGAACATTTAATAAAATAGCCTGGTTTACGAACATTTAATAAAATAGCCTGGTTTACGAACATTTAATAAAATAGCCTGGTTTACGAACATTTAATAAAATAGCTTGGTTTACGAACATTTAATAAAATAGCCTGGTTTACGAACATTTAATAAAATAGCCTGGTTTACTAACATTTAATCAAATAGCTTGGTTTACGAACATTTAATAAAATAGCCTGGTTTACGAACATTTAATAAAATAGCCTGGTTTACGAACATTTAATAAAATAGCCTGGTTTACGAACATTTAATAAAATATCCTGGTTTACGAACATTTAATAAAATAGCTTGGTTTACGAACATTTAATAAAATAGCCTGGTTTACGAACATTTAATAAAATAGCCTGGTTTACGAACATTTAATAAAATAGCTTGGTTTACGAACATTTAATAAAATAGCCTGGTTTACGAACATTTAATAAAATAGCCTGGTTTACGAACATTTAATAAAATAGCTTGGTTTACGAACATTTAATAAAATAGCCTGGTTTACGAACATTTAATAAAATAGCCTGGTTTACGAACATTTAATAAAATAGCTTGGTTTACGAACATTTAATAAAATACCCTGGTTTACGAACATTTAATAAAATAGCCTGGTTTACGAACATTTAATAAAATAGCCTGGTTTACGAACATTTAATAAAATAGCCTGGTTTACGAACATTTAATAAAATAGCCTGGTTTACGAACATTTAATAAAATAGCTTGGTTTACGAACATTTAATAAAATAGCCTGGTTTATGAACATTTAATAAAATAGCCTGGATTACGAACATTTAATAAAATAGCCTGGTTTACGAACATTTAATAAAATAGCCTGGTTTACAAACATTTAATAAAATAGCCTGGTTTACGAACATTTGGGTAGAAAAAAAAGTAGTTTGCAGGAGATAAAATAAATAAAAATTAAATTAAGCACCGCCACCATCACAACTATTGACAAGTAGCAGTATTATACCACGAATTTCACAATAATGAACCAAAGCTGGATGCTTTGGGTCGTATATAGACTATATCTGATTTTCTGACGTCACCAATTATTATCTAATACGACACTGCTGTTTTGAATTTTCGCGACCACTTTTGTCGCACAGTAGATCGATGGGGTTAAAGCATTAATGTCGTAATCGGCTGTCAAGAGGCCAACATAAATCAGTCAATGTGCAACATTCTCCTATTTATATAAATGTCATACAATCATTTATGTGTTTTGTTATTTATAAGGGCAAGTAGCTATTCTATAATGAATTTCTAACAGGTCTACTCACTCTATTGGATCAAATTATCGGACCTATATACCTCTCCGTCAGAGGGGGACAGTTTTGCGAGGTGCCTCATCGTGACAGCCACAACACGATCTACGTGTATCTCAAAGCTTTATTTTCCAACTGATGCATGGCAGTTGATCAATAATTAATGGTGCTGTAGAGACTATATACTGTGCGATAGGAAATAACATAATATTTAATATTGATTTAATTATTATCACAAGTCTGTATAGTACGTACATGCTTCTGTTAATCCACATATATCATATTTTCTTGAATAGAATGAAATCACATACTTATGAACAAAGCAGAAGATACATTCAGTTCCACTCGAATTCGGTCAATGGGGAAACTTATATGATGACGTTGTTTGTCGACTGTCGTTGAAATCGACATGATGACATGTTATGAATGAAATGAACATTATGAAATGGACACGCTTCTCCATCTAGCCTGCGTAATGAGTATCTCAGGTGGAGTGCTCCCCCAGCACACCAAGTAATATAATGGTTAGGTCCAGTTCCACTCTCGACAACATACATGTATATAACTATTTATAATTACCGACACGAAATATAAGCCTTATACATGTGAATGTTATTTGGTGGGAAATCTACTCTCTGTTTCTTCTATTGGCCGATACAACAAAAGTAAGTCCACTAGTGTTTCCACGACATTGAAAACATTAACTGCAATTTCCCCTCGGCGGATACAGGACCCGTTCCCCAAAACCTAGCGGAAAGCCTGCAGTATTATATTACTCATTAACCCTTTCATGGTGGGAGCAGCGCTGGTGCAGCATTAAAAGTCCTGTGCCAATGTATTCTCTTATATAGGGAGCCTCTCATATATAAGAGAATGCGCTGGCTTACAAGGTCAAGGTAAATATTGTTAGGCCAATGTATTCTCTTATATATGCGAGGCTCCCTAATTTACAGGGATGTTTAGGATCACTTCCAGATGGGGGATATCAAATTTCAAAGATTTTCAATCAATGCCACCATCTTGTTTAACCCTTTTGAGTGCCACGGGCCGATCTCATTGCCCCTAATTTACGTTCTGTAAAATCGGCCATAAACAAAAATAAAAAATTTTAAAAAATATTTATTTTTTTTAGATTTTATTTGTTTTTGGTTGAATTTTTTTTGAGTATGCTTAAGCATGATATAGGGCATGTTATAACTCAAAACTATCACCGAGTATTTATAGTAATAATTTTGACGCCCATGAAAAACGAAAGATTCCCTCGCCCTAAACCTACAAAATAAGCCTGTTAAAGAATATAAGAAACAATTATTAAAATTGTAAAAAATTGTAAAAAATAATAACAAATGATGAAAAATTGTTAGGCCAATGCATTCTCTTATATATGCGAGGCGACCTATGATCGACTCGCATATATAAGAGAATGCATTGGCACAGGGTTTATGGGTTGATACAAAAAATCGGACCTGGCACTCAAAGGTTTAATACTTTCTTCTTTGGTCTTGATGTTATGACAATATCCTATTTCAGAATATATGGTACTCCGATGGAGGATGATGGAATAGATGACGACCAAGAATCAGATTTGTCAACAGCTGATGCTGAAATGGATGCCAGTAAGAATTATACCATGTTTTCGGTATTCCTAGACGCACTAATTGAATCCAAATAGAAGCCAGGTCCTTGTTGTAATACCATCTTTTTAAAATCAAAGGGGGGGTATACTGTTTTGCACCTGTCTAGCCGTCTAATCAAATAAAACTAGGTGTGTCAACATAGCCACCAGTCAAATAAAGCCACATTATTCGCTGGACATGTTACCTGGAGGTCTTTTAATTTAGACGTATAACATATGTCACATTTGTTTTCTGACAAATTTTCAATTGGGAGAAAGCCAATGGTGATGTAACATTATATTTATTATATTTTCAGTGCTTTTGGATGATGTTGATGATACAAATGAGAATGGAGCAAAAAACTTGTTTGCGAGCGCAAGAGGTATATATAGCAGATTAACGTTTCTAGATCTGTGATTCACTTTTAATTTTCTAGGACAATTCGGCTTTCCCAAAATGACGAAATAAATTGTTTCCAAATATGGAGTGCATGTCTGGCGTAGTAACCGCTTGTGAGAATCATATTATTTAGTAGTAATTATAAAAACAACAAATTGCGAAAGAATAATAAGTAATAAATATCATTGACTGATAAAAACTCAGAAGATAAGATCTACTAGATTAAGATGAGTATATCGAGGATATGATATGAGTGTTTCTCTCATATGATATTTATGAAACGAGTCTAAGAATTTTCAGTTTTCTCGAGTCTCCGGCGAGAGAAAACTGAAAATTCGTGTCGAGTTTCATAAATATCACATGAGAGAAACACGAATTACATATTCTATTTATCATATGACACCTATAAATTGATTATGATGTCCAAAACGCACACAAATCACTAAATAGCTATATGACATCGGCAGCAAAAGTTAATGTGACGTCACTTCATTGCACCGGAAGCCCAATTACACCTGGTGAACTAGCAGAAATAATATGCACGCGAAGATATAGTGCGCTATTCTGTTCTCAGTTTGTGACATTATATTGTATGTTTATTAGATAAATACGAATTACATATTCTATTTATCGTATAACAATGTCCAAAACTATATATTTCAAGATTATAATTGGGAGAATTTCGGCATCGCGTTGATTGACGTGTTTAGTCAGAGATGCATCTCGGCCCCCCGGCTGCCATTCAGCCAATCAGAACACACTTTTTGTCAACAAACCAATCAAATTATCGGAAGGTGATATGAATTAGTAATTGATATAAAATTGATTTATGACATAGTTTCCAACGTAAATAATGATTGAGTCATATGATAAAATGAATTATGGATGTGTTGCCTGTATTCTGTATTATAACAGTTGTTGTGTTTCGCTATCATGGGAATATTGACAAAATGTCATTGACCTCCGATCTCGCAACTTAAATATAACCAACCACGAACTAGGGTTTGTCATTGTTATCGGCTTTTTATGTTTGCCCATACCATAGTATGGTAAACATAGTGTCGTTGTCCGTATCGACTACTCGTCGTGCGTGCGTCCGTATGTCCGTCTGTCTGTCCGTAGACACTTTACGCATGGTGCGATAACTCAAATATTTTCTATCTGATCGGAACCAAATTATGTATATGAATTACTCTGCACAAAAGACAGATCGAGTTCGAATATGGGTTTGATCCGACTATTTTTAACTGAGTTATGGCACTTTTTCGAAAAAATATTCACTCATAAAAAAAAATTTAGATTGAATTTCTTGCTCAATTTAACCAAAAAATAAAAATAAATAAATAAATGAAAAAAAATATATTTAAATTTTTTTTTTTTTTTTTAAATTAACAAAATTTGAAAAACTAACACCATTATAACTTTGCCAAGGGTACCCCGAGTCACCACACCAAATTTGTTTAAATCGGTCCAAATTCTTTGTGTTATGTACTGGTAAATTTGTTTGGAGCGACATTAAATCCAATTCATCAATTCCATCCCATGCCTTTGGACTACTTAGCTATTGATAAGGCTATATTATTTTCTTATGTCTCTTATGCCAATATGCAGATAATCTGATAAAGAAAGCTATGGTATCTAATTTAAAATAAAGATTCGAACAATACACCTCATATAATATTAACCCTTTACCCAACAGAACGGCCCTGTGCCAATGCATTCTCTTATATATGCGAGTCGACCATAGGTCGCCTCGCATATATAAGAGAATGCATTGGCTTAACACATTAAAAATTATAAAATTGTTAAAGAATGTAAGAAAAAATGGTAAAAAGTGTTAAAAAAAGATTTTTTTTAGGCCAATGCATTCTCTTATATATGCGAGGCGACCTATGGTCGACTCGCATATATAAGAGAATGCATTGGCACAGGGCATAACTGTATCTATCACAATGTGGTCAAGGAGCCGGTTCCAATGATATCCATATTTGTATGGTTCTATTGAGACAGACCGAAGATATTTTAGGCTGTTGAAGCTTTATTTGGCCGGTTTGTTGGGTAAAGGGTTAACAGTAGACTTGAACATCTTGGCTGCCTTGCACAGCTGAAGATATCGCTCTACATAAACAATTCCTGTGATTTTTTGACAGCTCTGCTATATAATTGATATTAATGGGTCAGCAGTGAGGTGGCTTATCTTGATATATAGGTCACCTTTCACATTTAACCCAAGGCTGTGGTGGTGCAGCATTACAGATTCTGTACCAGTGCATTCTCTTATATAAATGCGAGTGACCCATAAATTACAATAATTTGTGTTATGTACATTTGTCTATAATAGTACATAACAGTATACTCTATAATTCAACACCAAAACTCTCAGTTATGATTCCGATCATAGTAATTTACTATCGCCAAGGGATGGGTTAACATCTGCCAATGGGTTAACATCGGCCTCTCGTTATAGAAATTGGATTCTTCAGTTGAAGCCACTAATCAACTAACTCGCGTATGCTCTGCGCGATGACCAATGGAATCCCATCAATACAGAAATGAAAAGTAAACTAAAGATCTAGAGACGTCGGGTTTTCAAAGACACTGATTAACATCATTGTTCGATAATATATATGAAATGTTCCATAAAACTTTAATGAAAATTCAGTTCAAAGATATTTGCTTATTGGGGTTGTTTCTCCACTCTGCTCAACAGTTCACACTGTCCGGATATTTCGAAACTTTGGCCAAATTGACAAACTAAAATATGTGATCATCGAGAAAACAACAACTAAAACAAAAACATAAAGAATGCAAAAAATATAAAGAAACACGCAGAAAAATATAAAGAAACACGCACAAAAATATAAACACGTACAAAAATATCAAGAAACACTCACAAAAATGACTGCTAAGGCCAAAAAAAAAAAGTGTTTTGGTTCTCGGGCAATTTTTTTTTTCAAATCAATGAGGGAGGGAGGGTTTTATTTTTATTTTTTATTTTTTTCTGCGCATAGTAAGTATGGACAAAGATACCTTCCTCTGTCTAGTAATAACCAGAAAGGTAGAGGGAACTGTTATGCATATAAACTCATTTAGTCTTATATAAAAATGACATTGTACTACCAGTCTATGACTGGGATTACCTAACATTATACAATGCCCCTGACATTCACTATTGTTATTGTTGTCTAAAAACTGATACCACCCCATTCTAATATGTGATCCTGAATTTAGTCCTGTGCCTTTCAATTGTATAAAGTTACAATTAGTGTAAGTTGTTCACAATGATTAATTGTAAGAAGAGCATGAGGATCAGCTAATCATTTTCTTAATTGTAGTCATCTACTTCATGTTGTAAGCTTGCAAGTCACTTTTTAACACATTACATATTAGAGCTCAATGCACACTAATATTCAACACATATCTGCTATGTTGACATGTTGATCAAATGTTTTTTTTTCGTAAGTTTTTTTGTCATAACATCAGGCATTGCAATAAAAAGGCCTAATGCGGCCCTTTTTATTCAATGCGGCGGGGCCTGAGAACCAAAACCTTTTCTTTTTTTTGGCCTAAAAGTAACAATGGAAATATGCAAGGGTGGGAACCGCAAAAACTGAAATAGGTCTATAGCCAGTAACGTATATCAACATAAATGATCACTGTTCCACATATATTGTCTTACCACAAAGCAGTAAAGTATTGTCATAAGGTTTCATGCATGTATTACACATCCTGCGAAAGCAACAAAATACCGATATCTATGTGTGATATAATCCCAGACAGAATACTGATATCTATAGGTGATATAATCACAGAATACGACCAAAGTTCTATTTTTTTTATATCATCAAAAATATTGATCGGAAAAGATAAATGTTAAAAAAAGAAACACAGATGGACTTTTATTTTATTTTTAAATCGTATTTTTGGGTCGGCACCAACTTATTAAAAAAAAAAAAGGCCCTATATCCCCAAATTGCCAGATGACACAGTGCATAATCAAGGTGCCCGATGGAAATCTGGGAACTGAATCTTGGTTTTCCATAGCAGATGAGACCATAAAGAATGAGGTCCCCAGAGGATGAATATGGTGGTGCTAGCCCACTATTACTCATTATAATTTTTTTTGGGTATGAATAGAATATAAAGTCTGATTATCCTCAAATTGAGGTCTGTTGATTCTTCGCCGTTAAAACCATGACATATCTGTTTCAGACACAGTTATAAAAGTGGTAAAAAAAGTGCTGAATATTGAAGACAACGGCAAAGAAGAGGAAAACAAAAACAAGAATAGTAAGTTTAAATTGTAGGTAACCCTTTCATGACGGGAGCTGCGATGGTGCAGCATCAAATACCCTGTGCCAGTGCATTCTCTTATATATGCGAATCTCCCATATGGCCTCATTTTCTTGTTCACATGTTTATTCGACCGGTTAAGTTTATAATACAATGTTTTGGAGCTTCCTCTTTCAAATGGTATATAATATAGAATATGTGATCTGGGGATACTAAAATTAAGTGGGTCTTTAACCCTTTACCCAACAAAACGCCCAAATAAAGCTTCAACAGCCTAAAATATCTTCGGTCTGTCTCAATAACACCATACAAATATGGATATCATTGGAACCGGTTCATTGACCACATTGTGATGGTTACAGTTATGCCCTGTGCCAATGCATTCTCTTATATATGCGAGTCGACCATAGGTCGCCTCGCATATATAAGAGAATGCATTGGCCTAAACAAATTCTTTTTTTAACACTTTTTACCATTTTTTCTTACATTCTTATTTTTTATAATTTTATAATTTTTTCTTACATTTTTTAACAATTTTTAAAATATTTTTCTACATTCTTTGATAATTTTTTCATTTTTAATATGTGTTAAGCCAATGCATTCTCTTATATATGCAAGGCGACCTATGGTCGACTCTCATATATAAGAGAATGCATTGGCACAGGGCCGTTCTGTTGGGTAAAGGGTTAAATTTATAAAGGGGGATCTCTTAGCTCTCGGTATCCTTGTATCTGCTTACATATTTTTACTTCTTGTAGATATGAATTTTCTATCTTATATTTCAGACACTGAAATGAACGAAACTGTATCCTCAAATGATTCAGCGACCGCCAACGCTACAGTCTTGAATGGCACTGATCTGAACATTACTGAAGATGGACATATGCTGCCATGTGTACCAGATGTCAGGTATGTCGACTGACAAGTTGAGGATTTGCAGCACGCATATACCGTACTGACCCGGTTCAAAGCCCATGCCCGTGTTTAAGCCCACCCATATATTTTGGCCAAATTCCATGCACAGGGGTATATTCGTGTTGAAGCCCACCCCAAATGTTGTTCAATTTCAGCAGTGGTAAGTAAGTATTTGCTAATGATACTCCCCAAATAAATAATTCCAAGAAGTATATTCACAAACGATCGGTGACGGCGAGAATGCCACGAAAAATGGAAAGTTATAATTCGTAGGTAAGTGATAATATTAAATGAAATAAAATAAAGTGAATCTTAAATTCTCATTTGTTTATTCAATTATACTTCCCAAACGTTAAGACATAAAATACAATAGAACCCACTTGATTTAAAAGCCATGTGCGGTTATGCGCGTGCAATACTTTTAAGTTTAATCAAAGCGCACCTGTTCCAACTACAGTACCGGTAGGCCTACGGTAAAAAAAAAACAATTTGTGTTCAGTGACAACGTAGACCTGTATGTTCCTACATGTGGCCAAACACAAAGAACTGGCCTCTTGGTTATGTAAACACACAGTGGTATCATAATGGAGCAGAAGGGGGGGACTTGTCATTTAACAGCAATGTCTTCCAAACTACGTCAACTTTATTCACTCGAAACCAAAATATTCAAACACGTGCTTTTGTATACGTTTTAGCATTCGGCAAACCTCGTCAGATTCCGTCACCGTTTGCCCCCAGAGGTCACAGGTCGAGGAGTTCAGAATGCCGTTTTAGTAGAAATACAACTGCCTTGTCAGTGCTGTTAAATAATTACACTCACTGGCTTTTGTTAAACATGCAATTAGTCGCCATTGTAACATCCTCTATGTAGACAATGGATGATAGATCACGAATAAAGCGCCGGGCTTATTGTTTTCCTAATCGGATTAAATCTGAACCTTGATATAAACTATAGACTATAGATAACCCACACTGCCGCTTAGGCCTACATAATAACCAGGGCATTCCTGACTCCAAGCATACACTTTGGGAACAAGACGGCTGTCAGTCAAGACTACTTACATAATAGTGTCATTTTAACATGGGAATGTTGGCCAATAAATCTACAAGACTTAGTGTTATTATAATATTTTAATATTCACATTTAATTGAAAAAATTCCCAAATAATCGGCGTTAGATCGGCTTTCATCAGTTTTACTGTCCCGATTTCTTAGGATTTTTGGTTTGCAAAGGACCACTTGGATTTTTGAGCTCAAATAAAACAAAGGTCCCCTGGGCCTAAACGCGGGTCAGTACGGTAGATGACGCAAAAGTTCATTTCTGACATTTTTTCCACTTACAATTTTTCTAAATTTTTTCGACGTAAGTATTTTGGGACATGGTGTTATCAAAACCTTGCATAGTTTTTGCTTGAGTTTTTAAAAAACTCGACCTATAGTTTGGCGAGGTCTGTTCAGATGGCGATAGTGTGATAACTTGAGCAAATATCATCTGATTTTGTTGATATTCAGCATTTGAAACTTGCTCAACAAAGTCTTGGAACGAGTTAGAAAACTGGCCAGATCCGCCTACTATGGGTTGAGTTACGGCCCTGACTTAGTTCATTTTCTTGAATTTTTTATCATGATAGCGCAACTAACTTAGTTTATTTTTGGGAATTTTGAGTGCAATAACACAATAACTTTGGCGAGGTTGGTTCGTGTGTTTATATTTGGTTTTGTGTTGTGTATATTAGCCAGTTACAATTTAAATCCGAGCGCATGTTTGGTATAGCTAGCGCAACTTTGCAATTCTTGTTATTCTATAGGATTTATACTTATGAGGATTGCCTAAATCCTCCCAAAGGCTTTTGTGTATCTATGAAAATAAATAAAAATTTTCATGTTGTAAACTTGGGCGTTTTGAAATCCTGACCCAATCTTTAAAAAGCACTAACACTTTTCAGAATTTTCATTCCAGAATTGCAACCAACACTGACATCAACGCTGATGTGGAGCTGAACGATGATAAGATTGAGCCTCAGAAATTAATTGTGAGGCTGGAAGACCATGAGCAAAGACCAAGTGAAGCCACCCGATCAAATTCAATATCAAAACTGATTAGTGAGGCGTCCGGACCTCAAGTCTGGATGAGTGTTATGATATACTGCCATGGAGAAAAGTGCAATAATTCACTCGACGTTCTCTCTCCTCACTGTGCTTATATCTGTTCACTGGTTGATTTCTCAAAATATTTATCCTGTGTGTCTTTAACAATTGGTCCTGTTCATAAAGAACCAGAAGTTTCTTCATCTTATCAAAAGGATGATGATGCTGTCGTTGCATCAACTGTTTCAGAAACAGGTAGATATACTAGACCCCAAAACAAAAATATTTCTGAGAGATTGTGCAACTACTGTACAAACTAAAGATGAAATCCACTTTTTTTGCTATTAGGCGACACCAACTTTTAAGTCTGGTTTACGAACATGTGGGGAGAAAAAAAGTAGATGCAGGTGGGAAACAAAAAAATAAAAAAAAAATAAAAATTGTCCCCCCAATTTATATGAAGTAAATCGTGGAATTTTACAAAAATTGTGAAAAAATGTTTTTGAATAAAATTCTGAACCAAACAAGACATTTCTTGTCATGAAAATATGGATCTGTAAATGATCATAAACAGAACCGGGTGCGACAGCACATGAAAATCAGTACGCGTGTAAACAATTTTGGGAGAAAAAAGTTTTATTTTTTTCATGAAATGGAAAAAAAGTTGTAGGAGGTGTTCGTAAACCAGACTTAAAAATTGGCGTCGCCTTATATAAAAATATAAAGATTTGAGAAAAATATGATATTTTGCAACTGAGTGACAACATAAAAATCCAAGATGCTCCCTAAAATCCCCAAAACCTTCTCTTGAAGAAAGCAAATATTTAATTTATGAAAGACACCCTAGTTCTTCCCAAGTCAAACAAGCCCTAGAATATATTGATGTTAAAGCATTGAATAACTATATGCCCATATTAACATCACTACTATGAAATATCAATAAATATCACCATCATGTCGGTACAGGGTGAAATACTAAAAAAAAAACATATAAATATGGGAAATGTTGCGATTTTAAGTAGTAGTATTGACTTGAATTCTGTGAAATTCTATGATGGGGTGCTGATCAAGAGTAAGTAGCTCATTGATCAGGAATAATCACATTCTTGATTCTGAAATGACATTTGTGACCCGCCATATCAAATCCAGTCGTAAGTCGGGATTTTTTTACCCTGTGCCAATGCATTCTCTTATGCGAGTCGAACAATTTTTTATATTTTTTTTAAATAAATGTTTCTTACAATTTTTAGGACATAAAATAAAAAACATCCATTACCCTGCAAGGAGCCCCACACATATATAGAAGCATATAGAAGAGTGTCGTCTGCTCATGTTTGTCTGGGGCTCTGTATGGGTGAAATTATAAAATTGTTAAAGAATACAAGAAAAAATTATTAAAATTGTAAAAAATTGTTAGGCCAATGCATTCTCTTATATATGCGAGGCGACCTATGGTCGACTCGCATATATAAGAGAATGCATTGGCACAGGGTAATTTAATAGTTTATTCATTTATTTATGATTTGAGTATGTACCAGTTTATTATACCCCTCATAACCAGCCATAATGAGTTATATGGGAATTAGCTTGTCCGTCTGTCCGTGGACGGAAGTTTGTCAAAGCTTTTATCCCTATATTTCTCGGGAGTTGTTTTTAAAAGCTTGGCGCAGATATTTGGTACCATGGGAACCCATGCACCTGCGATTATGAGGTCAATCTGACATTTTCAGTGGATTTATCAACCTTTTTAAATTAGAAATGTTTGCGACATTCAGAATTTTGTCCGAGCTGGTATTTGTTAATATGGCTACCCTTAACCCTTTGAGTGCCAGGTCCGATTTTTGTATCAACCCATATACCCTGTGCCAATGCATTCTCTTATATATGCGAGTCGACCATAGATCGCCTCGCATATATAAGAGAATGCATTGGCCTAACAATTTTTCATCATTTGTTATTATTATTTACAATTTTTTACAATTTTAATAATTTTTTCTTAATATATTCTTTAACAGACTTATTTTGTAGGTTTAGTGCCAGGGAATCTTACGTTTTTCATGGGCATCAAAATTATTACTATGAATACTTGGTGATAGTTTTGAGTTATAACATGCCCCTAAGGTTTTATCCAATTTGTTTTTAAATTCGCTATATATAGCATGCTTAAGCATACCCAAAAAAAATTCAATCTAAATTTTTGTTTTGTTTTTTTTAGGGCCGATTTTTACTGAGCGTAAATTAGGGCCGATGAGATCGGCCCCTGGCACTGAAAGGGTTAAGGTAGCCCAATTACTCTATGGGGGAGGGGGTATCGTTAGTCCCACCTCTATTTGATTCTTATATCCAATAAAGAATTTGAAATTGTTTCAGAAGTGAAGGATGTTGCTTCCTCAAGTGATGAAATTAGGTCATCGAACGGAGAAATAGTCCCTGATGAAAGTCAGGCATCGACAGACAGTTCATCGTCAGCAGTAAATACTGATTCTAGTCTCACCATCTCACCATCATCTGCGATTTCGCATCATGATTCCATATCTGAATCTAGTCAAAAGGCAGAAGAGAGATCGCAAACTACTGCCGAATCTGATTCTGAGGATCCTGTCGTTCACCTGGAACCTAGCACTCCTGTACTGGATACGAGTGTTACAGCCCCTGATGAAATGACCTTCACCCCTGTTCTTCCGGTTGAGCTTTCCGAACCAACTGTTCTTGATCTTACACAGACAGTTGAGTCCACAGAATTTCAGTTTGATTCGTCAACAGATGATAATAAAGACATTATTAGTGAACCTGTTCCCCCTGATTCTATAATGGAACAATCGAAGGTTGAGACAAATTCAGTTGAAAGCTCTGTTGATAATAATGTTAACGCATCCGATGCGGAGGTTGATGAGGTTAAGAAGATTATTGAGATGCAGAACAGGACCGTGGTGGAGGAGATGGACAGGATTAGTCAGATCAAAAATGTGAGGATGCCAGCACCAGGGTCGATGAAGAAAGAATCAACACTGATGAGGCTGACAAACAGAATAAAGGCGTTAGAACTAAACGTCTCTCTGAGTAATAGGTTAGTGTTTAGGTCTCTCTGAGTAATAGGTTAGTGTTTAGGTCTCTCTGAGTAATAGGTTAGTGTTTAGGCTACGCTCCTTATAAGACTGATAAACAGAATAAAGGCATTAGAACTAAACGTCTCTCTGAGTAATAGGTTAGTGTTAGGCCATGCTCCCTCAGTAAATTACAGTTTCTTGATATATGAAAAATTGACTTGAGCTCTTGGCAAATTCTGGATAATTTAGGTGTATGTGATCCTAATTTGACATCAGTGCAATGTATTTATAAATGTTATAGGCATATAACATTATATAAATGTTGAGGCATTATTACTTGTGTTGTGATGGTGCATGTGATGGGAACACAAATGATTTCCTTCTGTATATTATGTATATAATTATGTTCTTTGTTTTGCCTGTTTCATGTTAATTCATGACTTAGCAATAAATCATTATTAGAAGTAACACAAATTATTTGTGTAGCAGATTTTAAAGATGTTGACAGTGCAGATGAACATTAACCTTTTTAACCCTTTACCCAACAAACCGGCCAAAACCGGCCAAATAAAGCTTCAACAGCCTAAAATATCTTCGGTCTGTCTCAATAGAACCATACAAATATGGGTATCTTTGGAACCGGCTCCTTGACCACATTGTGATAGTTACAGTTATGCCCTGTGCCAATGCATTCTCTTATATATGTGAGTCGACCATAGGTCGCCTCGCATATATAAGAGAATGCGTTGGCCTAAAAAACACTTTTTACCATTTTTTCTTACATTCTTTAACAATTTTATAATTTTTAATGTGTTAAGCCAATGCATTCTCTTATATATGCGAGGCGACCTATGGTCGACTCGCATATATAAGAGAATGCATTGGCACAGGGCCCTTCTGTTGGGTAAAGGGTTAAGAAAGCTTAGGCCAAACAAAAAAAGTTTTTTGATTCTCAGGCAATTTTTTTTGAGAATCGATGAGGGAGCGAGGGTTTTATTTTATTTTTTATTTTTGTTATGGGGATAATGCCCATAGCTAGCATGGGTTATTATACCTTCCCAGGTTAAGAAAATGTAAGGAGAACATTGTTTTGATATAAACTAATGTATTCCACTATAAAGAATGACCAATTATCACATTGTACTACCCGTACATCAAATCTGAAATAAAGAATGACATAAATATATGACATTGTACTATCCGTACATCATATAGGGATTTACCAGAATGATATATATATATACAATGTATATTTCAATTTACTGTTGTTGATATATTTGATATATGTATGTACCTTTTTATAGTATATATCTATTTATATCTATCTATATACTTTAATATTTATCCATCTATACTATAGTAACTATTCATGCTAGCCATAAAAACTTCAAATACTATTATATTAAACCAGCATACACATCGCCAATACGCACCAAATTTCTTCCGGTTTGCGTTCCCGAAATTGGAACTTTATGTGTTTGGCCTTATCATTCTGTTTTTAATTTTTCCACAGGTTTTTGGAGGAACTGAGTCAGAGATTTAAAAAACAGTCGGAGGAGATCATGAAGACCATAAACAATAAAATAGCTGAGGTTGCTAAAAGTTCAGATGAGAAGGTAAACTTCACAAACACGTTCAGTGGATGGTCTAGTGACATCGCCACCTCCTATTTTGACAAAGTCTTCTCAGTCCACAAAGCTTGCATGGGATATCAGTTGGGTTGATGCTGTTTTGGACCGAGTCCCGTCCTGTTACTCTTCTATGACAGACTTTCATTGAAAAGACATACTACATTACACGTAAACCCCTGATTGTGATTAATCATCTGACATGTCTGCTATTAATCTGTCTTCAAAATTATATATCATTTATCGTGATAGAAAAATGTAAAGTGATGATATGATTATTTAATATATGTGACCCAACATTTCAAATCCAGTCGTAAGTCAGGATTTTTTTACCCTGTGCCAATGCATTCTCTTATATATGCGAGTCGACCATAGGTCGCCTCGCATATATAAGAGAATGCATTGGCCTAACAATTGTTTACAATTTTAATAATTTGTTCTTGTATTCTTTAACAATTTTATAATTTCACCCATACAGAGCCCCAGACAAACATGAGCAGACGACACTCTTCTATATGCTTCTATATATGTGTGGGGCTCCCTGCAGGGTAATGGATGTTTTTTATTTTATGTCCTAAAAATTGTCAGAAACATTTATTTAAAAAAAATGTTAGGCCAATGCATTCTCTTATATATGCGAGGCGACCTATGGTCGACTCGCATATATAAGAGAATGCATTGGCACAGGGTAAAAAAAATCCCGACTTACACTGGATTTGATATGGCGGGTCACATATTGTTTACATACATTTTCTGATAGCATGACAAATTAATTCTGGAAAACAAGGCTTTATTTACTTATAAATCTTGTTGCTTTGACATTTGACCTCTGTTATATGCATGTTTGATATCACAATGCTTGGGAAAGCTTCCCTTTGACCTAATCGAAAATACAAACAAGATAACGCCCGCTCACCATTGCTGGGCGTAAAGTCCGTTATAGGAGAGTAACAACTGATATCACAAGCTGTTGTGGACCGAGAAGACTTGGTCTAGTAAATTAGGTAATGTACTTCTTAGTTAACCCTTTACCCAACAGAAGGGCCCTGTGCCAATGCATTCTCTTATATATGCGAGTCGACCATAGGTCGCCTCGCATATATAATAGAATGCATTGGCTTAACACATTAAAAATTATAAAATTGTTAAAGAATGTAAGAAAAAATGGTAAAAAGTGTTAAAAAAAGATTTTTTTTAGGCCAATGCATTCTCTTATATATGCGAGGCGACCTATGGTCGACTCGCATATATAAGAGAATGCATTGGCAAAGGGCATAACTGTAACTATCACAATGTGGTCAAGGAGCCGGTTCCAATGATACCCATATTTGTATGGTTCTATTGAGACAGACCGAAGATATTTTAGGCTGTTGAAGCTTTATTTGGCCGGTTTGTTGGGTAAAGGGTTAATAGGGCCTACCTGTTCCTTTATATGTATTTCATAGTATATAGCTGAAGGTCCCAGCCCGAGAGTGCCCAATTTACGTGACTTTTTATAGCTGATTTTGATTTGCATCGCTTATATATATCATGGAATTTTTCCCTGGAAATAATTCAATGTTTATTGCGATATCAACTATTGTTGAAACGATTAGTCGACATCGACTAGAATTTCGGCGATAATCGATTAGCAAACTCCTAGTCGACTAATCGCCATAATTCCCAGAAAGGTATAGATAAACTTTTCATTGGTAGCAATCATTGATGCATGCAGTATACTTACATATTTATCCCCTCGCCCGTGTGCTTAAAGCACAAATGATTGAGATGGAACCCAAAATACGACGCCCTGGTCGCGGTTACAGTATTACAAAAACATGTTTCTGATCTAGATATCAGAAGGATAGCGACCTGTTATAGTATGTTATTCATTGGGAAAAATGGGACCCTTTTGATGTCTCATCGATTGGAACAATCAGTGTTCGGCTAAGTCGCAACAGCAGATTTACTGTACACGTTCCCATATTCAAAATGGGGAGCCTTTGATCTACGATATTCTACGTCCGACATTGGAATAGATAAGTCGTTTTGACGACGCGGTGACTGATACAAGATCAAACCAATTCCGATGTGACCACATGTTCACTTCACTCCTGACTGGGCAATGGTATAATTATCCCCTGCCAAATTGAAAATTTGCGGGGGATATAGGAATGGGTTCCGTCCATCCGTCGAGCCGTCTGTACCATCCATCCGTCCGTTGTTCCATCCATCCCAAATTTGTAAGAGTCATAACTTGAACAAATGTCAATGGATTTCAAACATTTGTGGTATATGAATTCACCTGACCATTACCTAGAATGAGATTGCGAGCCAGGTCCGGCCGGTTATTTTTACCGGAGTTATTGGACTTTGTTTATTATTTTTGTCGAATTTACCAAATAGCAAATAGATGAAGTCACAGGGCTCATTTCCACAAATGTCAATGGATTACAAAGATTTTTGGTATATGAGTTCACATGACCAGTATCTAGAATGAGTTCGCAAACCAGGTCCGGCTGGATATTTTCAGCAGAGTTATTGGTGGACGACGTCACAGGGCTCATTTCCACAAATGTCAACGGATTTAAAAGATTTTTGGTATATGAGTTCAGATGACTAGTATCTAGAACGAGTTCGCAAACCAGGTCCGCCCGGATATTTTCAGCAGAGTTATTGGACTTTGTTTATTATTTTTAGTGCAAATGGACGACGTCATATGGCTAATTTCCACAAATGTCAGTCCTAAAATGAGTTTGCAAGCCAGGCTTTTTGACAAAATCCCACCTCTTGTTGAGAATGCACTTCCCCAACTGCACATTTTGGCTGAGAACGCAAACATTATTGACAATGCACTTCCCCATCTGCACATTTCGGCAGGGGATACCACCGTCTGCGACTGCTTGTTATGTTTATATTGTGCTGGATTATGCCAATATATCTGTCAGATTCCTTATCAAGTCATTGACTCATTGTCATACAACCACACACCACTACAGTAGACCAACGGTTACATTGTATAGCAGAATAGCTCGACGAACATTGCGTAAAATGTTATAGTTGTGATATTATCAGGCGAAACATAGACTGCGTATGCGCTGGAAGTTAGGAAGCTTGTTGCATCCAGCTTTTTCAAAGTCTCTCTGTAGTATTTTATGACCGTCACTTTATCAGGATCGCTCGCGAACATAACTTCAATGCTGAAGTTTACCACAATATTATATGATATGAGTGATGTTCATGATACTTAACTGTCACTATAGGCTGTCAGCATCAATAAATATAATGAAAAATATGCATGTTTTAATAAATTTATGATGACAAACAGCTGTGAAATGGGCAGATCATCGATGTCTAAGAAAATATAGTAGGTGTCGCCTAGTCGAATAGTAGTCGACTAGTCAAATAGTAGTCGACTAAGGGCTGTCGGCTACAAAATATGCTAGTCATTTCAACTCTAATATCAACGTACAAAAGTCACCAAAATTATGCAATCTTGAGCTTGGTCTACCTCCTATGCTGTGTGTACAGCATAGATGGCATCTCCCCTATGTAGTAATTCCGTTAATAATGAACTGGTGGGTTATTTGTGTGATGCAAAGCTATATTTAGTAGAAGGACATAATTTTGCTATGGGTGACCTAGACTCAGATTTAAGTTCCTATATGGTGAATATTGATGTGCTCCCATTATGAACCTCGATTATCCAGGTATCGTCTGCCAATTTGAGGATATAGAGAAACTAAACTAAAAAAGAAAAAGAATCATTGCAAAGAAGTTTCTAAAGAAACTTATTTGATAATAAAGATCCTTTCCAGAGAAGAAGAGGCCCAAGCAGAATGAGGTTTCCATAGGGTGATTTAGTGATGCTAGCCTGCTTTGTGGTATAGCGCCACTAAATTCACCCTCTGGGGACCTCATTCAGAATATGTTCAATACCTTATTCTCAGGCCTGACCCTCTTAATCTGATTCGTTTAACCCTTTCAGTGCCAAGTCCGATTTTTGTATCAACCCATATTTCCTTGATCATTTTTCAAATTTATTGATTATAAGGCCAAACAAAAAAGGTTTTGGTTCTCAGGCCCCGCCGCATTGAATAAAAAGGGCCGCATTAGGCCTTTTTATTGCAATGCCTGATGTTATGACAAAAAAACTTACAAAAAAATAAATTTGAAGAAAAAAAAAAATAACTTTTTGTTTTGATTTTATCAACATGTCCATAGCAGATATGTGTTGAATATTAGTGTGCATTGAGCTCTAACATGTAATGTGTTAAAAAGTGACTTGCAGGCTTGCAACATGAAGTAGATGACTACAATTAAGAAAATGATTAGCTGATCCTCATGCTCTTCTTACAATTAGTCATTGTGAACAACTTACATTAATTGTAACTTTATACAATTGAAAGGCACAGGACTAAATTCAGGATCACATATTAGAATGGGGCGGTATCAGTTTTTAGACAACAATAACAGTAGTTAATGTCAGGGGCATTATATATTGTTAGGTAATCCCAGTCATACACTGGTAGTACAATGTCATTTTTATATAAGACTAAATGAGTTTATATGCATAACAGTTCCCTCTACCTTTCTGGTTATTACTAGACAGAGGAATGTATCTTTGTCCATGCTTACTATGTGCAGAAAAAAATAAAAAAAATAAAAAATAAAACCCTCCCTCCCTCATTGATTTGAAAAAAACATTGCCCGAGAACCAAAACACTTTTTTTTTTGGCCTAATAATGTGATACATTTATACATTGATGGAAAGAGCTCTAAGAGAAATATGGGTTGATACAAAAATCGGACTTGGCACTGAAAGGGTTAAAGATATTTCCATTTTTCACACCCTCTCCTTGATTTTCCTTTCAGCATGCAAAGCTAGAAGTGCGAGTGAGTGGTCTCGAGGATAGAATGGATAATTTAACTCATATCTTACTAAGAATGGAGAATCGTGTCAACATCTTAGACAATATGGTGAGTATTTAGAAATTTACTGAAGAAAAGATGACAAATTTTCCAAGTCACCCAGTCTCCAAATTTTCCAAGTCACCCAGTCTCAAAATCCCCCCCCCCCCCCCCCCGATTCTTTATGACGGGGAATCATCACATGGTTTCGAGTTGATGAGTATCACGCATTCAAAATGGCCGAGGCAATCACAAGTGCAACCAGAAACAAGAAAAAATGTAATAAACTAGGATATAGAGGATCTCCAACGAGTTATGTTGAGATATAAGATTTTATGAAACGAGTTTGATAAATTTGATTCACAATGAGTCGTAGGCGAGTTGTGAATCAAATTTATCAAAGGAGTTACATAAAATCTTATATCCCAACAAAACGAGTTGATGATCTTGAATATCACATAAACAAAACCGAGCTTTATGCTTTTTATGTTTACCCATACCATAGTATCGTAAACATAGTGTCGTTGTCCGGATTGACCACTCGTCGTTCGTCCGTCTGTCTGTCCGTCCGTCTGTCTAGCCATAGACACTTTACGAGTAATGCGATAACTCAAACATTTTCTATCCAATCGGAACCAAATTTTGTATTTGGATTTCTCAGCCCAAAATACAGATCGAGTTCGAATATGGGTTAATTTTAAAGGAGTTATGACCCTTTTTCGAGAAAAAAAATTGGATTTTTTCAGATTTAGCTCCTTGCTAAATTTAGCAAATACAAATATTAAATTTTGTTTGAACTTTAATATCAATAAAAACAAAAATTTAATAATAACTTTCATTATTTTAGTTTTATACGATTAATTAGGTGTGATATCCTGTTTTGATAATATGAAGATTTTATTGCAATAGTTTCATGTAATATAATGATATCAATAAATTACCATGTAAACATCCAGAGTATATGAGAGGACATTTTATAGATATTGTCATTCCAAGTGAAATCTGTTATGAAATGAGTCATGACATATTATACAGAGCTCTGGTGGTCAAGATAAACAACACTGGTGGCTGGCTGTTTGTTTATTCTAACTGTCAAATTGATTAATGGCAGCATAAGACTGGTGTTTATCCTATTCTTGAAATTCCATTACAGGGTGAGATAAGAGCCCCCACTCACCTATATACGACTTAGTGTCTTCTAAATTCCATTAATTTGCTTCAAAAATAATTAACCCTTTCCAAGGTTTCCATAGACACATGCTATAATGTACATGGACTCTTCCTCATATCTCTTAATATCTGGTGGGTATCTTTGCACACTATTCACTTATATCAATTTTGGTTTTGACTGGTTAATTGATTTTTGAAAAATATATTAACCCTTCAGACATGTGCTTTCAATTTGAAATTAAAATAACAGCTGGAATCAGGCAGATAAATATACATGACTATTGTAAGTGATGACTTGTTTTGAAAATCAATATGGTAGATGTTAGTGTTTCCAGGAACCTTATTTTCCCATTTGTTCATATTTTCATGGTTGATTGAATTTTAGGGGCCACAGAGCACTTAGAATATTAACATTGAAGGTTGTGGCTTTTAGTGTCCAAGCTACTTGTAAAACATTGTAATGTGTGAAACCATTTAATTGAGGGCTAACTTACTTTCTTTTATATGAACGATTTAGTGGTCATAGGGGCAAGCATACTCATCATATTATGTCTGTATAACATTATATAGATAATACTTTTGAATTGTATAAACTACATATATTTTTGAAAACCATGTATACACCCCTGTTATGAAACACTTAATCTTATTTAATACACAGGTCAGATCTGATCTTATATCTGTTCATGTTTGATAAACAAATAACTGGGGAGAATGGGGGAAGGGGGGGGGGGGGTAATTAAAGTACCATTTAAATATGAGATGGAATCCCCTACATGTATGTCATTCTAAGCAGTCTGGCTTGTCAACAAATTATAATTTCTCTTTATAAGTGAATAAATTTTGAATATCTGGCATGTCAAAAGTGTTAAAGATAGGGATTTATCACTTTTGCTTCCAATGAGTTAACTTAAACTCTTAAACATGTCCTCCGAAATCACTAAACCATTGGATCTCACAGTGAGAGGTCCTTGGGTGAATAGGGACAGAGTTATGAGATTTAAAACTACTCCTCCCCAACCCAAATACTTTAACCCTTTCTTAAGACAAATTATTTGAGCTTTTGATTTCAAGTTGGGTACTTATATGGATTAATTCCTGTGATCATATCTTTGACAAATTATCAGTTATGACTAGTCGCTATTGCCAAGGTATGGGTTAAACATCTGCCGATCGTGATCGGCCTCTCATTTTAACAAATCAAAATCCTTAAAGGAAGCTTAAAAATGCATACATTTACCATACATTTACATCGTTGGCTGAGACGCTTCATAACCATATACACATTATTGCGCGCTCAAGCTTGTCATGGAAAATATATTCCCCCAATTTGCCTCTTTTGGGTCTATTTTCATTAGTGCAACGATGTTGGACAATAATTTAACTTTAATGAACAAAGCAATTATTTTGCTTTGTCTGGTGTTGTTGCCATGTGTGGCTCTTTGAAATAGTATTAATCTGCATGATTCAATGTAAAGTCATTTGTTGGCGTGCTGCCAAGTTGGCGGGAAGCCCCCGCTTATTTGCCACTAGTGAGAGATAAGAAAATATCTGATGACGTTTTAATGATATGATATGGGTTTCATGTGACGTATTGATATTAAATCAATGAATAACTATTATGCCCTGTGCCAATGCATTCTCTTATATATGCGAGTCGACCATAGGTCGCCTCGCATATATAAGAGAATGCATTGGCCTAAAAAAAAATATTTTTTTAACACTTTTTACCATTTTTTCTTACATTCTTTAACAATTTTATAATTTTTAATGTGTTAAGCCAATGCATTCTCTTATATATGCGAGGCGACCTATGGTCGACTCGCATATATAAGAGAATGCATTGGCACAGGGCCCTTCTGTTGGGTAAAGGGTTAATGATATGATATGGGTTTCATGTGACGTATTGATATTAAATCAATGAATAACTATATGACCATGTTAACATCACTACTATGTAATAGCAATAAATATAACCATCATGTTGGTATGGACTATGTAGATTGAGGTCCCCAGAGGGTGAATTTAGTGATGTTATCCCATTCAGTGGGCTAGCACCACTAAATTCACCCTCTGTGGACTTCATTCTGCTTAGGCCTCATCTTCTCTAGAAAGTATCTTTATTATCAAATTATAAAAAAAAATTAGTTTCTTTTTCTTTTTTAGTTTAGTTTCTTGATAACCCCAAATTGGCAGACGATACAATGCACAATCGAGGTGCCATATGGCTGCGCATCAACATCTTCACTATCTGGGAACTTAAATCAGAGTTTAGGTCTCCCATAACAGATGAGGCCATAGGATGAATTTGGCGACTCTAGTCCCCCACTAAATTCACCCTCTGGGGATCTCATTCTGTAAATGACCAGCACCATATTTTGAGCAAGCCTTGAAATAGGGTGTCTGTCATTTGCAGAATTAGGTCCCCAGAGGGTGAATTTAGTGTTGCTACCCCCGCATAGCAGGCTAGCATCACCAAATTCACCCTCTGGGAACCTCATTCTGCTTACACCTCAGCAGAATGAGGTTCCCAGAGGGTGAATTTGGTGATGCTAGCCTGCTATGCGGGGTAGCAACACTAAATTCACCCTTCTGGGTACCTCATTCTGCAAATGACAGACACCCTATTTCAAGGCTTGATTTTGAGGACTAATTGTTGATATCTGCTTGTAGTTAACAAATAAGCACATGGTATGGACGTATGTAGAGGTGGCATTCATGGCTCTGATCATCGTACTCAGTTTACGGAAAAGTAAAGTAACAATAGATAAAGAGGTTCTGTCTGAGCAGGTGGCTATACATGTGAAGAAGCACCATGTACGAAGACGGAACTCAGACAGTATTACACTTATACACGACACTCCAATCAAGTTTCTTCAGAAACACTCCAGCGATCCAAGGCTAGGTAAGTATGGTTTATAAGATTATGTGGGGGGGGGGGGGGGGGGGGGGGGGGGGGGGTAGTGATACAAGGATAGGTAGTATGGTTTATAAGATTATGTGGGGGGTGGTAGTGATACGAGGATAGGTAGTATGGGTTATAAGATTTAAGATTATGTGGGGGCTGGTGGGGGGGGGGTAGTGATTGATACAAGGCAAGTAAGTTTGGTTTATAAGAGAATGTGGGGGGAGTTCGTTCGTGATAAGAAGCTAGGTAAATATGGTTTATAAGAGTATCTGGGGGTTAGTGCTGGTGTGGGGGAGTTAGTGATATGAGACTAGGTAAGTATGGTCGTTTGTTGAACTTATTGTCATTAGCATTTCTTATGGGATAACTACTCATCAATGACGCATTCGTACAGAAAGGGTTAAACTTATTATCTGAACATTTCTTATAGGATAACTGCTCATCAATGACGCATTAGTACAGAAAGGGTTAAACTTATTATCTGAACATTTCCTATGGGATAACTACTCATCAATGACGCATTAGTACAGAAAGGGTTGAACTTATTTGTAGAGGTTTAGTTACAATGAATCTATTTGTGATCTGTTGATTTCGGAGAATTTAATTGAACTAAAAAAAGGTGGTTTTCCACTATCAACGCCTCTATTGAGCAATGTACAAATAATAATGTTGGTCGCGATAATAGTTCCTGGTTTCCCACAACAACGCCTCTATTGAGCGATGTACAAATAATAGTTCCTAACATTATTATCTGAACTTTTCTTTTAGGATAACTGCTCATCAATGACACATTAGTACAGAAAGTGTTAAACTTATTATCTGAACATTTCCTATGGGATCACTACTCATCAATGACGCATTAGTACAGAAAGGGTTGAACTTATTATCTGAACATTTCCTATGGGATAACTACTCATCAATGACGCATTAGTACAGAAAGGGTTAAACTTATTATCTGAACATTTCTTATGGGATAACTACTCATCAATGACGCATTAGTACAGAAAGGGTTAAACTTATTATCTGAACATTTCTTATGGGATAACTACTCATCAATGACGCATTAGTACAGAAAGGGTTGAACATATTATCTGAACATTTCCTATGGGATAACTACTCATCAATGACGCATTAGTACAGAAAGGGTTGAACTTATTATCTGAACATTTCTTATGGGATAACTACTCATCAATGACGCATTAGTACAGAAAGGGTTAAACTTATTATCTGAACATTTCCTAAGGGATAACTACTCATCAATGGTGCTTTAGTATAGAAAGGGTTAAACTTATTATCTGAACATTTCCTAAGGGATAACTACTAATCAATGATGCTTTAGTTTCGAAAGGCTTAATGTCTCTAACACTGATTCTCTTTATTTTGTAGATTCATCAGACTATCATCCTCTTATTGAATCAACAGTCGCCCCTCTGTCAGATCATTCTCAGGTAAGTAGACTACATTCATCCTTGGCGAGCTCTGAACTCAATAAAGAATTTTTAAAACATCTTTCGGCCAAGCGAAGTAAAATTCCTGTTTTTTAGGCCCACCTGCATGGTCCTGAAACCCTGCAACCTTTTTATTTGCAATCAATCTGTCAGGATCAGGCCTCAGCTCACAAGGCGACTCGGGCGAGATTGTCGCCTTACTGTCGCTGACTTCGCCCTATCGTCGCTTCAAGGCGAAATCGAAGTCGCCTTCAATTTTAGGGGGAGTTTTTTGTTTTGTTTTTTTCTTAATTTTTTTTTCTAGTTTTTTTTCCGGACATGTCTGGACTCTGGACATGTCCGTATATAGATGAATTGTGGCGGCCATCCCAAAAAGAAACAGACGATGCAGAGCCAAAGACCCAAGTGTTTAAAAAAAATAAAATAAAATATGACCTATTGTTTTGTGTTGTTATTCCGTCGCCTTTGTTCCCTTTGCGGTAATGAATGTTAATCACGAATGTTTTGACACGCTGAAAACACGATGAGATGTTCGCATCTGTGTTGTTACTGACCATCGTGAGTGTCACAAATAAATGTTTTAATTAACTTAAAAGACCGCCGTCCCGCTTTTCAGATATAAAACAATTACGACATTATCAGAGTATGTACCAGGCGCTTCGGAAGTTCGTTTCGGTAACGCGTCGGACTTTTTGAAGAGACCGCGTCGGACTTTTTGAAGAGACCGACTTCCATAAATAAAATAATGTCAAGTTTATTGCTTTAATCGGATTATACCAGTGATGTTGTCATTAATTAAGGGAGGCCATTAATTAATAAAAGCTTTTGCAACTCCTTTGTTAGTTAGTCCTTATTGTTTATTTTAGCGGACACCCACATTACAGCCGTGACCAAATTAAACTTAAAAAGTTACATGCATCATGATTCAGACTGTACAAACGTATCTTCCAAGCTGCAGTCTAGGAAATAATACTACTTTCATTTAGTTAAAAAAGTAACTATTACTGTAACTTGATAATTGTCTTGCTTAAATGATAGCTACACAAAACATTTCCAAAAATTTTAAATGTATAATAACAATTAATTAAGCTAATTTCAGATAAAGTCAATTTTGTTTAGTTTTATTTGTTATTTTATCTTTTTAAATTTTTTATTGTCAGATGTTATAAAATAAAGCGATATTTGAAAATTGTCAATTTTTGGTAGTCTCCCCACCCTGAAGTCTCCCTAAATTTCCTGAAGTCTCCCTAAATTTCCTGGAGGGAGACTTCAAGTCTCCCTGTTCTGGACCCCTAGGCTGAGGCCTGGTCAGGATTATTATTAATCGGTACGAATTAATTATTGTTCGTTTCCCCATTCCCCCCCCCCCCCCCACCCCAAGCACCATTCCTCATTTTTGGCTCCAGACTCCAGAATTGACGGTGTTTTTGTGAACATTTGCACATGGTCTACATTTGAGAAAGTCTCATTCAACTTATTTCTTATTGAGTTATGACCTTTTTCTACATAATAGAATTTGATTATTATTTTAGTGCTAACAGTATTCAATCCAGATAGTTCATAACAAAGTAATAACAATATAATGAACAGAATATATTCTACGACAAGCTGGGATTATAGGGGTGGTCGTCTCCGGTTATCGTGTGACCGAGACAACATCGTGAGTGTGCTTGATTTTAATGTGATGTATATCAGATAATTTGAGGTAGCATTTATTTATTTCTGTCACACTTCAACTCACATGGTGTGTTCGATAGGTATGTCAATATTACGTGGGGGGGGGTCAATATTACATGGGGGGGGGGAGGTCAATATTACGTGGGGGGTGGCCAATTGTAAGTTCTATGGAATAAACGATTTGAGTAAGAATAAGAGACAGAGAATTAAAGTTGGCATTAAACAATGGAGCTCATTGAGAGAGAAAGAGAGAGTCAGAAGGGACATGTAGGATGTAT
Organism: Siphonodentalium dalli; assembly: GCA_032622095.1. Lineage (NCBI taxonomy): Eukaryota > Metazoa > Mollusca > Scaphopoda > Gadilida > Siphonodentaliidae > Siphonodentalium > Siphonodentalium dalli. Next base: position 194,252,490 of record CP136069.1, read on the forward strand.
GATATAAAGTTGTATCACTTTATTAGCCCCTAAACCCGGCTTCATATTTTTTAGTAAGACAAAATTGTATTACCGGCACGCTCAGTAACGTAAGAGCTTAGGGCAATGATGTCAATGTCGCACTTGGGAGTGTTTTCTAATCTGGCTATAAACTGATGTGGTTTAATGGGAGCATATTCATGCCCAGTATTAATTATACCACTTTGTTAAAAAAAAGGGAGGTATACTGTTTTGTACCTGTCTGTCCATCCGATGTCTGTTCATGTCATAACTAGAACAGTAGTGCTTGGATCTCAATGAAATTTGCTATGGATGTACACTACTATGAGGACATTCATTTGAGGGTTGCATCATTTAGTTGGGATTTTCCATTCTAGAGTTATTCATCTTTGTTTATCTGGAAATGTTGGTTTTTTTGTCTGTCCAATGTCTGTTCAGGCCATAACTTGAAAAGTAATTCTCGGATCTCAATTAAATTTGGTTTAGGTTGTTCATTCGACAGTTATTCATCTTTGTTTATATGAAAAGTAAGATTTTTGGGTCCATCTGTGCGAGTATATCGGTTATAGGTATGCCTACACTAGGAGGTATGCCACAAGGGGGTATGCACCGGACCACAGTCCATCTCTTGTTAGTTGATTATTTTGATTCCCAGATAAATTATATGCTTACGATATTACAGATAAAGGAACCGACAAAAAAGAAGAAGAAAAAGAAACCGAAAACATTTGAGTCTAAGCCATCATCAGTATTAATAGATCATAAATCTGCAGAGAATTCTTGCGTAACTAAATCACAAATGAGCGTCGCTGGAGTTCTATTTGGGGCTGGGAGTCATGAGGATAATGGAATGAGGTCATCAGAAGGCGTAAGATTACAGCGGCTTCAGCGGTCGCCGAGCACGGGAAAGTTAACTACAGTCATTAACCAATCGCCGAGCACGGGAAAGTTAACTACAGTCATTAACCAAGGCTTTAAACATGAAGCAAAGAAAGCAGTCGGAGCGAAACAAAAACTAACGTTTCCTGTTAAAAAGAATGTGTCTCAGGACTCCAGGTCTCGTGCGTCGAGTATCGATAACCAGAAAAGAAAACGGTCTGGTTCACACGGGAAGAAGAGCATGATGAAGGAGAATACGACGATGTTATTAACAGTTGACGATGAAGTGGATTCGGGCCGCGGCTCGGCCGAGTCAGTTACGTCGAAAAATGGTGCTAAATCTAAGGGCTTCTGGAGGAAAGTTCTGGGCTTCAAATAATAATTATTTTTGTAATTTAGGGGTTTCCACACCTGAGTTATGTCGGGAGGTTGAATGTTGAGATTCCTGAATCCACACCTGAGTTATGTCAGGAGGTGGAATGTTGAGATTCCTGAATCCACACCTGAGTTATGTCGGGAGGTTGAATGTTGAGATTCCTGAATCCACACCTGAGTTATGTCAGGAGGTGGAATGTTGAGATTCCTGAATCCACACCTGAGTTATGTCAGGAGGTGGAATGTTGAGATTCTTGAAGCAGTATCGTACTCAATTAAATTGCCATTCAAGCCTTTTACTAGTTCAGATCATGTACTTTTTAGGGCAGTTATTCATTTCCACTCAATTTGTATACTTGCTGATAACACTCTTTCCAAAATTTTCCTTCTAAAACTATGATTAAAGTCATATTTTTGACTTTTTTTATTGTTATATTATATGCTTAATGTGGTCTTCAAATAGTATAGATTCCTTCACGTGGTGTACTAGCTTAACAATTAAGTAGTTGTTTGTGTAGGTCCATCTAAACTTTCTACCTCCTGACATAGCTGAGCCATGGAAACTCCTTAACCCTTTACCCAACAGAAGGGCCCTGTGCCAATGCATTCTCTTATATATGCGAGACGACCATAGGTCGCCTCGCATATATAAGAGAATGCATTGGCTTAACACATTACAAATTATAAAATTGTTAAAGAATGTAAGAAAAAATGGTAAAAAGTGTTAAAAAAAAGATTTTTTTTAGGCCAATGCATTCTCTTATATATGCGAGGCGACCTATGGTCGACTCGCATATATAAGAGAATGCATTGGCACAGGGCATAACTGTAACTATCACAATGTGGTCAAGGAGCCGGTTCCAATGATATCCATATTTGTATGGTTCTATTGAGACAGACCGAAGATATTTTAGGCTGTTGAAGCTTTATTTGGCCGGTTTTGGCCGGTTTGTTGGGTAAAGGGTTAATATAAATGTCTAATTGTGATAAATGTTTTGTTGAATTTTATTTTAATTGTGTCATCTGGTGACGAAGAAAAAAACTCTTTGTGTATTTTATTGGACACCCATTGTTTTATTTTTGACAAACTACAGCAAAATTTTGAAGATTTCAAAACGTACAATAAAAGAATTTATCTTGTCCTTGGACAATATACACCGATTACGTTGACAACGTCTTTACGATGTCAACTGTAACAGAAAATGTCTTAAAGGCCCACTTAATTTTCGAAACCCGATCATTTTATATAAAACATATGCCATATTATATACCATGAACCCCCAGATCATTTTATATAAAACATATGCCATATTATATACCATGAACCCCGAGATCATTTTATATAAAACATATGCCATATTATATACCATGAACCCCGAGATCATTTTATATAAAACATATGCCATATTATATACTATTTGAAAGAGGAAGCTCCAAAAACATTGTACTGTCAACTTATCCGGTGTAATAAACTGTGAACATGTTATTGTTGAGATATCGACGTGTGGTCTGTGCTCAAGTTTCATTATTTTCAATGGAAGGGTAATGACTCTATATCTTAAGATATAGAGTTATCCCCTTCCATTGAAAATAAATTTTTAGTTTGTATTCTGTTGCATTCTGAGAGCCATAACGGGGGAAATGTTTCTATGATTTCAGCAGTTTTCTATTTCTATATGGGCACCTTCTGAGACACAGACGTTCCAAATGGCGATGAATTATAGAATTTTAATCATATTTTATGGCATAGATTGTTATCATAACCCTATATCAAGGCACTATAAAAAAATAATCGGTGATTCAAAAATTAAATGGACCTTTAAGTAAATTATGAGGTATATTCTACATAAGTCACAAGTTTGTTTAATTGAATAAAGCAATATGGATCTAAGGCCATTCAAATAAGATATCTGTTCTCATTGCATGTCAATTAGATGAGGGGAGGGCAATTTATTATTATTTTTTTCTTAAAATTTGGAAATAATATTCCAGAAACAAAACAAAATTCATTTTCGTTGTTCAAATCCAATAATCCTAACAGAAAATATTGAACAAAATGTTTGACGAGGCTTTTTAACCCTTTTAGTGCTAGTCGCCGATCTCATCGGCCCCTAATGTATGGTCTGTAGAGTGCCCTAAAAAAAATAAAAAAATAAAAAACATTTTTATTTAATTTTTTTGGGGTTAGGCCAATGCATTCTCTTATATATGCGAGGCGACCTATGGTCGACTCGCATATATAAGAGAATGCATTGGCACAGGGTATATGGGTCAATACAAAAATCGGACCTGGCACTCAAAGGGTTAACCATTCCATGACTGGAGCTTCATGAAATTTTGCGAAAAACCTTGTGCCAATGCATTCTCGAATATATGTGAGTCTCCCACCAGAGCCTCCCATATATAAGATCATAGATTGGCCTAACAATATTTACCTTGACCTTGTAAGCCAGTTCAATCTCTTATATATGCAAGGCTCCATATGGGAGACTCCCCTATATAAGAAATTGCACTGGCACAAGATCTTTAATGCTGCACCAGTGCCACTCCCATCATGAAATGGTTAAAAGAAAATATCAGTGTCTGAGTGATGAGGGATGTGCCTGAATCATGACTGAGGTGCCTGAGTGACGAGGGAGGTGCCTGGGTGATGAGGGAGGTGCCTGAGTGATTAGGGAGGTGCATGAGTGATTAGTGGGGTGCCTGAGTGATGAAGGAGGTACCTGAGTGACGAGGGAGCTGCCTCAGTGATTTGGGAGGTGCCTGAGTGATGAAGGAGTTACATGAGAACACGTAATTTGTATTTATTTTACCTAAGTTTTAGTATACTACAAGCTACTGTCATTGGAGTGTGCAATAAATATAGTACAGCACCATTGTGTGGACATGCTAATATTGTGTGAACATGCTAACGTTATTGCCCTCGTTTGTCGTGCTGTAAGATATAATTTGAACCTACCATTCTAGTTTTATTATCGCGTCACAACAAACTTATTTAATAATGTTAACCAGTTCCAAGCCTGGAATAATGTGTCTTGTCATTTGCAGAATGAGGTCCCCAGAGGGCAAAATTCATCCTCTGGGGACCTCATATTCTGGGAAGCATCTATATGCTCAAATTAATGTTGTTTTTTGTTCATTTCCCCCTTCTGTTCAGTTTCTAATATCCCCAAATTTGCAGAAGATAAAATGCATAATCGAGGTGAATAATGCGTGAAAATCAAAAACTTCAACTGGGGAACTTCAATTTGATGCTAAGTCTCCTATAGCAGTTGAGACCTCAGCAGAATGAGGTCCCCAGAGGGTGAATTTGGTGATGCTGTGCAGCATAGAATCACTAAATTCACCCTCTGGCGACCTCATTCTGCAAATGACAGACACACTATTTGCAGACTTGACCAGTTCACACACTTGTTTCATTCAATCTATGTATCAAATGTTAGCAGAAATTACTCGTCCATCTTCTTTCTCATGGATCAAGTTAATGACCGTAATCATTAGGCCACCAAATGTTAGCAGAAATTACACGTCCATCTTCTTTCTCATGGATCAAGTTAACCCTTTACCCAACAAACCGGCCAAAACCGGCCAAATAAAGCTTCAACAGCCTAAAATATCTTCGGTCTGTCTCAATAGAACCATACAAATATGGATATCATTGGAACCGGCTCCTTGACCACATTGTGATAGTTACAGTTATGCCCTGTGCCAATGCATTCTCTTATATATGCGAGTCGACCATAGGTCGCCTCGCATATATAAGAGAATGCATTGGCCTAAAAAAAATCTTTTTTTACCATTTTTTCTTACATTCTTTAACAATTTTATAATTTTTAATGTGTTAAGCCAATGCATTCTCTTATATATGCGAGGCGACCTATGGTCAACTCGCATATATAAGAGAATGCATTGGCACAGGGCCGTTCTGTTGGGTAAAGGGTTAATGACCGTAATCATTAGGCCATTAAAGATGGTCTATCTCTTCCCAGAATGTTTTATTTAGATGCCAGGGCTAATATTTTATAAATCGAGGACACTTGTCTGGAAAAGTTTCTATCAAATAATACAAATTTTATTTATAATTTCTGAAAATGCTATAAATATCTTCCATAGATACCTTAGTAAAACTTAGTGTTAAATGTCTAAAAAAAAAAGCTCTTTGAAATTGCCAATTTTTTCCCAAAAGATTAGTAACATTCCCATGAATTCCCAGAAATTAGTAGATTGACATTCCAATTTAAAGGGACTAAAGATCTTCAAAGTAGGTTCATGAAGTGGGTTCATGTCATATGGGTTCATGAAGTGGGTTCATGTCATGTGGGTTCATGTCATGTGGGTTCATGCCATGGGTTCATGTAGTGGGTTCATGTCATGTGTGTTCATGAAGTGGGTTCATGTCATGTGGGTTCATGTCATGTGGGTTCATGTAGTGGGTTCATGTAGTGGGTTCATGTCATGTGTGTTCATGAAGTGTGTTCATGTGGCTTCATGAAGTAGGTTTATGCAAAGTAACATAAATTTTTATAAAAGTCAGTAATACAACTGTACATAACGCTTTCTAAACTAAATACTCATTGATGAGTAGTTCCCACAGGAAATGTTCAGACATAGAGGATCTCTATTGAGTCGCAATTCTATACAAAATTTATTAACCGAGTTCACTAAATTTGATTCGAGCCGAGCTTTTGCAAGCCTCGAATCGAATTTAGTGGACGAATATGTATAGAATTGCGACAAATTTGAGATCCTTCTTATCACATAATCACATTTTAACCCTTTACCCAACAGAACGGCCCTGTGCCAATGCATTCTCTTATATATGCGAGTCGACCATAGGTCGCCTCGCATATATAAGAGAATGCATTGGCTTAACACATATTAAAAATGATAAAATTGTCAAAGAATGTAGGAAAATATTATAAATATTGTTAAAAAATGTAAGAAAAAATTATAAAATTGTTAAAGAATGTAAGAAAAAATGGTAAAAAGTGTTAAAAATTGATTTTTTTAGGCCAATGCATTCTCTTATATATGCGAGGCGACCTATGGTCGACTCGCATATAGAAGAGAATGCATTGGCACAGTGGTGGTCAAGGAGCCGGTTCCAATGATATCCATATTTGTATGGTTCTATTGAGACAGACCGAATCTATTTTAGGCTGTTGAAGCTTTGTTTGGGCGTTTTTGGCCGTTTTGTTGGGTAAAGGGTTAAGAAGGAAAAACGATCTCAATCATTAAGCAGAATGAGGTCCCCAGAAGGTGAATTTAGTAACGCTAGCCTGCCATACGGGATAACTTCACTAATTTCACCCTCTGGGGACCTCATTCTCGAAATGACAGACACACTATTTGCAGTCTTGATTGTTTGCACATTTACCCACTGTGAATGCCTGGAGTCCCTTCAAATAATTAATATCAATGCTCAGAATAGCGTTTTGCTGTTTATTTATTTTAAAGCATCTGAACCAATGGGATTACAGCAATATGTTTATTTTCATGTTGAGATTTATGATTTGAGTCCAGAAATAGAGTATTCTTATCCGTGAGAATTGATATTATTTACCTATGAGAGAGATTTCTGTCCATTTAATAGAAATTGGATATAATTTCAAATCGATATCGATTCGAATTGCAGGATCCTAATACACAGGCTTTATATACAGTAATGCCCTAAGTAATCGACCTCTTAACCAAAGTAGAATTATGGGTAACTTTTCAGGATTTAGTCGGAAATATGGCTTGTTGCCATTCATCGGAAAGCTCTCCGATGAATGGCAACAAGCCATATTTTCGACTAAATCCTGAAAAGTTACCCATAATTCTGCTTTGGTTAAGAGGTCGATTACTTAGGGCATTACTGTACTTCGAGAAACTTGCTATAATTTATCTTTAGTTTGTTATATTGATTTGTGATTGTGAACTGTTTTTATTTTATTTTATTACCAAAGATAACGAGCTAGTTTCCGTGAGATGCCATATTATCATCCAACAACCAATATCAGTCAGTAATTCAATCTGAGAGCAACCTTTTGTGATATTTGAAGATTTTGCATTTTTGTCACATTCCTGTGTCAAAAATATGTCGATGAATGCAGGAAATTTTATAAATGGACTTCATATTATATCACTTATCATAGTCTTATACATGTACATTAACCCTTTCATGATGGGAGCTGCGCTGGTGCAGCATTAAAGATCCTGTGCCAGTGCATTCTCCCATATATGCGAGTCTACCATTGGGAGCCATGAATATATAAGAGAATGCACTAGCTTACAATGTCATGGCAAATATTGTTTAGGCCAATGTATTCTCTTATATATGCAAGGCTCCCTATGGGAGACTTGCATGTATAAGTGAATACACTGACACAGGGTTTTCGCAAAATTTCAGGAAGCTGCAGTCATAGATGGGATATGCTTCCAAATTCTGAACTAGCGATTACATGATACCAATAAACCCTCTATACATGTCCCTTTAATAGTAATTGAAGCCGGTCTATGTGAGATAGACCTGAATTCGACTTGTATTACAATTCTATAGATTCTATGTCTTTTTTAGTTTAGTTTCTCTATATCCCAAAATTGGCAGATGACACATTGCATAATCGAAGTTCCCAATGGGTGTACATCACAATATTCACCATTTGGGAACTTCAATCTGAGTCTATGTCTCCCATTGCAGATGAGGCCATGCAGAATAAGGTCCCCAGAGGGTGAATTTGGTGATGCAGGATATCGTCACTAAATACACCCTCTGGTGACCTCATTCTGCAAATGACAGACACACTAAACTCAGGCTTGAAATACCCAAGATTGACAAAAGGTTGCTTTCAATGCCTATTGCTAAACAAGATTGCATAAATGTTCGTAAGTTTGCCATAAATTTCAGTTAACAATAAATAACTTGTGGAAGATCATAGAGTGCTTTGATAATTGTACGACTGAATAAAATTTGTATTAAAGATGATATGTCTCTTCTGGCCCACTATTACAACAACAACATCATTTTTATAAATCCCGATTTCAAGACTACATATCTATTTTATGAATCAAATACAGATGAAACTTAAGACTGGGTATATTATATGTCTGTAAGGCCAATATAAATAAATTGATAGATTTACATCCAACTTTTTCAGAGAAATGGGGCGGGAGGGCAAATTTTATTTTCTGTATTTTATTCTTCCTGACATAACATGGATAGTTCTAGATATTGAAGCAGTATCCTATCTTATATGATACAAGGTGATTTAGATTGTCCAATTTGATCAAACCAGACTGATTAATGGATCATTGAAATGTAATTTGACAGTTAAGGCATAGAATTTTTGTTTTTAATTTAAAATTTAAAAAAAATTGAGGAGGGGACTGAAAATGTTTTTTTAAAGTTGGCCTATCTCTTCCTATAACAAGTTCTTATGACATTCATGGGACACTTTAGGGGCTATATATAGAACAGAAATCCATGCGAAAACGAAGGAAAACTCAATCATAGAAAATTACAGATAACATTTACAGAGAATTACGATGGAAATGAACCCCTTTATTATGCCTTTATAGACAAATAATAATAATAATTATAATAATAATAATATACCAAATCTTCAGTTTTATCTGTATTTTATTCACAAAATATCTGTTTGTAGTCTTGAAATCAGAAATTATAAAAATTATGTTGTTGTAATTGTGGCACGGAAGAGATCTTTAATGAGCTGACGTGGTTCATTCTTTTGATCAGCTCATCAATGTGCTTTCTGTGACTGTGATATTCCTGGGACTATTCTATGGTTATTGATGTAATTAAATGCAAGCCTTGAAATAGGGTGTCAGAATTTGCAGAATTTCCCAGAGGGTGAATTTAGTGATGCTACCCCGCATAGCGGGATAGCATCATCAAATTCACCCTCTGGGAACCTCATTCTGCTGAGGTGTAAGCAGAATGAGGTCCCCAGAGGGTGAATTTGGTGATGCTAGCCCACTATGCAGGGTTGCGTCACTAAATTCACCCTCTGGGGACCTCATTCTGCAAATGACAGACACCCTATTTCAAGGCTTGGTTAAATGTTATGACATGTTTTGATAAAAACAAGGACAGAAAATTGTTTGAATTTGTTAAGAAATTTTATATCGCTGATCACTCATTACTGATAACGATGTTTCCGACTCCGAATTCTCTGCGATCCTGTTTTCATTTTGAGACCATCAATTTAATGAGTAATGCATGGTCGGTTTTCATGACGTGGAACATATATTCAACATCACTTCCCATTATGCAGACAAACTTAACAACTACGCATCATAGAACCTTAGCTTATTCCCAGCTTTCTGTTGTGTATTCATGCCCGTGCTGTATATATGTCTGTTTGTATATATGTCTGTCTGTATATCTGTCATGTAGAAATGGTCATGAAAAATGGATGTATTTTATCGAATCTTCAAGATTAATATAATTTTGTTAATACCAATTTATGTGCTAGGTATTAATCTTTTACTCTCTTCTCATTATGTTATTTACAACCCCCCCCCCCCCCCCCCTCCAAAATTGTAAGATAGGTCCATAAAATAAAATTACTCTCTATATATGTACCTTAATTCTGAATGTTTTTTAAATCTCAATTTTCTAGCTTTATTTTGGTGGTTAAGTTAATTTTATGCATAAATTTGGTTTAAGTCAATTGTTTTCTTATATATGCAAGTCTCCCTTAGGGAGCCTCGCATATATAAGCGAATCCATTAGCCTAACAATATTTACCTTCAACTGGTAAGCCAGTGGCATATAGTAGAGAATGCACTGGCATGGGATGTTTAAATATGCACCAGCGCAGCTCACAATCAATGATATATATACCATTAAAAACATGAGTGACTTTGCTTTGATGCAGGGAGAGGGAGCTTTTGGCGGTGCCCCCCCCCCCCAACTTTGGCAAAATTTACAACAGCTGGAAACTTCATGCCTCACACAACATTTGTATGAAATTTACACCACATACAGTAATGCTCTAATTAATCGACTCCTTAACCACAGCAGAATTATGGGTTATTTTTCAGGATTTAGTAGGAAATATGGCTTTTTGCCAAGAGCTTTCCGATGAATGGCAACAAGCCATATTTCCGACTAAATCCTGAAAAGTTACCCATAATTCTGCTGTGGTTAAGGAGTACATTAATTAGAGCATTAAAATTTTCAACTTTTGGAAACTTCATGCCTCACACAATATTTGTTCTCATTGTTTGATTTTCCGACCAATAATTAGTGGAGATTTTGTTGTTTTTAGACCAACACAAGCCTGAGTTTAGTGTGCCTGTCATTTGCAGCATGAGGTCCCCAGAGGGTGAATTTAGTGACGCTATCCCACACAGTTGGCTAGCATTGCCAAATTCACCCTCTGAGGACCTCATTCTGCATCGGCCTCATCTGCTATGGAAGACAGACTCGGAGTGAAGTTCCCAAATGGTGAATATTGTGATGTACACTCATTGGGAACCTTGATTATGCAATGTGTCATCTGCCAATTTGGGGATATAGAGAACTAAACTAAAAAAGAAATAGAATCTATGTGAAGAAGTTTCTATAGAAATTTGATAATAAAGAAACTTTCCAGAGAAGATGAGGCCTAAGCAGAATTAGGTCCCCAGAGGATGAATTTGGTGATGCTAGCCCACTACGCGGGATAGTTTCACTAAATTCACCCTCTGGGGACCTCATTCTGCATACTAAACTCGGCTTGGACCAACAGTTGATTTGTTCTGTATTTTGTTAAAATTTTGGTCTGAAATTAATAAATGATTAGTAAAGTGCATTGAAATACGTTCATCGTGGAATATGCTATATATAAAATGGATCGATTATTATCATTTGAAAAATTGATAGCATACAATGTTGTGGACAGGAAGACAGCCCATATTCTGGCTATGTCCACCACAGGAAGAGGTTAAGTGTCGTCACATTCTAGTTTTACAAAATGATAACTATATTTGTTGTTTCACGATACACAAATCTGAATTAACGCTCCCAAATTACTATTCCTTTGGTTTCAGTGGTAAAAAATATTTGATTCGATTCGAGGAACCCACCCATCAAAGCTTGGAGTGGTCAGATATCGATTTTTTTGAAAATATTATTAACCACCGGTACTTTTTAGCTGCCTGGCAAAAAGTCGACGGGCTGAGTCTCAAAGCAAATTGCAGATGAAGATGGATACTCTAAAATCAAGTGAGTTTGGTTCTTAGATATTTGACAATCTGACTAAATTATGTTGAACAAAATGTTGAAATATAATAGGGAAATTTTATACTATAGTTGACTGTGGTTAGCATTATTTTTGGGCAATTAATCGATTCTGATAACTGAAGCGGCATTTAAAAAAAAAAAATTGGAATCTGATATGGGGACCATCGAATCTGATGATATGGGGACCATCGAATCTGATGATATGGGGACCATCGAATCTGATGATATGGGGACCATCGAATCTGATGATATGAGGACCATCGAATCTGATGATATGGGGACCATCGAATCTGATGATATGGGGACCATCGAATCTGATGATATGGGGACCATCGAATCTGATGATATGGGGACCATCGAATCTGATGAGTACCTTTAAGTGTCATGGCATTGTAGTTTTATAAATGCTAACTACATTTGTAGTTTATTGGATGTCACTTTACTTTTGTAGTAGTTATTTGGTTAAATGGTATTTTGTGACAATTTTCTGCAAATTGATTGATATGGCACTATTGTGTATTGACAAACCCATTAACACACATCTCGTTCTGTGTTTATTACACGCTTCTTGTCCTAGAATCTGCGAATTTAAAAAAAAACATGACATACAAGGTTTATTCAGAAACGGACAGGGCTTGTTAATGTCATGTGATGATGCTTTTATTTTATAGTTCCAGTTTAAATAGTTAAAGGGGTACTGTACATTAAATCCGGCCATTTATGGGACCATCTCCTTTAGAATATATGCAACAAATGAATGAATTTGAGCCATGGATTAGTGAAAAATACACTCTGTTGAGTATAAAAGGAGATGGTCTCATAAATGGTCGGATTTAGTGTACAGTCCCCCTTTAAAGCAAAAGTCATTTACATTGTGTGATGTAAACAGAATGCTTACGGAACACATGGGGTTTACTTATTTGTAAATATGGACAGCAGTAACACTAATTCTAGGAACGAGCAGGTAATAAATTCTTGGAACAGCTATAACTTTTGGAAGAGAATGAAATCACATCACGTTTTATCCCATGTAATTTCCTGAGAGCAGTGAACAGATATACAGTAATGCCCTAAATAATCGACTCCTTAACCACAGCAGAATTATGGGTAACTTTTCAGGATTTAGTCGGAAATATGGCTTGTTGCCATTCATCAGAAAGCTCTCACTGAGAGCTTTCCGATGAATGGCAACAAGCCATATTTCAGTCGGAAATATGGCTTGTTGCCATTCATCAGAAAGCTCTCACTGAGAGCTTTCCGATGAATGGCAACAAGCCATATTTCCGACTTAATCCTGAAAAATTACCCATAATTCTGCTGCGGTTTAGGAGTCGATTATTTAGGGCATTACTGTATATTGTTGATCGTCTTATTAACCCTTTCATGACCAGAGCTACGCTCGTGCAGTATTCATAATGCTGTGCCAGTGCCTTCTCTCATATATTCAAGTCTCCCATAGGGAGCCTCGCATATATAAGAGAAGCATTGGCTTATAAGGTAAATATTGTTAGGCCAAGGCATTCTCTTTTATATATGAGGCTCCCTATGGGAGACTTGCATATATTCGAGAATGCATTGGCACAGGTTTTCGCAAAATTCAGGAGGCTCCAGTCATGGAAGGGTTAAATTTGTTTCCATGTACAATATACCTGTATTACATATGTATTAATATTAAGGAGATATGTTTCCATGTATAATATACCTGTATTATATATGTATTAATATTAAGGAGATATTATTTTAACACGTCAGTATTTTTATTAATATTCTATAAATATGGATCATTGTCTCCTAGGTCCTCCAGTGTACTCACCTGTATAATCCAAAGAACCAAACACACAAAAAATCTTATCCAAATAAATGTAGTCGGAACGATCATGCGAATCAGGTGACTTTCGTTGGCAATAGCTACATGCATTACAAGTCAAACCTATTACTATCTATTGAGAATATAAATATGGCATATTAAGGACTGTCAAATATTTGTATTGGGGTGGCCAAAAATATAAATCGTGCTTGCAATGGGAAAATCTCAATCACTCTGGCAGGGCGGGAGACAAAACTGAAATCAAAATTGAAATTTTGATGCATGAAACCGTCATTCTATCGCGTTTAAATTATCTTACTATTTTCATGAATTGACAAGGAACACATACGTATGAACAAAGCAGAAGATACATTCATGATATCGCGAATTCGCTCGATGGTGAAAGCTATATGATGACGTTGTTCATTGATTTTCGTTTAAATCGACATGATGACATTTTATGAATGAAAGGAACATGATGAAATCGACAAGCTTCTTTGTATAGTACACATCTCAATCAGATTGTGCACACAGCATCAATAATATAATGGATAATTTCAGTAAATAACTCCACTCTCGACAACAACCAACAGTCTTGACTTTTGAATACTTTCAGTTTGATGTTGGAGTTTATATTCTGTTACTAATTTGTACAAAAGGAACGGCTCCTAACATTTTTTTTTTAGGTTTTAAGTCTGAGGTGGTGAGCTCGTAGTCTGTTTGCATTATGAATCTCTGATTTCTCACATGGCCCGATTTATGACGGACCTAATTTATACACAAAATTGCTAGCTATAGGACACACTCTCTCGATCATTCCTTGTGCATGTCTAAAGTGTAATTAATCATAATCACACCACGATATAAGGCCTAAGGAATACGCATCTATGAAGTTATTTTTATAAGATAAAAAAAGGCACAGATATATGCTAGATTATGCATGTGGTTAAATATGGTTCGTTAGTTACGCTGGTGTATGGTCATATTATATAATGTAGTGTGAATATGTGGCACATGAAGGAGCTGCATAGTATATGATATAGTCTTGATGAATGCTCATTATTGTGCGAGGCCGAAGCTAAGGGGAGAATGGTATTACATGTGAATACATGGTGCATCAATGAGCTGCGCAGAATATGATATACATGTAGTGTTGATGAATGTTATTATATTGTAAAGCATATTAAGCTTTTCTATGTGGAGTATTATGGGCGCACATTACATCGCAATCACTTCATGTTCCATATTGTTATCATTGCTGATTAATCACTTCATGTACCTCCATATTGTTTTCATTGCCGATTAATCACTTCATGTACCTCCATTTTGTTTTCATTGCCGATTAATGTATTAAAGTGGTTAAATAAACTAATATATTGAAATGCAATGATAGATTTATGCCCTTTGTTCGCCCTATTAACCACTTCCATGACTGGACCCCTGTGCCAATGCATTCTCTTATATATCCTTATTATTTATGTGGGCAGTAGCCTCTATACGGGCGCCTGCGGCGCATAAGATACTATGGGTGGCGGGATGGGGTGGTGGGTGGGAACTTATCCTTATTATTTATGTGGTCAGTAGCCTCTATACGGGCGCCTGCGGCGCATAAGATGCTATGGGTGGCGGGATGGGGTGGTGGGTGGGAACCATAGGTCGCCTCGCATATATAAAAGAATGCATTGGCCTAACAAATTATTTTTTTATAATTGTTAAAAAATGTAAGAAAAAATGAAAAAAATGATCATTTGTTTTTAAAGAATGTAAGAAATAATGATAAAAAATGATAAAAATGTAAGAAAATATGATAAAAATTGTTATAGAATGTAAGAAAAAAAATCATTTTCTTTTAAAGAATGTAAGAAATCATGATAAAACATTATAAAACATTGTTAGGCCAATGCATTCTCTTATATATGCGAGGCGACATATGTTCGAGATATGTACATTTATGCCCTTTGTTCCCCCCTATTAACCCTTATGTGACTGGACCCCTGGGCCAATGCATTCTCTTATATATGCAAGTCTACCATAGGGAGCCTCGCTTATATAGAAAACGTTGGCCTAACAATATTTAACTTGACCTTGTAAGCCAGTCCATTATCTTATATATGCGAGGCACGCTATGTGAGACTTGCATATATAAGAAAATGCCCTGGTACAGGCTCTTTAATGCTGTGCCAGAGCAACTAACGTCATGAAAAGGGTTAATAATCTTGGATCCCAGGCTCTGGACAGCATGATCCAATCAAATAGTATGGTTAGCAGAATTATTGATGTTCCCCCCCCCCACCCCCCCCAAATCTTATTAATCGTACTCAATCCGATCAGACGCTCCTAAATTACTATTTCTTTGAGTCGAGGAACCCACCCATCAAAGCTCAGGGTGATTAGATATAAATTTTTGAAGTTTGCTATTTCTATTCTTTGTTGACCAGAACCATGTGGTCAAATGGACGAAGATTAGGATGAAGGTGGATAACTCTAAAATCAAGTTTTAGAGTTATCCATCTTCATCCGCATCATGTTCGTTTGACCACGTGCTTCTGGTCCACAAACAATAGAAATAGCAAACTTCAAAAATAACCCTGAGCTTTGATGGGTGGGTGGGTTCCTAGACTCGAATCAAATAAGTTTTACCCCCGAAGCCAAAGAAATAGTAATTTAGGAGCATTTGATCGGATTGAGTACCTTTAAAACAAATACTACGTCCTTTTTCAGTTATCATTAACCTGTGAATCCCCGTCGCTTCATTAGTGAGCTTGAATCCTGACCCCTTGTGAGTGCGATCCAAGCTACTAATGGTATGGTTAATCACCATAACTGATGCTTTTCCAGTGATGCTAAAACCCTGGTGCCCATAAACCGTGACGGATGTGTCAACCTAGACTCGATACCCTGGTGTCCCAAATCAAAGAATCTCTCCCCAAGGGATTTGCATGTCGGTAAATTTAACACGGTAGTTACAGTAAGGGCTACATTTGAAAGCCGGATATTTTATTTAAGAACGGGTACTTATTACACCCTTGTTACGGGTACTTATTACACCCTTGTTCCAAGAATCATAGTGTTCTTGATGTTCCATATCTACAAATCTGTACAAAACATGAATTCCATACGCATCCCGTTATCATCACCAATATGAATGACATTCCCCTCAACCATGAAACCGGAACTATAAAATAAAAGTGTCACTGACACTGTAGCTCAACTTCGAGAGGGGATAATTTCATGTGTTACAGTCAATTGAGTGATTAGGAATGCGAAGCTGAAATGTCTAAGTAATACTAGATATCAACATGAAGATCTATTTAAAGTAAAATCCAATATGGCCACTGGCAACCAAATATTTGATAACTCTCATCTAGCGGATCAATATCAAAATCAATATGAAGTTTGGTGATGATCAGATAAGGGAGGTGGACTGTAGGGTGTGCTAAAGGATTTAGTCACACAAAAAGTTAAATCCAAAATGGCTGCCAGGTGGCATGTTTTTTAACGAAATTCATGTGATATACAAGATCTTTAGCTCGTTTTGTTGGGATATAAGATTTATGAAACTTGTTTCATAAATTTGATTCACATCTCATCATGGTTGTTGACATTGACATGTAGATGGGATCGAGTCACTTTGAGGTCTACGACTCGTTGTGAATCAAATTTATCAAACTCGTTTCATAAAATCTTGTATCTTGTATCCCATCATTGGAGATCCTCTATATATGATATATAATTTTTTACAATTACAAGGTACAAGGCTCATTATTTATTTTCTATGTGTGGAACTCTCAAAATGTAAGCAAATATTTACTGCTACCAGTAAACTTAATGGCCGCGAACCTGGATAACCCATGGATGAAATGCTCAGATGGACAAAAAACTATTATTTTCAAATAAACAAAGAAATATGACTGTGGAACGCACAGGCAAACATTGCCATTAGGCACTTTTTTTAAAGCACTCCCGATGCCAAACCTCCATAACAATTTTCACTGATATCCCACAAACAGTGGCTGAGATAGTTGAATAGAAAAGCATTGTTTCCAGATAGTAACCCTTTCTATATCCTAAGAGATACACATTGACACATAATTCCCGTAGGAAATGTTCAGATAAGTTCAACAAACTCCCTACCCAATGTTGCCCTATCTGAGAACACTCTATTGCACGGCTTAGCCTTCGGGAAAACAAACAAATATTTAATGCAGTACAGACATATATCATGAGAACAAAAAGATTCCCATGATTCTATCACCTGTATGGATAATGAATTGCTTTGGATTCCGGTCGAGTTATGCGGCAGCATGATATTCCCCACTATATATGTTTAATTAATTATTGACGGATGTAACCAATTAACAGCTGAAATTGACCCCTCCCATGGCACCTGACGCACGAAGAATACCATAGACGAGCATCATTATGTTTACGCAACAACTCAACTGAATTATTGAAAACTCCTCACCACTGCCCCCTCTGCTAGTATCTCATCCCCTTTATCTCTCTCTCTCTCTCTCTCTCTAATCCTCGCTATCTCTCTTTCTCTTTCACTATCTCTCTCTCTCTCTCTCCCTGCTGCTCACGACATAATCATTACTATAATTATAATATTTTCATTCCTTCCCATCCGACCCCCCCCTCTACACTTAATGAAGAGCGGGCGCGAAACAAAAGGGGAGCAAACTTAATAAAAGCCCTTGGGCTTGTTGTTTAATCCCCTTTCCAATCAATCGATCATCTATATTATTATATTTTACTGTAAAATGTCTGTCAAATGTTTAAATATGTTATTATGATTGGAATAAATATGTTTACATCAACAAACTTTAAATTATCTGAACAATGGATGTGAATACTTCTGCACTTGTATTAACCTTTCAGCTTTTATTGCTGAACATCCCTCCAAATGAATAATAGACCATTCTAATGTATACTTTAAAGATGTTCTATCTCTTCGTAAATATGTTTTATATCATTTCCGGGTATGAAATAATAAATAATAAAAGGTCAGCTGACCACAGTGTCCCCCGAAAAGGTGGCAAGTCGATGCCGCTTTGTTGAAGAAATTAAAAAAAATGTTGAAATTTTCTAAGTCGAAAAGGGTTAATAACTCCGTAAAAAAAAAAAAAATTCCCTCATCTATATACATGTTACACATCTCCAATATATGGGTAACAATACTCTGAACTTTCAAATATCTATAATCAAAACTGTAGGAGGAGTTGATTACACCACAAAGGTACCCTCATACAGAAGATTATAAAAAATGTCGAAAAGGGTTAATAACTCTGTCAAAATTTTTGTTTTCCGTCATCTATATACATGTTGCACATCTTCAATATATGGGCAACAATATTCTGAAGTTTCAAATATCTGGGATGAAATCTGTAGGAGGAGATGATTACACCATGAAGGTACTCAAAAGTGTGATGGACGGACGGACGGATTCCATTTCTATAGTCCCCCAAAAATAAATTTTTCGGGGGACAATAAATATAAGTCTATGGCCCCTGTCCGAAAACACTTCTATCAAATAATATTGATTTTATTTCGAAATTTCTGCTATAATACATACAATCAAATAAATCAAATTGAGACATTTTAACAGCTCACAGAGAATCCAAACAACTATATCCACCATTCAGTCTGACCACATTTTACCCAGTGTACGCACCATTCACTTCGTTCTTGGGAGTACAATGATATATCTACAAAATGCTGGTGAATCCACTACTGTAATCATGATTCGCACCTCATCCAAGGTTCATGCCATTGGTGGCGAAATGGGCAATTTTTATTTTTTTGAAAATTGCCCAAGAAAATTTTACGCGACCAAAAAGTTTCAAGTCAAAAGACCACAATCACCTCTCTGATTAGTCCCAACTTTCCTTAACCCTTTACCCAACAGAAGGGCCATGTGCCAATGCATTCTCTTATATATGCGAGTCGACCATAGGTCGCCTCGCATATATAAGAGAATGCATTGGCTTAACACATTAAAAATTATAAAATTGTTAAAGAATGTAAGAAAAAATGGTAAAAAGTGTTAAAAAAAAGATTTTTTTTAGGCCAATGCATTCTCTTATATATGCGAGGCGACCTATGGTCGACTCGCATATATAAGAGAATGCATTGGCACAGGGCATAACTGTAACTATCACAATGTGGTCAAGGAGCCAGTTCCAATGATATCCATATTTGTATGGTTATATTGAGACAGACCGAAGATATTTTAGGCTGTTGAAGCTTTACTTGGCCAGTTTTGGCCGGTTTGTTGGGTAAAGGGTTAAATGTAAACCACGTGGTGAAATCGGTAGGGATAATACTGGTTCACGTCGACGTATAAATGAGCTAGTTAAATCAGTAGGGATAATACTGGTTCACGTCGATGTATAAACGAGCTAGTTAAATCAGTAGGGATAATACTGGTTCACGTTGACATATAAACGAGCTAGTTAAATCAGTAGGGATAATACTGGTTCACGTTGACATATAAACGAGCTAGTTAAATCAGTAGGGATAATACTGGTTCACGTCGACGTATAAACGAGCTAGTTAAATCAGTAGGGATAATACTGGTTCACGTCGACGTATAAATGAGCTAGTTAAATCAGTAGGGATAATACTGGTTCACGTCGACATATAAACGAGCTAGTTAAATCAGTAGGGATAATACTGGTTCACGTTGACATATAAACGAGCTAGTGAAATCGGTAGGGATAATACTGGTTCATGTTGACATATAAACGAGCTAGTTAAATCAGTAGGGATAATACTGGTTCACGTCGACATATAAACGAGCTAGTTAAATCAGTAGGGATAATACTGGTTCACGTTGACATATAAACGAGCTAGTGAAATCAGTAGGGATAATACTGGTTCACGTCGACATATAAACGAGATAGTTAAATCAGTAGGGATAATACTGGTTCACGTCGATGTATAAACGAGCTAGTTAAATCAGTAGGGATAATACTGGTTCACGTTGACATATAAACGAGCTAGTTAAATCAGTAGGGAAAATACTGGTTCACGTCGACATATAAACGAGCTAGTTAAATCAGTAGGGAAAATACTGGTTCACGTCGACGTATAAATGAGCTAGTTAAATCAGTAGGGAAAATACTGGTTCACGTCGACATATAAACGAGCTAGTTAAATCAGTAGGGATAATACTGGTTCACGTCGACGTATAAATGAGCTAGTTAAATCAGTAGGGATAATACTGGTTCACGTCGACATATAAACGAGCTAGTTAAATCAGTAGGGAAAATACTGGTTCACGTCGACGTATAAATGAGCTAGTTAAATCAGTAGGGATAATACTGGTTTACGTCGACGTATAAATGAGCTAGTTAAATCAGTAGGGATAATACTGGTTCACATCGACGTATAAATGAGCTAGTTAAATCAGTAGGGATAATACTGGTTCACGTCGACATATAAACGAGCTAGTTAAATCAGTAGGGATAATACTGGTTCACGTCGACGTATAAATGAGCTAGTTAAATCAGTAGGGATAATACTGGTTCACGTCGACATATAAACGAGCTAGTTAAATCAGTAGGGAAAATACTGGTTCACGTCGACGTATAAATGAGCTAGTTAAATCAGTAGGGATAATACTGGTTCACGTTGACATATAAATGAGCTAGTTAAATCAGTAGGGATAATACTGGTTCACGTCGACATATAAATGAGCTAGTTAAATCAGTAGGGATAATACTGGTTCACGTCGACGTATAAATGAGCTAGTTAAATCAGTAGGGATAATACTGGTTCACGTCGACATATAAATGAGCTAGTTAAATCAGTAGGGATAATACTGGTTCACGTCGACATATAAATGAGCTAGTTAAATCAGTAGGGATAATACTGGTTCACGTCGACGTATAAATGAGCTAGTTAAATCAGTAGGGATAATATTGGTTCACGTCGACATATAAATGAGCTAGTTAAATCAGTAGGGATAATACTGGTTCACGTCGACATATAAATGAGCTAGTTAAATCAGTAGGGATAATACTGGTTCACGTCGACGTATAAATGAGCTAGTTAAATCAGTAGGGATAATACTGGTTCACGTCGACGTATAAATGAGCTAGTTAAATCAGTAGGGATAATACTGGTTCACGTCGACGTATAAATGAGCTAGTTAAATCAGTAGGGATAATACTGGTTCACGTCGACATATAAACGAGCTAGTTAAATCAGTAGGGAAAATACTGGTTCACGTCGACGTATAAATGAGCTAGTTAAATCAGTAGGGATAATACTGGTTTACGTCGACGTATAAATGAGCTAGTTAAATCAGTAGGGATAATACTGGTTCACATCGACGTATAAATGAGCTAGTTAAATCAGTAGGGATAATACTGGTTCACGTCGACATATAAACGAGCTAGTTAAATCAGTAGGGATAATACTGGTTCACGTCGACGTATAAATGAGCTAGTTAAATCAGTAGGGATAATACTGGTTCACGTCGACATATAAACGAGCTAGTTAAATCAGTAGGGAAAATACTGGTTCACGTCGACGTATAAATGAGCTAGTTAAATCAGTAGGGATAATACTGGTTCACGTCGACATATAAATGAGCTAGTTAAATCAGTAGGGATAATACTGGTTCACGTCGACATATAAATGAGCTAGTTAAATCAGTAGGGATAATACTGGTTCACGTCGACGTATAAATGAGCTAGTTAAATCAGTAGGGATAATACTGGTTCACGTCGACATATAAATGAGCTAGTTAAATCAGTAGGGATAATACTGGTTCACGTCGACATATAAATGAGCTAGTTAAATCAGTAGGGATAATACTGGTTCACGTCGACGTATAAATGAGCTAGTTAAATCAGTAGGGATAATACTGGTTCACGTCGACATATAAATGAGCTAGTTAAATCAGTAGGGATAATACTGGTTCACGTCGACATATAAATGAGCTAGTTAAATCAGTAGGGATAATACTGGTTCACGTCGACGTATAAATGAGCTAGTTAAATCAGTAGGGATAATACTGGTTCACGTCGACGTATAAATGAGCTAGTTAAATCAGTAGGGATAATACTGGTTCACGTCGACGTATAAATGAGCTAGTTAAATCAGTAGGGATAATACTGGTTCACGTCGACATATAAACGAGCTAGTTAAATCAGTAGGGATAATACTGGTTCACGTTGACATATAAACGAGCTAGTTAAATCAGTAGGGATAATACTGGTTCACGTTGACATATAAACGAGCTAGTTAAATCAGTAGGGATAATACTGGTTCACGTTGACATATTAACGAGCTAGTTAAATCAGTAGGGATAATACTGGTTCACGTCGACATATAAACGAGCTAGTTAAATCAGTAGGGATAATACTGGTTCACGTTGACATATTAACGAGCTAGTTAAATCAGTAGGGAAAATACTGGTTCACGTCGACGTATAAATGAGCTAGTTAAATCAGTAGGGAAAATACTGGTTCACGTCGACGTATAAACGAGCTAGTTAAATCAGTAGGGATATATGTTGAAGCACGAATGCCTCACTATTCCAGCCTTTACGCAAAGATCCAGTATGGGGGGGTTTTTCATAAATTTTAATCGACTTTATCATATAAATCAAGACAAAATGCTATATTGATTGGAAAGAATGATATCTTATGGTCATAATGATGTTTTATAATCTAACATTTATATTACACATTACGCACAGAATACGTAGGACCAACTCACATTTGATCTGCATTTGTTTATGCTCAGAGAAGAACTGAACTGTTTGTTACGAAGTTGCAAGGTAAAATTAGTTTGTATTATTTTGAAATTATGTAAACATTGTGATCTTCTAATATATATTTTGGGACTTCTGTCTGTCTGTTTGTCTGTTTATTAGCAATGGCCGGGAAAACTGCCAGACGTATTTCGACAAAATTTGATACCTAGGGATACTTTTGTCTGGGGAGTGTTTTGGACAGGTCAAATCATGACCCCGACCTGACCTTCAAAATGGTCAATTCAAGGTGTTCAATTCGATGTTAGATCTGGATGAAAGCAGAGGGGAAACAGCCCGGACGAAGTCGCGCCCACCAGCTAGTAAAATATATTTTTCACTTTAAATTACTACTGTCAGTAAACCCATTCATGACCGGAGCTTCCTGAAATTTATGATAACCCTGTACCAATGCATTCTCTTATATATGCGAGTTGCCCATAGGGCACCTCGCATAGAAAAGAGAATGCCTTGGCCTAACAATATCTACCTTGATCTTGCAAGCCAGTGCATTCACTTATATATGCAAGTCTCCCATATGAGGCTCCCTATGGGAGACTCGCATTTATAAGAGAATGCACTGGCACAGTATCTTTAATGCTGCACCAGCACAGCTCGCGTCATGAAAGTGTTAAAAACTATGACATTCAGGGGAGATAAATCAGGCAATTTTCCTATATCCAAACATACAGAGTTCGCCTGCACTGAATACGAATGAAAATCATTTTAAGCATCCCAAGTTTTAACTTGTTTGTGAACTATCAGTTCTGTAAAATAATTTATTGCACACCCAATGGCTTATTTGTGCGAAATACAGCAAAATACAGAAGATTTCAAAACGTTCAATAAACAATTGTGTATTGTTCTTGAAGAATACAAACCGATTACGTAAACAACGTCATTGGCGACTCAACCGTAAGAGACAATTTCTTCACTAAATTATTAGATATAGTCTACATTAAGCACACGTTTGTTCAATTAAATAAACAATATAGACCTAAATTTTAGTATAGCACAAGCTACAACCATCAGGGTGGGCAATAAACATAGAACAACACAGATGTGTGAACATGTTAACGTTATTGCACTCATTTGTCGTCCCGCGAGGTAAAACTCAAATCTCCGGTTCTCGTTTTACCATCGCGTCACAACAAACTCGTGCAATAACGTTATCATGTTCGCACACTTGTGTCGTTCTATCTATTTATTACACGCTTGTTCCCAGAAATACAGTGTTATTGCTGTTCCATATTTACAAATACGTATGGAACGTAAAATGACGTTCGCCTCAACTATGAAACCAGAACTATAAAATAAAAGCATCATTGCACATGACAAAACAGACTGTGCCTAAAAAAACCTTCTAAGCCTGTATTTTTAATGCACGGATTCTAGGACGCAAAGCGTGTAATAAACACATTAAACCATCAAACCAGTAATGTCACATTTAACGCAGGCTACACTGAGAGTTATGCCTCCCCAGATACTTATTTTTCTACCCTCCTACAACACGTGAAATCATATACAACTACCATAGGGGTATCAGGGTGATTTAATTCACAAAATATGTATCATCGTAATACTTTATTTAACGAAGATCATGAAACAAGTTCAAATATATTCAGGTACACTCCGAACGAATGGAATGTACATTAACTGCAAAATACATAAGTATACAAATTTGAGTCTGCACATACGAAGGTTCGGATTAAAGAACTTAACAGGATCCAAACCAACGCTTCTCTAAATGTCATTAAAGGGATTTTCATTGATCAGTATTGTTATGTTTGATATCAAGAATGTTCAATTTAATGTATTAGCAATGTCCAAATCCAACATTTGTTTGTAGAAATATTGTGAGAAATTTCAGTATAAATTTTTCCGTAATTTCAAAGATACTGTTTTATTAGAAAGATTGTAAGAAATTTCATAAAATTCCTCAGTAGTCATCAAGAATAAGAGATTCATTGTCCATTGAATGTATTGGCACTTAGGTTAAATTATGAAGAAAAGTTTCAATTATATGGCACCAGATAGAATTATAAAGTAAATCTAATGTTTTTATTACATAACATTATCACTGCGTATGAACAGAACCAATTATTTCTACATGTTTTCATAGTACTGTAAATCGAGGCGGAGAAAGAGAAAATAAGTCAGAACTGTGAGTAGAATTATGTTATTTTCTCGCAAACATCAGAAAAATAACATCCGAAACTTGCTGTCCTCATATCGGTGATACAATAGGCTATTTCTATTCCAAATTTGTCTCAAAAACAGATGTGGACAATACAACGATGAACATCCTAATTTCACAAACATGTCGGCAAGATTTGTTTTCAAACCGCTATTTATCAATGTTTAGGCATAAAATGACACTGAACCTGATCTCTAAAACACCGTCAGTTATCACCGGCGATGCATAGATGTTGAAATCTACATTGTTTGTTGTTATAACTCCATAAAATCATTTTTCAGTGACCTTGAATTACAGCACTATGAAACAGCATACAAATAATCACTACCGTCCACAGTGATAATATGAAGATCATAAGGTTTGCATGTTATTAACATTAAAAGTAGCACTACTATATAGCATGCAAAGACAATACAAAAGATGTGGCTATTGTCGTTTACCTATGCCTCCGTAACAACTTGGTATGCAAAAATATATATCTAAGGATTCAACTCAATGGTGGGAAGAACAAAAGACAGAAAAAGCAAAATGTAATAATTCATCGTGCTTTTCTTATCATATCACAATATCAGACAGAGAGCCTGAATCTATGTGAATAAACACGCAGGTTACTTGTAGCAGAGCTCCTTGAAATCTGGGAGTAGCCATTAAAGGCATGGAAAGAACTTTATATGAGTTCTAAAAGAAACAAAAGGTCTTCGAAGTGGGTTTATTACGTCATGTTGGGAATGTCGCGTCGTCGTAGAAATGAAATATAATTGACAAATCTCGAGACATACATCCGTTAGGATTTTCGTCGGCTTTTCAAAAAGACTGGATAAATGTAATGACCTAATCTACTACAGTAATGCCCAAAGTAATTGACCACTTAACCACAACAGAATTATGGGTAATTTTTCAGGATTTAGTCGGAAATATGGCTTGTTGCGATTCATCGGAAAGCTCTCGGCGAGAGCTTTCCGATGAATGGCAACAAGCCATATTTCCGACTAAATCCTGAAAAATTACCCATAATTCTGCTGTGGTTAAGTGGTCAATTACTTTGGGCATTACTGTAACTTATAATTTATAACCAAGGTCAAACAAACCTACTATTCAAGCTACAAGTTACCGTTTCAAGCTCTCTATCATCATTATTGAATAAACACAAATTTAACTGACCTGCTGTTCAAGTCTCATTATATCTTGGTGTAAGCAGAGAGGGTGTCGGCAATCAATGAGTACATGCTTCAGGATAAATAGCAAAATAAAAAATCCAGGACATAAAACAATTCATGAATTGAGTTTTTATTTCAAGCCAAATTTATCAGCTTCAGTGCGTGCAAGTTTATGCCAAATCACACAAAAGGAACACTGCTGTTGTAGAAATATCTTTGCTCTCATCTTTCATCGATAGAAAACAGAACAGGCCTTCAAGTCAGAAACAGCAAACAAAGTCATAATGAAGTATTTTAATACAAGGCCACATGTATTCACATCTCTCTGTCTTCTAGCAAGAAAATTATAAATGTTTCTACCATTGGTAAGAGTAATGATGAAATAATAGCTGTCAATAGACCATCATCATTTATACTCAACAGAATATATGCAACAAATGAATGAATTAGAGCCATTGATTAATACAAAATACATTCATGTGCTCTATGAATGATGGGGCCTCGGTGGCTCAATCGGTTAGGGGTACTCCAAGTCGTTTCTCCCTCCAGCGCTGGCGATAAGGGTTCAAATCCACATGTTTCCATCGTGGACTTTGTAACTCAAAATCGTTATCTGGTGGAGTTGCCAGTTACTCGCAGGTGGTTTGCCGCACATGGTTGACGAGTTTATCAGCCATTGAAATCACTGTTAGATTAGTCGCAAGTGTGCGGATTTCCTCCACCATTAAACTGGCAATGTCGTGATATGGCCTTAGTTGCTAAAGCGACAAAAACCCCAATCAATCAATCAGTCAATCTATGAATGATGACTTGAGTCATTAACTCATTTTCATTATAATTACCATGTTATTTGCATCGTTCATAGAGCACATGGGTGTATTTTTGAACTAATCCATGGCTCAAATTCATTCATTTGTTGCATCTGTTGAGTATAAAAGGTGATGGTCCCATAAATGGCTGGATTTAGTGTCCAGTCCACCTTTAACCCTTTACCCAACAAACCGGCCAAAAATGCCCATATAAAGCTTCAACAGCCTAAAATATCTTGGGTCTGTCTCAATAAAACGATACAAATATGGATATCATTGGAACCGGCTCATTGACCACATTGTGATGGTTACAGTTATGCCCTGTGCCAATGCATTCTCTTATATATGCGAGTCGACCATAGGTCGCCTCGCATATATAAGAGAATGCATTGGCCTAAAAAATTATTTTTTTTAACACTTTTTACCATTTTTTCTTATAATATTTACTACATTCTTTGACAATTTGATCATTTTTAATGTGTTAAGCCAATGCATTCTCTTATATATGCGAGGCGACCTATGTTGAAAATTTAACTGACCTAATAGGATAAATAGCAAAATAAAACATCCAGGACATAAAAAAATTCATGAATTGAGTTTTTATTTCAAGCCAAATTTATCAGCCTCAGTGCGTGCAAGTTTATGCCAAATCACACAAAAGGAACACCGCTGTTGTAGAAATATCTCATTTAGCCAATTAACTTCTTTTTTGTTTTGCTCTCATCTTTCATCGATAGAATACAGAACAGGCCTTCAAGTCAGAAAGAGCAAACAAAGTCATGGTTGACGAGTTTATCAGCCATTGAAATCACTGTTAGATTAGTCGCAAGTGTGCGGATTTCCTCCACCATTAAACTGGCAATGTCGTGATATGGCCTTAGTTGCTAAAGCGACAAAAACCCCAATCAATCAATAAGTCAATCTATTAATGATGACTTGAGTCATTAACTCATTTTCATTATAATTACCATGTTGTTTGCATCGTTCATAGAGCACATGTATGTAATTTTGAACTAATCCATGGCTCAAATTCATTCATTTGTTGCATCTGTTGAGTATAAAAGGTGATGGTCCCATAAATGGCTGGATTTAGTGTCCAGTCCCCCTTTAACCCTTTACCAAACAAACCGGCCAAAAACGCCCATATAAAGCTTCAACAGCCTAAAATATCTTGGGTCTGTCTCAATAAAACCATACAAATATGGATATCATTGGAACCGGCTCATTGACCACATTGTGATGGTTACAGTTATGCCCTGTGCCAATGCATTCTGTCGACAATGGGTCGCCTCGCATATATAAGAGAAAGCATTGGCCTAAAAAAATATTTTTTAACACTTTTTACCATTTTTTGACAATTTGATAATTTTTAATGTGTTAAACCAATGCATTCTCTTATATATGCGAGGCAACCTATGGTCGACTCGCATATATAAGAGAATGCATTGGCACAGGGCCGTTCTGTTGAGTAAAGGGTTAATTCACTTCTACAATTTAATAGAGCAGGACTTGACTCAAGTTTGATTGTCTTAAAATAGGTCAAAATTAGTATTAACCCTTCCATGACTGGAGCATCCTGAAATATTTTGAAAACCCTGTGCCAATGCATTCTCTTATATATGCAAGTCTCCCATAAGGAGCCTCACATATATAAGAGAATGCATTGGCCCTAACAATATTTACCTTGACCTTGTAAGCCAGTGCATTCTCTTGTATATGTGAGGCTCTCTATTATATAAGATAATGCACTGGCACAGGATCTTTAACACTGCACCAGCGCAACTCCCGTCATGAAAGGGTGACAAGTTCTCTGAGCTAAAAGGCTAATAAGAATCATAATGATAATTTTTACCATCTCTGACACTAAAACTGGTCATTTCCTTCAATATGTTTGTATCCAATTTTGTGTTAACCCTTTACCCAACAATCCGGCCAAAAACGGCCAAATAAAGGTCTGTCTCAATAACACCATACAAATATGGATATCATTGGAACCGGTTCATTGACCACATTGTGATGGTTACACTTATGCCCTGTGTCAATGCATTCTCTTATATATGCGAGTCGACCATAGGTCGCCTCGCATATATAAGAGAATGCATTGGCCTAAAAAAACTCTTTTTTTAACACTTTTTACCATTTTTTCTTACATTCTTTAACAATTTTATAATTTTTAATGTGTTAAGCCAATGCATTCTCTTATATATGCGAGGCGACCTATGGTCGACTCGCATATATAAGAGAATGCATTGGCACAGGGCCGTTCTGTTGGGTAAAGGGTTAACCAAAACAGTGTTGCGCATGAAAGTTGAACCGTAAATGCTTTATCCATTATATCCTATCATTCACTGTACATGCATTCAGATCATTGTCTTCATTCAAATATTCATTCATTCATAAATATATATTTACACATTACATTTGAGTTTGCTTGTGGTTCGAGTTGCAAATAGATTGCATTAAAGTAATATATCAGACACAATGTCGTGATCCCATCCATAGATTTCACAGATTATTAATTAAAGGTACTCAATCTGATCAGACGCTCCTAAATTACTATTTCTTTGGTTTTGGGCAGCTGTTTTGGGGGTAAAAAATATTTGTCGAGTCGAGGAACCCACCCATCAAAGAGAGTGATCAGATATTGATTTTTGAAGTTCGTTATTTCTCGAGATGTGTAATAATATGTGGCCCAGAAACACGTGGTCAAACGGAGGGTGTCGGACAAAATTGCAGATGAAGATGGATAACTCTAAAATCAAGTGGTAATAAGGTCAAATTTCGTGATACTTTAGTGATAATACGGCCATATTTTGTTGATAAATAACAAGTTTTCGGAAATTTTATAAACCATAGTTGACAGTGGTTAGCATTATTTTGCTGCAATAAATCAATTCTGATAACTAAAGCGTATTTTGAAAATATGTTGTTGTTGTTGTATCTTGATGGTATGGGGACCGTCTGATCAGATTGAGTAACTTTAAGTTGAGTATGCTGCATTTTTACACTAAACATTGCTTGCATTAGTATTTATCGCAAATAATTTGAATTAAAAGGAACAAAAATAAGGATAAATAAATTCCAAACACATCAAAACAACTGAACGTAAGATAATAAAATTGGAGCCGGAAATGATCCTCGAATTCGCCATGAAGGTTGACAAAAGATCTGTGCTGACAATTTTCATGTAGATAAAATATCAGTAGTGGATATTAGTGAGAGAACCACATTTTATTATGAGACAGATTGCAGACTAGTTTCTCATTCAAAAGCAAGCCTTGAAATAGTGTGTCTGTCATTTGCAGAATGAGGTCCACAGAAGGTGAATTTAGTGATGCTACCCCACATAGCGGGCTAGCATCACCAAATTCACCCTCTGGGAACCTCATTCTGCTGAGGTTTAAGCAGAATGAGGTCCCCAGAGGGTGAATTTGGTGATGCTAGCCCGCTATGCAGGGTATCATCACTAAATTCACCCTCTGGGGACCTCATTCTGCAAATGACAAAGACACACTATTTCAAGGCTTGTTCAAAAGTCAGCAGTTAATTTAGTTTACGATCTAGATCCTTGTTAAATGTCCAATCCTCGATGTGTTGTGTCTAACATTTGCAGAATGAGGTCCCCAGAGGGTGAATTTAGTGACACTATCACCCACAGCGGGCTAACATCAGCATATTTCCCCTCTCAGGACATCATTCTGCTTAGGCCTCAACTGCAATGAGAGACCTGGGATCAGATTGAAGTTCCCCAGTTGAAGTTGGTGATGTTCACCCATTAATCACCTCATTTATGCAGTTTATCTTCTGCAAATTAGGGGATAGGGAAACTAAAGAGAAAGGAAAAAATTAACAAACAACATTGTTAATTTGAGACTATAGATACTTCCCAGAAGATGGGGCCTAAGCATGGCGGGATAGTATCACTAAATTCAGCCTCTGGGGACCTCATTTTGCAAAAATGTTAGCCACCCTATAACCAGGCTGCTATATCCCCTAATTTGCAGAAGATAAATAACATAATCGAGGTGACTAATGAGTGAACATCACCAACTGGGGAACTCCAATCTGATCCTAGATCTCCCATAGCAGTTAAGGCCTAAGCAGAATGAGGTTCCCAGAGGCTGAATTTGGTGATGCTAGCCCATCGTGCAGGATAACGTTACTAAATTCACCCTCTGGGAACCTCATTTTGCAAATGTCAGACACACTATTTCCAGGCATGGACATAAGCATAGGGTATGTTTAGGTGGCAAGCTGATTTTAAAAGTCTGAAAAATTTAGTATTATACATTAATGGAAAGCTTATTAGAAGGAAATTCCATTGGAGAATTTCTTCGAAAAACAATTGGTTGTATGATCAATCTATATATAATATACGTTGATGGTTGTATGATGCAAAGGTCATTATTATCACACGTCTATCTGTGAACATTTCCATCAAAATTTCATTTGATTGAAACTATAGCGATTTTCATTTCAAATTGAGTCACTGCAATCTAAACTGTCCGCTCAAGTAGATGCCAAAAAAAAACAAGCAAATTTCCCCACGTTCTGTCTGGGTGTCAGTCAGTAAAAAAGATATAGAATATAATAAGAATATTTTTTTTTCCTCTTGAAAGCATTTTGATAAGTTTTTCGATAAGTCTGTTTCTTTAAAGTTTCCAATTTCTTACGGTTCCAACTCATAATCAATTTAAATTTTAACACAAAGTATGTAAGTAATAAGGACTCTTCGACGATCTTCCGTGAGTCACGTGATGAAGGCTGATCCTCTCGGGATCTCGACACTGTCAGAATGTATCTCCACGAACACAAGCAGCACGTTTCAGTAGGGAACAATCACAGGTTACACTGGTGTAAATACTATAGCCAGCTCCCCCTGCGGTTGCGGGAGGAGTATAGAGTTTCACAGTTAAAACACTCTGGGCTGTGATTGGTTGCATGAATTAAATGTAAACTGTTGACAAAAATTCAAGGAATCATTCTCCCACAAACTTCATTTGCCAAGAGGCCCATTCATTAAAGGTGAAGTCTGTTGTGGCTGTTTAGAAATTTTAAGTGTGATTGAAAAAATGACAATATTTTTTTAGTGCGGAACTGACCCTAGTCATGAAAAAACGAAAATTTGAAGTGGATTCCCTGCTAGACGGTGTTGATTTTTTTATTGGGAAAGTTTCCACAGATGTCAAGCTCACATAATCCGAAGGCAGTTTGAACAGTTTCCATTTGACCTCTGATGCAGATCAACAAACGTTAACATTGAAGCCTATGGGAAATATTTACACCAGTGTAACCCACACTATGGTGTCTATCATCAGTACTCTTCCTCCTATTTAAAATATATTCCATATTAATTTATATACCATTTGAAAGAATAAGCTCCAAAACATTGTATTTTCAACTAATTCGATGTGATAACTGTGAACATGTTGTTTTTATTGAGAAACTGGCGTCTGTTCTATTATCAAATTTATGCACAATGTCAATTATTTTCAATAGAAGAGGAATAACTCTTTTAGATATAGAGTTATTCCCCTTCTATTGAAAATGCATTTATAGTTTGAAATCTGTCGAATTCTGGGAGCCATAACAGGGGAAATGTTTCTAGGATTTCAGTTATTTTCTATTACTCTCTGGGCACATTATGAGGCCCAGATGTTCCAAATGGTGATGAATTATAGAATTTTAATTATATTTTATGGCATAGATTGAGTTGCTGACATAATCAAGCTCAAATTTTGTGTACATACCTTATCTACACCGGACATTGTGAAGGTGTACCTACCTTATCTACACCGGACATTGTGAAGGGTGTACCTACCTTATCTACATCGGTCTTTGGGAAGCTTGATTGTAACACTTTGAAGTTGTTGATATACGCATGCTCAAGTTTTGTGTACCTACCTTATCTACATCGGTCTTTGGGAAGCTTGATAGTAACACAAGTTTTGAAGTTGTTGATATACTTATGCTGACAGGTTTGAGCGCGTATTTATGTTTTAATTGGAAGAAATGAATTTTTTGTTATGATAAATTCTAATAACATGGGTGGGAATATGGATGTTGACAAACGAATTTCAAGAAACTTAAAAGCATTTGGTAGTGTGTTTAAGGTGGCGATACGCGGTTGGCTAAGCATGGAGTACTTACTTAATGCACGTCCGTCCTGGGAGAATAATTATTGGAGAAATCCTGATTTAAAAAATTTGGCGAGGCGAAAAATTAAAATGGCTTCCAACATTAATAGTACATCATGCCTGTTGGAATTTGGTGTAGTAATCTTGTACTGTGCATTTGTTTGAAAGGGTTCGAAGGGATGAGAAATTTGTTATTCGTGATGATATTGACTATAGCTATATATGTGAGTTAATTACTTTGATTAAATTGAAGGTAATTGTTGATTAGCAGTGGTGTGTGCTTTGGAACTATTTTGTTGATGGCGGTGATTAGAGTTGTGGGATTTGTGGGCGTGGCTAAAGGTCGATAGCATCTGAGAGTTCAGCTCGCACAGCGTTCAGTTTAGATACTTAAAACCGATTTCGCGGTTGAAAAATTCGATTTCCAGCAAGTCGTGTATGCTCTGATCGATGGAATAATCGTTTAAACGCCAAACGACATAGAAACACTTATTTGGAAACACATGTCATACGTCAATCAACAGAGATGATGGCCAAAATGGTGCATGCAGTTAAAAAAAAAAATTCATGTATATTATATAGTTTATTTAATTCAGTCGCAAATGGCCCATATGATAGAAATATCAATTATATGTAATACAGAATGTCTTTCCAATGTTTGAAAAGATAAGATTCTTTCTTATCAACATAGGAACAGAGCTCACAACATTCCTGGCGTACATCCCACTTGCGCTACATCTCCATTCATATGCCATAAACTTCCAATAGGCATTGTTATAACATACAATAATGGGTGAAATTTTCCCACAAAGTACAGCTGCAAAGTACAACAATATAATGATGAAATATACGATGAAAAAGATGGCGTTTTACATCAAATGAGCACTCGTAAAAAAATTCATGAGGATATTGGAACGGGAACAAATTGATCTATATTGCCTCATAATATCATCATCAAACGAACGCGATTTGATTGATTGATTTTATTTGGTACAGAGTACCAGGGATAACACAAGAAAGTCTAGCACGCGCCGTTAGGGAGAGTCGTTTCTTGAAGTATCCATCCAGGCACACTATCTGACTCAGACAGGCACACTCAGCCAGTTTTGCGATTTTGTTCGATCCACCGGGATTCGAACTGACGGCGCGCACCTGGTCGTTCGTAGAGCAATTGTCTGTCACTGGTGCAGAAGGGTTATTTCACTTTACCGATTGCGCTAACGGAGCTCTCTATAATGATGTTGACGGCTAAATATGGGGAATTTACTTGTACATGTGTCAGTTTCAGTAATTATTAAATTGAGTACCGGTATATTACTGACCCCCCCCCCCCCCCCGCATTAATAGTTACTTGTTAAGTAAATTGTTTATCCTCATGCAACGTCACGTCAAATGCGTTGCATGTATACCTTGGTTAATAAACTGCTTTACTCGTATTTAAATGAGGGAAAAAATAGTTGGACTCTCAAGTTTATCTAAACTACAGTCCATAGGTAAAACATAGGTTCGAACGGAAGCAATTGATTTTTAAATTGATTTCAGTTTTGTCATCATTCTGCTTTTCTAATAAATTGGTTATTGTAAACGTCATCCAATTAGAAAATTATAAGTGGGTTATAAGTGGCACTTTTTGGTACATTGTGCGCTATAACTGGGCGAGGCACATTTTGTACATTGTGCGTTATAAGTGAGCGTGGCACTTTTTGGTACAGTGTGTGTAATAAGTGGGCGTTTCCAAAGTGGGCAATGACAAAAAAACATTTTTCAGCGCCTCGCTTCGCTCGGACTGCGTAGTGAAGATGCGCAAACTTTGACTCTCAAAGTAACCCGACCAACGGAGATATAGCGTGCGGATGGGTTCAGACTTTTGGAAAATTCCTCCGTAAATGGCTGTATTTGAGTGCGCATCACCAAGCTATTTTTTGTATCGTATGTCGGCGGACGACAAAAAACTAATTTTTTCAACGCCTCGCTTCGCTGGGACTATGTAATGAAGATGTGCAAACATTGACCGCTGTACTCTCAAAGTAACCCGGCCAACGGAGAGATAGCGATAGGAAAAAAGATAGGAAATCTTGAGCACGAATCCTCCACAAAATTCTTAGGAATCCATATTGATGAAAACCTGACTTTCAAAAAACATGTGTCCTCTGTTTGTTCTAAAATGGTGAATGCCATATACCACATCAATAAAGTTAAACACTTCTTTCCTGGTAGCGCACTTAAAACATTATACTATGCTCTAATACAAAGCCATCTTGTCTACGGTGTTCAAATATGGGGACACGTCCCTGCGGTCAAAAAAATTTTCATGCTTCAAAAACGCGCGATACGAGTTTTATGTAATAAAAAATATAGAAGCCACACAGAACCTCTTTTTAAAAAAGAAAATATACTCAAAATATACGACATCCACAAAGTCCAAGCGGCTGTTTTCATGCATGATTGGTATCATATGCGCTTAATAGAATCATTCACCGACATGTTTACCAAACGCAAAAACGGACCAGACACCCGGCAAAAGCACCCACTATTTTTTTAAAAACCAAGAACATCTTGGTCCCAACAACTACCATTCCATTCTTATCCAACTACATGGAACAACTTGGATAATGAATTTACATCATACCAATCCAGACACACATTCAAACGCCGTGTACATGCCGATTGCATTAAAAAATATGCTGCAACAATTAAATGCAACAATCAAAGATGTCCCGACTGGGTGGTAGCTCGTCAATAGTGTAACCTCCCGTACATATATCGCAATCTACAACCTCACTCAGCACACTCCTACTCGACTTCCAAAGAACATGACACTGACAAGAAAGAGACAAACCATCGAGTAACCAATAAACGATTTATATATACGTATACCCTCCATTATATAATTATATAATCCTATAAATGGAACCATTATGTAATACATAATTTCATAGCCGTGCATTGTACAATAAATCTTGACCGCCTATATATGTTAACATTTATTCATCTCTAAGGGGGTGACAGTAAGACAGTCTAGCCTGACTATGCCACCCCCTCGAATATACATTACAATATTTGTCAAATGTATTATGTATTAATTTATATATGTATATTGAAATAAAATATCCTATCCTATCCTATCCTAGCGTGCGGGTGGGTTCAGACTTTTGAAAAATTCCTCCGTAAATGGCTGTATTTGAGTGCGGCATCACTAAGCTATTTTTGGTATCGTATGTTGGCGGACGACAAAATAGTTTTTTCAGCGCCTCGCTTCGCTCGGACTAGGCAGTGTAGATGCGCAAACTTTAACCGCTGTACTCTCAAACTAACCCGGCCAACGGAGAGATAGCGTGCGGGTGGGTTCAGACTTTTGGAAAATGGCTGTATTTGAGTGCTGCATCACTAAGATATTTTTGTTATAGTATGTTAGCGGACGAAAAAAAATAAGTGGGTGTGGCACTTTTTGGTACAGTGTGCGTTAAAAGTCAGCGTGGCACTTTTTGGTACAGTGGGCGTGGCACTTTTTGGTACAATGTGCGGTAAAAGTGTGCGTGGAACTTTATGGTACAGTGTGCGTCAAATGTGGGCGTGGCACTTTTTGGTACAATGTGCGTTAAAAGTGGGCGTGGCCCTTTTTAGTACACATTTTAGTTCAGTGTGCGTTAAAAGTGTGCGTGGCAATTTTTGGTACACTTTTTGGTACAGTGTGCGATAAAAGTGTGCGTGGCACTTTTTGGTACACCACACTTTTTGGTACAGTGTGTGTTAAAAGTGCGCGTGGCACTTTTTGGTACAGTGTGCGTTAAAAGTCAGCGTGGCACTTTTGTGTACAGTGTGCGTCAAATGTGGGCGTGGCACTTTTTGGTACAATGTGCGTTAAAAGTGGGCGTGGCACTTTTTTGTACAGTGTGCGTCAAATGTGGGCGTGGCACTTTTTGGTACAATGTGCGTTAAAAGTGGGCGTGGCACTTGTTGTTACATTGTGCGTTAAAAGTGGGAGTGGCACTTTTTGGTACAATCTGCGATAAAAGTGGGCGTCGCACTTTTACGCCCACATTTAGCACACTGTACCAAAAAGTGTACCAAAAAGTGCCACGCCCACTTTCAGCGCACGCTGTTCCAAAAAGTGCCACGCCCACTTTTAGCGCACACTGTACCAAAAAGTGTACCAAAAAGTACCACGCCCACTTTTAGCGCACACTGCACCAAAGAGTGTACCAAAAAGTGCCACGCCCAATTTCAGCGCACGCTGTTCCAAAAAGTGCCACTCCCACTTTTAGCGCACGCTGTACCAAAAAGTGTACCAAAAAGTGCCACGCCAACTTTTAGCGAACGCTGTACCAAAAAGTGTACCAAAAAGTACCACACCCACTTTTAGCGCACAGTGCACCAAAAAGTGTACCAACAAGTGTCACGCCCACTTTTAGCGCACACTGTACCAAAAAGTTTTCCAAAAAGTGTACCAAAAAGTGCATGCCCACTTTCAGCGCACGATGTGCCAAAAAGTGTTCCAAAAAGTGCCACGCCCACTTTCAGCGCACGCTGTACCAAAAAGTGTACCAAAAAGTGCCATGCCCACTTTCAGCGCACAATTGCCAAAAAGTGTACCAAAAAGTGCCACGCACACTGTACCAAAAAGTGCCACGCCCACTTTTAGCGCACACTGTACCAAAAAGTGCCAAGCCCACTTTACCAAAAAGTGCCACGCCCACTTTCAGAGCACGCTGTTCCAAAAAGTGCCACTCCCACTTTTAGCGCACGCTGTTCCAAAAAGTGTACCAAAAAGTGCCACGCCAACTTTTAGCGCACACTGTACCAAAAAGTGTACCAAAAAGTACCACGCCCACTTTTAGCGCACACTGCACCAAAAAGTGTACCAAAAAGTGCCACGCCCACCTTTAGTGCACACTGTACCAAAAACTTTTCCAAAAAGTGTACCAAAAAGTGTCACGCCCAATTTCAGCGCACGCTGTAGCAAAAAGTGTACCAAAAAGTGCCACGCCCACTTTTAGCGCACACTGCACCAAAAAGTGTCACGCCCACTTTTAGCGCACACTGTACCAAAAAGTGTTCCAAAAAGTGCCACGCCCACTTTCAGCGCACGCTGTAGCAAAAAGTGTTCCAACAAGTGTACCAAAAAGTGCCACGCCCACTTTTAGCGCACGCTCTACCAAAAAGTGTACAAAAAAGTGCCATGCCCACTTTCAGCGCACGATGTGCCAAAAAGTGTACCAAAAAGTGTCACGCCCACTTTTAACGCACGCTGTACCAAAAAGTGTACCAAAAATGCCACGCCCACTTTGAGCGCACACTGTACCAAAAAGTGTTTCAAAAAGTGTACCAAAAAGTGCCACGCCCACTTTCAGCGCACGCTCTACCAAAAAGTGTACCAAAAAGTGCCACGCCCACTTTTAGCGCACGCTCTACCAAAAAGTGTACCAAAAAGTGCCATGCCCACTTTCAGCGCACACTGTACCAAAAAGTGTACCAAAAAGTGCCACGCCCACCTTTAGCGCACACTGTACCAAAAAGTTTTCCAAAAAGTGTACCAAAAAGTGCCACGCCCAATTTCAGCACACGCTGTAGCAAAAAGTGTTCCAAAAAGTGTACCAAAAAGTGCCACGCCCACTTTTAGCGCACACTGCACCAAAAAGTGTCACGTCCACTTTTAGCGCACGCTGTACCAAAAAGTGTACCAAAAATGCCACGCCCACTTTGAGCGCACACTGTACCAAAAAGTGTTTCAAAAAGTGTACCAAAAAGTGCCACGCCCACTTTCAGCGCACGCTCTACCAAAAAGTGTACCAAAAAGTGCCACGCCCACTTTTAGCGCACGCTCTACCAAAAAGTGTACCAAAAAGTGCCATGCCCACTTTCAGCGCACACTGTACCAAAAAGTGTACCAAAAAGTGCCACCCCCACCTTTAGCGCACACTGTACCAAAAAGTTTTCCAAAAAGTGTACCAAAAAGTGCCACGCCCAATTTCAGCACACGCTGTAGCAAAAAGTGTTCCAAAAAGTGTACCAAAAAGTGCCACGCCCACTTTTAGCGCACACTGCACCAAAAAGTGTCACGTCCACTTTTAGCGCACACTGTACCAAAAAGTGTTCCAAAAAGAGTACCAAAAAGTGCCACGCCCACCTTTAGCGCACACTGTACCAAAAAGTGCCACGCCCACTTTCAGCGCACGCTGTAGCAAAAAGTGTTCCAACAAGTGTACCAAAAAGTGCCACGCCCACTTTTAGCGCACGCTCTACCAAAAAGTGTACAAAAAAGTGCCATGCCAACTTTCAGCGCACGATGTGCCAAAAAGTGTACCAAAAAGTGCCACGCCCACTTTTAACGCACGCTGTACCAAAAAGTGTACCAAAACGTGCCACGCCCACTTTTAGCGCACACTGTACCAAAAAGTGTTCCAAAAAGTGTACCAAAAAGTGCCACGCCCACTTTCAGCGCACGCTCTACCAAAAAGTGTACCAAAAAGTGCCACGCCCACTTTTAGCGCACGCTCTACCAAAAAGTGTACCAAAAAGTGCCATGCCCACTTTCAGCGCACACTGTACCAAAAAGTGTATCAAAAAGTGCCACGCCCACTTTTAGCGCACACTGTACCAAAAAGTGCCACGCCCACTTTACCAAAAAGTGTACCAAAAATTGCCACGCCCACTTTCAGCGCACGCTGTTCCAAAAAGTGCCACGCCCACTTTTAGCGCACGCTGTACCAAAAAGTGTACCAAAAAGTGCCACGCCAACTTTTAGCGCACACTGTACCAAAAAGTGTACCAAAAAGTGCCACGCCCACTTTCAGCGCACACTGTAGCAAAAATTGTTCCAAAAAGTGTACCTAAAAGTGCCACGCCCACTTTTAGCGCACGCTCTACCAAAAAGTGTACCAAAAAGTGCCATGCCCACTTTCAGCGCACGATGTACCAAAAAGTGTACCAAAAAGTGCCATGCCCACTTTCAGCGCACAATTGCCAAAAAAGTGTTCCAAAAAGTGCCACGCCCACTTTTAGCGCACACTGTACCAAAAAGTGCCACGCCCACTTTACTCGTGTGAGTAGTCTCATAAGCCTATTCATTTGCCCGTGTGACGTGACCTTGACCTTGAAATTGGGTCAATTCAAGGTCAAATCGCGATTTTTTATGAGATTTCCACGAAATTTGATACATATGGTTACTTTTGTCCACTGAGTGGACGGGTCAAATCGTGACCCCGACCTGACCTTGACCTTCAAAATGATCAATTCAAGGTCAAATCTGGTAAAACAGGATGGATTTCGACGGGTACTTTTGTCCGGGTCAAATCGTTACCCCAACTGACCTTGACCTTCGGTCAATTCAAGGTCAAACCCCGGACGAAGTCGGGTCACCTTCTAGTTGTATATATGTATATATATCACATGAAACCCATATATCATTAAAAAAGCCATTACATATTTCCTTATATCTCACTTGTGACAAATAACTGTGTGATTCCCGGGATACTTGGCATCGCGCCAAAAAAATTACACCGAGCATTATACTCTTTTGAAAAGCTGCTATTGACACAAATACCAGACATGATTGCATTGTTCATTAAAGTTCAATTATTGTCCAACTTCATTGCACTAATGAAAATAGGCACAAAAACAAAGAGGCAAATTGGGTGACTATATTTTTTGTCGCAAGCCAGAGCGCGCAATACTGTTGTACAAAGCCATGCATGTAAGCATTTTACATGCATTTTTTAGCTTCTTTTAAAGATTTTGATTTGTTAAAAAGGCATAAAGCTCTAGTTTTTATACGCCCTTTTTGAAAAAAGGTCGTATTATGTTATCAGTCCGTCCGTGTTTACTAATGACTACTTATGTGGCTAAGATTGTGTAAAATGGATATTTATGTGCATAACTTCCGTTACGTGGCTAGCCACGTAACAGCTTTCAGATGGACGTTCAAAAATGATCTATTTGGCCTAATCAGCTTATTTAATTTTGTAGTCACTCAAAATTTGGAAACAAAAAGTCCATATATTTAGACATCCATGACCTGTCAATAGGAGATGTCGGACATTTATGTGGCTAGCTACCCAATCACGGGCCTGTCAGTTTCTCCTATTCCACTGTCCCAGTTGCTGTGTGCAAGTTTTTGAGTTTTAATCAGCTTCTTCTGCTATAATTCCAACATGTTATGAATCCATAATCTGGAGTTTTATCACTATCTACTACTTGATAGCCACATAAAATTTTATGGCTACTTGAGAAGCCACATAAAAAACTAAAGCTACATTACCATTTCTAGCCACATAGGTCGGAGCTGCATATCTACCCATTTGTTCATCCGTCCGTCCGTCTGTCTGTCCGTCCGTTAACATTTTTGGTTTCCGATCGATAACCCCAGTTTGGATTATTTGATCTGAACCAAAGTTGGTATGTGTATTTCCCAGCTAAAGATACAGGCCAAGTTCGAATATGGGTTCCGTCCAATTATTTTTACATGAGTTACAGCCCTTTTTCAACTTAGAATTTGACCGTCTGTTAACATTTTTGGTTTCTGACCGATAACTCCAGTTTGGATTATTTGATCTGAACCAAACCTGTTATGTGTATTTCCCAGCTAAAACTACAGGCCAAGTTTGAATAAAGGTTCTGTCTAATTATTTTTACATGAGTTATGGCCATTTTTCGACTTAGAATTTGACCACATTTTGGCATTGAAATTAGGGGTATATCAGATTTTCTTCAAATGTAAGCTCAAAGTATTATCTTATTTTGTGATAGTACAATTCGAAATGGCTAAAGGGCGTATTTTGCCACGCCCTAGCGATGCTCTTGTTTTCATGTGATATACAAGATCTTTAGCTCGTTTTGTTGGGATATAAGATTTATAAAACTTGTTTCATAAATTTGATTCACATCTCATCATGGTTGTTGACATTGACATGTAGATGGGAACTAGTCAGTTTGAGGTCTACGACTCGTTGTGAATCAAATTTATCAAACTCGTTTCATAAAATCTTGTATCTTGTATCCCATCATTGGAGATCCTCTATATATGATATATAATTTTTTACAATTACAAGGTACAAGGCTCATTATTTATTTTCTATGTGTGGAACTCTCAAAATGTAAGCAAATATTTACTGCTACCATCAAACCAGTAATGTCACATTTAACACAGGCTACACTGGCAGTTACCCCCCCCCCCCGCCCCCACCCAGCTCCCATCAAACCAGTAATGTCACATTTAACACAGGCTACACTGGCAGCTACCCCCCTCCCCCAGCTCCCATCAAACCAGTAATGTCACATTTAACACAGGCTACACTGGCAGTTACCCCCCCCCCCCTCCCCCGCCCCGCTCCCATCAAACCAGTGATGTCACATTTAACACAGGCTACACTGGTAGTTACCCCTCCCCCGCCCCGCCCCCGCCCAGCTCCCATCAAACCAGTAATGTCACATTTAACACAGGCTAAACTGGCAGTTATGCCTCCCCAAATACTTATTTTTCTACCTTCCCGCAACACGTGAAATCGTTTTCAACTACCACCGGGGTATCAGGGCGATTTAATTCAACTACCATAGGGGTATCAGGGCGATTTAATTCAACTACCATAGGGGTATCAGGGTGATTTAATTCACAAACATGTATCATCGTAATACTTTATTTAACGAAGATCATGAAACAAGTTCAAATATATTCAGGTACACTCCGAACGAATGGAATGTACATTAACTGCAAAATACATAAGTATACAAATTTGAGTCTGCACATACGAAGGTTCGGATTAAAGAACTTAACAGGATCCAAACCAACGCTTCTCTAAATGTCATTAAAGGGATTTTCATTGATCAGTATTGTTATGTTTGATATCAAGAATGTTCAATTTAATGTATTAGTAATGTCCAAATCCAACATTTGTTTGTAGAAATATTGCAGAAATAGTGAGAAATTTCAGTATAAATTTTTCCGTAATTTCAAAGATACTGTTTTATTAGAAAGATTGTAAGAAATTTCATAAAATTCCTCAGTAGTCATCAAGAATAAGAGATTCATTGTCCATTGAATGTATTGGCACTTAGGTTAAATTATGAAGAAAAGTTTCAATTATATGGCACCAGATAGAATTATAAAGTAAATCTAATGTTTTTATTACTTAACATTATCACTGCGTATGAACAGAACCAATTATTTCTACATGTTTTCATAGTACTGTAAATCGAGGCGGAGAAAGAGAAAATAAGTCAGAACTGTGAGTAGAATTATGTTATTTTCTCGCAAACATCAGAAATATAACATCCGAAACTTGCTGTCCTCATATCGGTGATACAATAGGCTATTTCTATTCCAAATTTGTCTCAAAAACAGATGTGGACAATACAACGATGAACATCCAAATTTCACAAACATGTCGGCAAGATTTGTTTTCAAACCGCTATTTATCAATGTTTCGGCATAAAATGACACTGAACCTGATCTCTAAAACACCGTCAGTTATCACCGGCGATGCATAGATGTTGAAATCTACATTGTTTGTTGTTATAACTCCATAAAATCATTTTTCCAGTGACCTTGAATTACAGCACTATGAAACAGCATACAAATAATCACTACCGTCCACAGTGATAATATGAAGATCATAAGGTTTGCATGTTATTAACATTAAAAGTAGCACTACTATATAGCATGCAAAGACAATACAAAAGATGTGGCTATTGTCGTTTACCTATGCCTCCGTAACAACTTGGTATGCAAAAATATATATCTAAGGATTCAACTCAATGGTGGGAAGAACAAAAGACAGAAAAAGCAAAATGTAATAATTCATCGTGCTTTTCTTATCATATCACAATATCAGACAGAGAGCCTGAATCTATGTGAATAAACACGCAGGTTACTTGTAGCAGAGCTCCTTGAAATCTGGAAGTAGCCATTAAAGGCATGGAAAGAACTTTATATGAGTTCTAAAAGAAACAAAAGGTCTTCGAAGTGGGTTTATTACGTCATGTTGGGAATGTCGCGTCGTCGTAGAAATGAAATATAATTGACAAATCTCGAGACATACATCCGTTAGGATTTTCGTTGGCTTTTCAAAAAGACTGGATAAATGTAATGATCTAATCTACTACAGTAATGCCCAAAGTAATTGACCACTTAACCACAACAGAATTATGGGTAATTTTTCAGGATTTAGTCGGAAATATGGCTTGTTGCGATTCATCGGAAAGCTCTCGGCGAGAGCTTTCCGATGAATGGCAACAAGCCATATTTCCGACTAAATCCTGAAAAATTACCCATAATTCTGCTGTGGTTAAGTGGTCAATTACTTTGGTCATTACTGTAACTTATAATTTATAACCAAGGTCAAACAAACCTACTATTCAAGCTACAAGTTACCGTTTCAAGCTCTCTATCATCATTATTGAATAAACACAAATTTAACTGACCTGCTGTTCAAGTCTCATTATATCTTGGTGTAAGCAGAGAGGGTGTCGGCAATCAATGAGTACATGCTTCAGGATAA
The DNA here is from genome assembly GCA_032622095.1 of Siphonodentalium dalli. Classification (NCBI taxonomy): domain Eukaryota; kingdom Metazoa; phylum Mollusca; class Scaphopoda; order Gadilida; family Siphonodentaliidae; genus Siphonodentalium; species Siphonodentalium dalli. The sequence continues at coordinate 194,297,340 of CP136069.1, forward strand.
ATAGCAAAATAAAAAATCCAGGACATAAAACAATTCATGAATTGAGTTTTTATTTCAAGCCAAATTTATCAGCTTCAGTGCGTGCAAGTTTATGCCAAATCACACAAAAGGAACACTGCTGTTGTAGAAATATCTTTGCTCTCATCTTTCATCGATAGAAAACAGAACAGGCCTTCAAGTCAGAAACAGCAAACAAAGTCATAATGAAGTATTTTAATACAAGGCCACATGTATTCACATCTCTCTGTCTTCTAGCAAGAAAATTATAAATGTTTCTACCATTGGTAAGAGTAATGATGAAATAATAGCTGTCAATAGACGATCATCATTTATACTCAACAGAATATCGGCAACAAATGAATGAATTAGAGCCATTGATTAATACAAAATACATTCATGTGCTCTATGAATGATGGGGCCTCGGTGGCTCAATCGGTTAGGGGTACTCCAAGTCGTTTCTCCCTCCAGCGCTGGCGATAAGGGTTCAAATCCACATGTTTCCATCGTGGACTTTGGAACTCAAAATCGTTATCTGGTGGAGTTGGCAGTTACTCGCAGGTGGTTTGCAGCACATGGTTGACGAGTTTATCAGCCATTGAAATCACTGTTAGATTAGTCGCAAGTGTGCGGATTTCCTCCACCATTAAACTGGCAATGTCGTGATATGGCCTTAGTTGCTAAAGCGACAAAAACCCCAATCAATCAATCAGTCAATCTATGAATGATGACTTGAGTCATTAACTCATTTTCATTATAATTACCATGTTATTTGCATCGTTCATAGAGCACATGGGTGTATTTTTGAACTAATCCATGGCTCAAATTCATTCATTTGTTGCATCTGTTGAGTATAAAAGGTGATGGTCCCATAAATGGCTGGATTTAGTGTCCAGTCCACCTTTAACCCTTTACCCAACAAACCGGCCAAAAATGCCCATATAAAGCTTCAACAGCCTAAAATATCTTGGGTCTGTCTCAATAAAACGATACAAATATGGATATCATTGGAACCGGCTCATTGACCACATTGTGATGGTTACAGTTATGCCCTGTGCCAATGCATTCTCTTATATATGCGAGTCGACCATAGGTCGCCTCGCATATATAAGAGAATGCATTGGCCTAAAAAATTATTTTTTTTAACACTTTTTACCATTTTTTCTTATAATATTTACTACATTCTTTGACAATTTGATCATTTTTAATGTGTTAAGCCAATGCATTCTCTTATATATGCGAGGCGACCTATGTTGAAAATTTAACTGACCTAATAGGATAAATAGCAAAATAAAACATCCAGGACATAAAAAAATTCATGAATTGAGTTTTTATTTCAAGCCAAATTTATCAGCCTCAGTGCGTGCAAGTTTATGCCAAATCACACAAAAGGAACACCGCTGTTGTAGAAATATCTCATTTAGCCAATTAACTTCTTTTTTGTTTTGCTCTCATCTTTCATCGATAGAATACAGAACAGGCCTTCAAGTCAGAAAGAGCAAACAAAGTCATGGTTGACGAGTTTATCAGCCATTGAAATCACTGTTAGATTAGTCGCAAGTGTGCGGATTTCCTCCACCATTAAACTGGCAATGTCGTGATATGGCCTTAGTTGCTAAAGCGACAAAAACCCCAATCAATCAATAAGTCAATCTATTAATGATGACTTGAGTCATTAACTCATTTTCATTATAATTACCATGTTGTTTGCATCGTTCATAGAGCACATGTATGTAATTTTGAACTAATCCATGGCTCAAATTCATTCATTTGTTGCATCTGTTGAGTATAAAAGGTGATGGTCCCATAAATGGCTGGATTTAGTGTCCAGTCCCCCTTTAACCCTTTACCAAACAAACCGGCCAAAAACGCCCATATAAAGCTTCAACAGCCTAAAATATCTTGGGTCTGTCTCAATAAAACCATACAAATATGGATATCATTGGAACCGGCTCATTGACCACATTGTGATGGTTACAGTTATGCCCTGTGCCAATGCATTCTGTCGACAATGGGTCGCCTCGCATATATAAGAGAAAGCATTGGCCTAAAAAAATATTTTTTAACACTTTTTACCATTTTTTGACAATTTGATAATTTTTAATGTGTTAAACCAATGCATTCTCTTATATATGCGAGGCAACCTATGGTCGACTCGCATATATAAGAGAATGCATTGGCACAGGGCCGTTCTGTTGAGTAAAGGGTTAATTCACTTCTACAATTTAATAGAGCAGGACTTGACTCAAGTTTGATTGTCTTAAAATAGGTCAAAATTAGTATTAACCCTTCCATGACTGGAGCATCCTGAAATATTTTGAAAACCCTGTGCCAATGCATTCTCTTATATATGCAAGTCTCCCATAAGGAGCCTCACATATATAAGAGAATGCATTGGCCCTAACAATATTTACCTTGACCTTGTAAGCCAGTGCATTCTCTTGTATATGTGAGGCTCTCTATTATATAAGATAATGCACTGGCACAGGATCTTTAACACTGCACCAGCGCAACTCCCGTCATGAAAGGGTGACAAGTTCTCTGAGCTAAAAGGCTAATAAGAATCATAATGATAATTTTTACCATCTCTGACACTAAAACTGGTCATTTCCTTCAATATGTTTGTATCCAATTTTGTGTTAACCCTTTACCCAACAAACCAGCCAAAAAGGGCCAAATAAAGGTCTGTCTCAATAACACCATACAAATATGGATATCATTGGAACCGGTTCATTGACCACATTGTGATGGTTACAGTTATGCCCTGTGCCAATGCATTCTCTTATATATGCGAGTCGACCTATGGTCGACTCGCATATATAAGAGAATGCATTGGCCTAAAAAAATCTTTTTTTAACACTTTTTACCAGTTTTTCTTACATTCTTTAACAATTTTATAATTTTTAATGTGTTAAGCCAATGCATTCTCTTATATATGCGAGGCGACCTATGGTCGACTCGCATATATAAGAGAATGCATTGGCACAGGGCCGTTCTGTTGGGTAAAGGGTTAACCAAAACAGTGTTGCGCATGAAAGTTGAACCGTAAATGCTTTATCCATTATATCATATCATTCACTGTACATGCATTCAGATCATTGTCTTCATTCAAATATTCATTCATTCATAAATATATATTTACACATTACATTTGAGTTTGCGTGTGGTTCGAGTTGCAAATAGATTGCATTAAAGTAATATATCAGACACAATGTCGTGATCCCATCCATAGATTTCACAGATTATTAATTAAAGGTACTCAATCTGATCAGACGCTCCTAAATTACTATTTTTTTGGTTTTGGGCAGCTGTTTTGGGGGTAAAAAATATTTGATTCGAGTCGAGGAACCCACCCATCAAAGAGAGTGATCAGATATTGATTTTTGAAGTTCGTTATTTCTCGAGATGTGTAATAATATGTGGCCCAGAAACACGTGGTCAAACGGAGGGTGTCGGACAAAATTGCAGATGAAGATGGATAACTCTAAAATCAAGTGGTAATAAGGTCAAATTTCGCGATACTTTAGTGATAATACGGCCATATTTTGTTGATAAATAACAAGTTTTTGGAAATTTTATAAACCATAGTTGACAGTGGTTAGCATTATTTTGTTGCAATAAAACACTTATGATAACTAAAGCGTATTTTGAAAATATGTTGTTGTATCTTGATGGTATGGGGACCGTCTGATCAGATTGAGTAACTTTAAGTTGAGTATGCTGCATTTTTACACTAAACATTGCTTGCATTAGTATTTATCGCAAATAATTTGAATTAAAAGGAACAAAAATAAGGATAAATAAATTCCAAACACATCAAAACAACTGAACGTAAGATAATAAAATTGGAACCGGAAATGATCCTCGAATTCGCCATGAAGGTTGACAAAAGATATGTGCTGACAATTTTCATGTAGATAAAATATCAGTAGTGGATATTAGTGAGAGAACCACATTTTATTATGAGACAGATTGCAGACTAGTTTCTCATTCAAAAGCAAGCCTTGAAATAGTGTGGCTAGCATCACCAAATTCACCCTCTGGGAACCTCATTCTGCTGAGGTTTAAGCAGAATGAGGTCCCCAGAGGGTGAATTTGGTGATGCTAGCCCACTATGCAGGGTAGCATCACTAAATTCACCCTCTGGGGACCTCATTCTGCAAATGACAAAGACACACTATTTCAAGGCTTGTTCAAAAGTCAGCAGTTAATTTAGTTTACGATCTAGATCCTTGTTAAATGTCCAATCCTCGATGTGTTGTGTCTAACATTTGCAGAATGAGGTCCCCAGAGGGTGAATTTAGTGACACTATCACCCACAGCGGGCTAACATCAGCATATTTCCCCTCTCAGGACATCATTCTGCTTAGGCCTCAACTGCAATGAGAGACCTGGGATCAGATTGAAGTTCCCCAGTTGATGTTGGTGATGTTCACCCATTAGTCACCTCATTTATGCAGTTTATCTTCTGCAAATTAGGGGATATAGAAACTAAAGAGAAAGGAAAAAATTAACAAACAACATTGTTAATTTGAGACTATAGATACTTCCCAGAAGATGGGGCCTAAGCATGGCGGGATAGTATCACTAAATTCAGCCTCTGGGGACCTCATTTTGCAAAAATGTTAGCCACCCTATAACCAGGCTGCTATATCCCCTAATTTGCAGAAGATAAATAACATAATCGAGGTGACTAATGAGTGAACATCACCAACTGGGGAACTCCAATCTGATCCTAGATCTCCCATAGCAGTTAAGGCCTAAGCAGAATGAGGTTCCCAGAGGCTGAATTTGGTGATGCTAGCCCATCGTGCAGGATAACGTTACTAAATTCACCCTCTGGGAACCTCATTTTGCAAATGTCAGACACACTATTTCCAGGCATGGACATAAGCATAGGGTATGTTTAGGTGGCAAGCTGATTTTAAAAGTCTGAAAAATTTAGTATTATACATTAATGGAAAGCTTATTAGAAGGAAATTCCATTGGAGAATTTATTCGAAAAACAATTGGTTGTATGATCAATCTATATATAATATACGTTGATGGTTGTATGATGCAAAGGTCATTATTATCACACGTCTATCTGTGAACATTTCCATCAAAATTTCATTTGATTGAAACTATAGCGATTTTCATTTCAAATTGAGTCACTGCAATCTAAACTGTCCGCTCAAGTAGATGCCAAAAAAAAAAAACAAGCAAATTTCCCCATGTTCTGTCTGGGTGTCAGTCAGTAAAAAAGATATAAAATATAATAAGAATATTTTTTTTTCCTCTTGAAAGCATTTTGATAAGTTTTTCGATAGGTCTGTTTCTTTAAAGTTTCCAATTTCTTACGGTTCCAACTCATAATCAATTTAAATTTTAAACTCAAAGTATGTAAGTAATAAGGACTCTTCGACGATCTTCCGTGAGTCACATGATGAAGGCTGATCCTCTCGGGATCTCGACACTGTCAGAATGTATCTCCACGAACACAAGCAGCACGTTTCAGTAGGGAACAATCACACTATAGTGTCTATCATCAGTACTCTTCCTCGTCATTCACTCCGTTATCCTCCACCTCATCTGTAGGCGGTGCAAATCCATCCTGAAATTACAACATAATTTAACTTAAAAGGCCTACGTAATTTTTTCGAACCCCCCAGAAGACATTATTTAAAATATATTCCATATTATATACCATTTGAAAGAGTAAGCTCCAAAACATTGTATTTTCAACTTATTCGATGTGATAACTGTGAACATGTTGTTTTTATTGAGAAACTGGCGTCTGTTCTATTATCAAATTTATGCACAATGTCAATTATTTTCAATAGAAGAGGAATAACTCTTTTAGATATAGAGTTATTCCCCTTCTATTGAAAATGCATTTTTAGTTTGAAATCTGTCGAATTCTGGGAGCCGTAACAGGGGAAATGTTTCTATGATTTCAGTTATTTTCTATTACTCTCTGGGCACATTATGAGGCCCAGACGTTCCAAATGGTGATGAATTATAGAATTTTAATTATATTTTATGGCATAGATTGTTATTAAAACCGTATATCAAGACACTATAAAAAAATAATCGCTGACTCGAAAATTAAGTGGGCCATTAATTCCACTGTAACAGTAATGTTTACATAACAATGGTTAGAGAGTTATTAATAATGAAAATAAGAACAAAGTCAATCTATTGTTTCATTACTTGTTAAAGATGTATTATCTATTAATATAACAATCTTGAAATAGTTCCGTGTGTATAAAATAAATAAATATGAATTAACCCTTTACCCAACAAACCGGCCAAATAAAGCTTCAACAGCCTAAAATATCTTCGGTCTGTCTCAATAGAACCATACAAATATGGATATCATTGGAACCGGCTCCTTGACCACATTGTGATAGTTACAGTTATACCCTCTGCCAATGCATTCTCTTATATATGCGAGTCGACCATAGGACGCCTCGCATATATAAGAGAATGCATTGGCCTAAAACAAATCTTTTTTAACACTTTTTACCATTTTTTCTTACATTCTTTAACAATTTTATAATTTTTAATGTGTTAAGCCAATGCATTCTCTTATATATGCGAGGCGACCTATGGTCGACTCGCATATATAAGAGAATGCATTGGCACAGGGCCCTTCTGTTGGGTAAAGGGTTAAAGAACCATGTCTGGAAATGCTTCTATCAAATAATATTGATTTTATTTCGAATATTTTATTAAACAAGACAGTCAATGATTGTGGGATCGCTAACCAGACTACAAAGACTGATAAGACTGGGACTCTGGAGACCAAAACAGTCAGCACTTTTCATAATCACTTTAAAAGAAGTAGATTTAAACAGGATATGTGGCTAGAGAGACTTCAAGTATGTAGATTGGTGAAAATCCACCATGAAATTGCCAACTGTACACTACTGATCACCCCCCTCCTCCAGCTCAACAAGTCCCCTCCCGACCGGGCTCCAGACTCCCAAGTCTTGGGTTGGAATTTCACAACTGACACCTCAAAAATTCTCAATTGTTGGAAATTTCCAATCTCACATGCGCCTTTTTCTAAAACCATTTAGGCATGTTTGAAGCCCAATTATCCATGGACCCAAAAAACAATACATGTATGTCAGACCAATCAGTCAGGTGGTTCCAAGGTAGATGTTTTAATGAATTTGGTATTTCAATGATTTTATTAGACACTAAAGTGTTAACTCCCCATAGCCTGCCATTTCTTGACAGGTTGACCTCATTTTAACAAATCTGAATCTCAGTCACTAAAGGATCCTCCTGATTCCTCCATACTATATGTAAGCTAAATAGTCCAAACTCTCTTGAGAAGACATTTTAAGAATTATTATAGAGACATATTGTTATGTCCCTGGTCCCACCCTATTTAACCTGGTGACCCCATCTGAATAAATTTGAATCCCAGACACCAAGGAACCCTTCATACATATCATAAATATCAGTAAAATAGACCTCATGGTCCTTGTGAAGGAAGCATATTAAGAGGGAAACTGTCCTTCGCTTGGCCCCCTATTTGACCAGGTGACCCCATTTAAAAAAATCTGAATTGCAGTCAAGGAAGAACATTCCATTCTATATAAGCCAACTAGTACTTGCAAACATATTTTAAGAATTACTATGTAGTGAAATAGTTAAGTCTCTGGCTCTGCCCTTATTTGACTTTGTGATCCCATTTTCACAAATCTGATAAGGATAAGATTTAAGTTCCCCAGTTGAAGTTGGTGATATTCACCCATTGGGCACCTCATTTATGAATTTTATCTTCTGCAAATTAGGGGATATAGAAACTTCCTAGAAGGGAAATTTAACTAACAACAATGTAAATTTGATACTATAGATACTTCCCAGAAGATGAGGCCAAAGCAGAATGAGGTCTCCAGAGGGTGAATTTGGTGATGCTAGCCCGCTGTGCGGGATAGCATCACAAAAAGTGTCTGTTCCCACATTGTGCATGCCTGGCCTCAAGCAACACAATGTATTATACAATCAAGCCTTGAAATAGTGTGATAGTGTGTCTGTCATTTGCCGAATGAGGTCCCCAGAGGGTGAATTTAGTGACGCTATCCCGCACAGCGGGCTAGCATCACTAAATTCACCCTCTGGGGACCTCATTCTGCTAAGGCCCTCAACTGCCATGGAAGACCTAGGATAAGATTGAAGTTCTCCAGTTGAAGTTGGTGATGTTCACCCATTGGGAACCTCAATTATGAATTTTATCTTCAGCAAATTAGGGCATATAGAAACTTCCTAGAAGGGAAATTTAACTAACAACAATGTAAATTTGATACTATAGATACTTCCCAGAAGATGAGGCCTAAGCAGAATGAGGTCTGTATGTCTGTCATTTGCAGAATGAGGTCCTCAGAGGGTGAATTTAGTGACGCTATCCCGCACAGCGGGCTAGCATCACTAAATTCACCCTCTGGGGACCTCATTCTGATAAGGCCCCCCAACTGCTATGGCAGACCTAGGATAAGATTGAAGTTCCCCAGTTGAAGTTGGTGATGTTCACCCATTGGGCACCTCAATTATGAATTTATCTTCTGCAAATTAGGGGATATAGAAACTTCCTAGAAGGGAATTTGATACTATAGATACTTCCCAGAAGATGAGGCCTAAGCAGAATGAGGTCTCCAGAGGGTGAATGTGGTGATGCTAGCCCGCTGTGCAGGATAGCATCACTAAAAGCGTGTCTGTTCCTACATTGTGCATACCTGGCCTCAAGCAACACAATGTATTATACAATCAAGCCTTGAAATAGTGTGATAGTATGTCTGTCATTTGCAGAATGAGGTCCTCAGAGGGTGAATTTAGTGACGCTATCCCGCACAGCGGGCTAGCATCACTAAATTCACCCTCTGGGGACCTCATTCTGATAAGGCCCCCAACTGCTATGGCAGACCTAGGATAAGATTGAAGATCCCCAGTTGAAGTTGGTGATGTTCACCCCATTGGGCACCTCAATTATGAATTTATCTTCTGCAAATTAGGGGATATAGAAACTTCCTAGAATGGAAATGTAACTAACAACAATGTTAATTTGATACTATAGATACTTCCCAGAAGATGAGGCCTAAGCAGAATGAGGTCTCCAGAGGGTGAATTTGGTGATGCTAGGCCGCTGTGCAGGATAGCATCACTAAATTCACCCTCTGGGGACCTCATTCTGATAAGGCCCCCCCAACTGCTATGGCAGACCTAGCATAAGATTGAAGTTCCCCAGTTGAAGTTGGTGATGTTCACCCATTGGGCACCTCAATTATGAATTTATCTTCTGCAAATTAGGGGATATAGAAACTTCCTAGAAGGGAAATGTAACTAACAACAATGTTAATTTGATACTATAGATACTTCCCAGAAGATGAGGCCTAAGCAGAATGAGGTCTCCAGAGGGTGAATTTGGTGATGCTAGGCCGCTGTGCAGGATAGCATCACTAAATTCACCCTCTGGGGACCTCATTCTGATAAGGCCCCCACTGCTATGGCAGACCTAGGATAAGATTGAAGTTCCCCAGTTGAAGTTGGTGATGTTCACCCATTGGGCACCTCAATTATGAATTTATCTTCTGCAAATTAGGGGATATAGAAACTTCCTAGAAGGGAATTTGATACTATAGATACTTCCCAGAAGATGAGGCCTAAGCAGAATGAGGTCTCCAGAGGGTGAATTTGGTGATGCTAGGCCGCTGTGCAGGATAGCATCACTAAATTCACCCTCTGGGGACCTCATTCTGCAAATGACAGACATGCTATTAGTCTTGATTTGAACAATACATGATAGATTGGGAATTAATGACTTCTAGCAGATCTGCAAGGAATGTTTATAAACATGTCTAGATTGACATGATTGTGTAGGCATACCCAGCATATATACAGTTACAGCCAAAGTAAATGCTTCTTATTAATGATTCTGTCAAGAATTTGAGTAAATTTTATTTTTGGGACCAGGCCAGGGTGGCAGAAGTAGTGCACTTGAGTGAAGGGCCAGGATGGCACAACCTTCAGAAATGTAATGGCATTAGTTTTTTAATTTTCAAAAAATGTTAAACAATATATATATATATATAATTGACCATGGAGTTTAATACAATTTTTTTTTTTTTTATAAATATTTTAATAAAAAAAACAATTCCCCAGTTTTTTTAAATATTCTTTTATTTTTTAATATATCATTTCTTTTCTATTCTTTTCTTTTTTGGTTAAAGAGTTTAATCTGAATTTTTTTTTTTTAGTTATGTCCCTGGCCCCACCCACATTTGACCCAGTGACCTCATTTGAACAAATCTGAACCCCAGTCAACCAAGGATCCTTCATACCAAATATGAACCCATTTGGCCTGATGGTATTTGAGAAGAAGATGTTTAAAAGAATTACTATGGAGGGAAAGAGTTATGGCCCTGGTTTCTCAACTAATCAACCTGGTGACCTCATTTGAACAAATCTGAATGTGAGTCACCTAGGGAACATCCACACCAAATATGAACCCATTCGGCCTTATAGTTCAGGAAAAAAAGTCGTTCTAAGAATTACTATGAACGAATAGAGTTGTGGCCCTGCTTTCTCAACTAATTGACCTGATGACCTCATTTGAACAAATCTGAATGTGATTCACCTAGGGAACATCCACACCAAATATGAACCCGTTCCGTCTTAACAGTTTTGGCGGAGAAGATGATTCTTGACGGACGGACGACGGACGAGGAGTGATGACTATAGCTCCACCGGAGCTAAAAATGAGATGATTAAATGGGATACTTTATTGTTCTATTTTTAGAACAGACCATTCATACCATATAGCGATAGAGATCATTAGGATGTTCCCAAAGCTATGATCCGAACGTCAAATGTCACAAATTGATTGTTTGTATTGTTTTATTCAATAGTTATAAGTGATAAGGCCAAAAAAAAGAAGTGATAAGGAGTCTAATTAACATTTATTTGTGACAAAATTACACAATCAAATTTATGATCTCTGTTAACAGTAACCACTATTGTTCATTAGCTAAACAAATACACGTTTTTAAACCAGAAAATATTCAAATTATAATCAATAATAATCGATAGAAGCCATTTCCATATATTGTAATATTGTATACCCCGTTAACTATATAACACATGTTTACAAAGAGATAGACCATATTTGATGTATTTTTATGTTATTTCATGCGAATGAACCCACTTTGAAGGCCTTTAGTTCCTTTAAAGGTACTCAATCCGATTCAATGGTCCCCATATCATCAGATTCCAACAACAACATTTTTTGAAATGCCGCTTCAGTTATCAGAATCAATTAATTGCCCCAAAATAATGCTAACCAGTCAACTGTATTATAAAATTGACGAAAACGTGTAATTTATCAACATTTTGATCCACGAAATATGGCCGGATTTTCAAATATCTTAAAGCCGAAAGCCACTTGAATTTATAGAGTTATCCATCTTTTAAAAAAAATATAAAATTGGTTAGTCCAATGCATGCTCTTATATATGTGAGACCTTACCAAGCTTACCTCCGTTTGATATAAAATTTCAATAATTTTCTTTATGTGTTCGTCATCTTCCTTCACTTGGCACAAAATCTCAATGTCTCGCAATTTTCCAAAGTAAAAATCTCGTTCTTTTTCTAAACTTTGTACTGTGACTTCCATGTCTTCGAGCTAAAAACCAAACAATTAGAACGAATTAATCAAATGTCTTCCAAGATAATAATTAAAACACTTACCATGGTGGGGAATCATGCGGTTAAGAGTTGATGAAAGTATAATGCATACAAAATGGCCGAGGGTTTGCAAATGTAACAAATTAGGATAATGATTTATTACATAGTAATTTGTCAGCTACGAGCATATTTTATACTATTTTTCAAACAAGCTGATACCTCATTTGTGTCCAAACTCAGTTGTTTGCTCTAAAATTATGACCAAAGTTGCCAGTCAAAGGATTCTCCTAGATGTATTAACTCTAGCCGAATTAATGGTCCGACAGCAATGGAATTCTCAGAAATAACAATGTGAAATATCACTTACAGGTTAAAATATGTCTAGCTGCACGGTCAGTAGTGGTGGACTATAAAAATCACAGTGGGCCATATTTTTATGGGGGGGGGGTGTAAGAAACAGAACATTAATTTTGTTTGGCTTAATTAAAGGTACTCAATCCGATCAGACGCTCCTAAATTACCAGAAGCACGTGGTCAAATGGATGAAGATGCGGATGAAGGTGAATAACTCTATAATCAAGTGGTAATAATAACCACTTGATTTTAGAGTTATCCATCTTCATCCGCATCTTCGTCCGTTTGACCATGTGCTTCTGGTCCACAAACAATAGAAATAGCAAACTTCAAAAATTGATATCTAATCACCCTGAGCTTTGATGGTGGTTTCCTCGACTCGTATAAAATATTTTTTACCCCCGAAGCCAAAGAAATAGTAATTTAGGAGCGTCTGATCGATTGAGTACCTTTAAGCCTAGAGATAGAGTGTTTGAATTTGGTCAACTGGTGCAATAGCTCCAATATGTTAAAACTATAGCTTGGCAGAAAAAAAGTTTAAAACTGACTGGATCGGATTCACCAGATAAATCCAATAGACTCATGTGAGTTTAAGCTGAAGCTCATTCACATAGTTACAGTAATGCTCTAAGTAATCGACTTCTTAACCACAGCAGAATTAAGGGTAACTTTTCAGGATTTAGTCGGAAATATGGCTTGTTGCCATTCATCGGAAAGCTCTCATTTAGTCGGAAATATGGCTTGTTGCCATTCATCGGAAAGCTCTCAGGGAGAGCTTTCCGATGAATGGCAACAAGCCATATTTCCGACTAAATCCTGAAAAATTACCCATAATTCTGTTGTGGTTACGAAGTCGATTACTTAGAGAATTACTGTATCTGCCAATAGCAGCAGAGTGAGCAGCAACCAAGTTTTGCTGTCAAAGTTGACTGACCTGTTTTCTGAGTTCTTCGACCTTGCCATCTCCGCCCCCGTGATTGGCGACAGGTTTACTCGTCCCTGACGCTGGACTTCTGTGTGGTGCTGTAGTAGTATTGGATTGAGGTCGTGGTGCTGTAAACAGAATAACGCCAGATAAATAAAACAGTTTGTTTTTCAGGGAAAGCATAATCCGGAAAAAAAACCTGCTTCTGAACAAGTCTGAGTTTAGTGTGCCGGTCATTTGCAGAATGAGGTTCCCAGAGGGTGAATTTGGTGATGCTAGCCTGCCATGTGGGATAGCATCACTAAATTCACCCTCTGGGGGACCTCATTCTGCAAATTACAGACACACTATACTCAGGCTTGCTCCTGAAGAATATTTATGACCACTGACCAGTCTCTTTGAAAAGCCAACGAAAATGCTAACGGATGTACATCTCTAGATTTGTCCGTAATAAACCATTTCCAAATATGGAGTGCATTCCTGGCGTAGTAAATGTTTGTGAGAATTGTAGTATTTAGAAATAGTTATAAATACAACAAGATTTGATAGAACAATTGGTCATGAATATCGTTGACTTATAATAACTCGAAGATGATGTCTCCTATATTGCATTGAGTATAATGAATTATGGATATATCGTCTGTATTCAGTTTTCCATGAATAGTTGAGTTTGATAATGCGTGGGAAAATTGTCAACGTGTCATTGACCTTAGAAGTGAAGTGATATGTTATGCCATTAAAGATGGATTATATCTTTAAATAAAAGTTATTTTACATGAAAAATTGTGCATGTTGCAAAACATTTTCTAAGTCAAAAAAAGGGGGATAACTCCACCAAAAAATGTCCGACAGACGTCATAATCGCAGGTGAACCGGTTCCCATGGTGTTTGATGTCTGTGCCAAGTATCACGGAAAATGATAAAAAAATTACTGAGATTACGGTGATTACCACACCTTACAATGAAGATTATAACTCATATGTCAGTTCATCACTCCCTCTATGGAGTTTGGTGGAAGAAGTTTGAAAACAAATTAATTTGTGAAGCATATTATTCCCCTTACCCCACATTAAAGCTCGTGGGCTCTATCCAATCAAACTTTGCCACGGTCAGACATGTAGACTTTTGATGATTTTTTTGTTATGCAAAATATCATCAAAACAACTAATTGGGGGTGAAGGAGAATATCTCTTGATCTGTTCGACCATCCTGGGGGCTTTGCGCCCTACTACAACTTCACAGCATATTAAAATTTCAAACAGGATTACTAGGAGAGCATAGTGTTCAGGATTAGGTTTCAAGCTCTTTGTTGAGATTTTGGGTAGGGTAGGGACACAATTATATTTTTAAATGTGCCCTGAACAAAGGTACATACGTGGCTGTTTTTGTGGTTGAACTCGGGCTGTTGGTGCCTTGTTGAGAGCAGACTGTTTCGTTCCTCTGCCGATTGATTCCCCCCCTCGTGCTGCCAGGGCATCATATTCCTGTCCACCATAGTTAGCATCAAAGAACTTTTTAAACCATTGAATAAATTCAAAATTATCCTGAAATCGTCCTTTCACAAGTCGATCTACTGGCACTACCTGCAATGGATAAAAAAGAATAAAGCTTGATTTCTACCAAAGAGATAATATGAAACATGTTTTGAACCTTTCTGTAATGAATTGAGCCTCATCAATTGTAATAGTACTCGGGGATTGCCAGTCAATGTGCTGGGTGACAAACATGACATGCAGGAAATGATTGTCACCGCTGCAGCGCTGATAACAATATAAAGAAAGCCAGCAAATGGTGCACGGGATTTTTCCGGAATTTCGCTTTGGTGTAATGTAATGACGGATGCCGCTGAAAACAGCATTATATAAGAGAAAATATCGCCTTGCTGACCTTTGGGAAACGCATTATATCTCAGGTTGTCTTGTATGGATTGGCCTGAAATTGTGTGTCCTATTCTAAGATGTGCCGCATGACAAGGTCAAAATTTGGGTGCCATTGGACATGAGGGCGATATATTTTTAGACGAGCAAAATCATGACCGAGTTAGACAGACACAAATGCTTGGCTTATATAGATTCCATGGAATAGGGCTCTGCGAATTGGAAATTGTTTCACATATTCAAAATCCTATTGTAACAAAATGATGTCAACCAAACTCATCTCTATTATTTGATTCTGTAAGCTGGTAGTTTGAAATATAATGTGCAATTTAGTTCGCATATCTCTAGGAAATATTTCCAAGCTTAAAGCGAGAGTAAAACAGCACCAGAGTTAGTACAGTCGAACTGTGGTGTCGGAATTATGCTGAAGTCACATTCTCATGACCTGCAGATAGAATTTAATATACAGAGGTCATAGAATAAATAGAATGGACATGAGAATGCCATGAACAGCACCGTTAGATCAGATTCACCAGCGTATCACATATGTAATTGACGTCATAGCACCCTGTTACCCAGTTCGAACTATCCTGCCTGCCAAGATAGATGACCATTTTGACAGGTTGTTGCTATAATGTGGCACAGGATGGTTGGAACGGATGCAGACTGATGTGTCTAAAAAGTGTGCAAAACAAGGGCTTATGATTGGCCAGTTAAATCCTTATGGCTTTTCGTATATATGTTTATAAGTCGGAGTTTTACCGTAATGCCCTAAACTCCTTAATCACAGCAGAATTATGGGTAATTTTTCAGGATTTAGTCGGAAATATGGCTTGTTGCCAATATTCATCGGAATTCCGACTAAATCCTGAAAAATTACCCATAATTCTGCTGTGATTAAGGAGTCGATTATTTAGAGCATTACTGTAGTCCGACAGTCTGCTTCTTCTCTCGAAATTAACAAGACCTAAATTGTAGCTACATGTAGGTGCTGTTCCATTGGCTCGGTTTATCCGAAGTGAAACACTCACAAATTATTTCTCGACAATAAAGTATCCACAAAAGACAATTCGACTACTCCTTGACAATATTACGGCCACGTCGCCTCCAACTACACACAACGCAGTGAAGTTCTATGACACATATATCGAATCAGAAGACTAATGTTAATTTCGAATCAAATCGGCTAGCTGCCAGTGCATAGAATAGAAACTCAAAAGTTTATTTCCTATGATTATGACGGCAGAGAAATTTCAGTTTATAAAGTATTTTTGAAAGAAATTAGCATGTGCAAATCTCCAGTTGTATAATTTATATACATGTACATTCCAATTAGGATTTAGTAATGAAACTAAATAATTATGAAGTTTTCAGTTAACCATGCAATAGATATTATTACTTTTGTAGTAAGGTCGATTAAACAAAACATCAGTGTTCTCAGGCAGCTCCCTCGTCACTGATATTTTCTTTTAAAAAGCCTCGTCAACCTTTTTTCCAATAATTTCTGTTTAGAAATATTGGATTTGAACAATGAAAATGTTTTTTTTTTTATGTTTCTGCAGGTTTCTGGAGTATGTTTTCTGGATGTTTAGAAATAATTTTCCTCCCTACCTCATTTCAAAATTGAGATCTAAATGCCTGAGAACACAGATATTTTATTTTAATGGCTTAACTGGGGATTGAGTTGCTGACAAATTTTGTGTACCTACCTTATCTACACCGGTCTTTGTGAAGCTTGATTGTAACACTTTGAAGTTGTTGATATACTCATGCTCGAGTTTTGTATTAAATTTCACTCGTTTGATTTGGACTGCTCCTGTAATGAAAGACAAAAATTTATGAGTTTCATTAGCTCTGAAACAAGCCAGCAAATACAGTAATGCCCAAAGTAATCGACTCCTTAAACACAGCAGAATTATGGGTAACTTTTCAGGATTTAGTTGGAAATATGGCTTGTTGCCATTCATTGGAAAGCTTATCTGAGAGCTGTCCGATGAATATGGCTTGCTGCCATTCATTGGAAAGCTCTCCCTGAGAGCTTTCCGATGAATGGTAACAAGCCATATTTCCGACTAAATCCTGAAAAGTTACCCATAATTCTGCTGTGTTTAAGGAGTCGATTACTTAGGACATTACTGTAGTGTGTCTGTGATTTGTAGAATGAAGTCCCTAGAGGGTAAATTTAGTGACGCTATCACGCATGCATCACCAAATTCACCCTCTGGGAACCTCACTATGCTTAGGCCTCAACTGCAATAGGAGACCTGAGATCAGATTGAACTTCCCCAGTTGAAGTTGGTGATGTTCACCGATAAGTCACCTTGATTATGCATTTTATCTTCTGCAAATAAGGGGATATAAAATCTTTCAAGAAGGGAAAAAGTAACTAAAAACAATGTAAATTTGAGACTAGATACTTTCTAGAAGATGAGGCTTAAGCAGAATGAGATCCCCAGACTGGCCCAGAGGGTGAATTTGGTGATGCTAGCCCACTGTGCAGGATATCGTTACTAAAATTCACCTTTTTGGGACCTCATTCTGCAAATGTCAGACACAATTTCCAGACTTGAATTGAAGGATTCAAGGATTTTCAAGACTTTTTAGTTTTCACAAAATGGTAATCCCGTCTTTTTGTCATAATCAAACTTTCATCAAACAGCTAATCTTTTGAATTTTTAAATCACCATTTTGTTGTTAACTCTTTGAAAGAGGTTGCATGCCAAATAGGTGCGATTTGGATATCCTAGGTATTCAAATGGACATTTCAGAGATTCTGGGTACCCAAATCAATGTGTTGGAGATCCTCATGGCTGGGTACCCAAATTTAACATGTTGGAGATCATCACGTCTGGGTCCCCTAATCAACACTGGAGATCCTCATGGCTGGATACCCTAATCAGTGAGAGCTTTCCGATAAATGGCAACAACGAAATCCTGAAAAGTTACCCATAATTCTGCTGTTGTTAAGGAGCCGATTATTTAGGGTATTACTGTAAGAGTTATCGAGATTCGGCTGTACAGTAATTACCTTGGAAGAGAAGATCCATGAATTGGCAGTAAGCAGCACCTGTGAAAAGAGAATGTGATTGATTTTCACAAAAAATCATTTAATTGGCAAGGGACTAGGGGCGTGTTTGTCACTCTATTTTGATCCCCGTTCTCCATGACCAGTTTATTATTATTTTTAGGTACAGCGCGAATTTTGTCATTCTCGGTTTTGCGATTGTGGGTGAAAGACGCTAGATTTTAAACAAATAATTTTTCCACACCCACCCGCCCTTCTGACGAGTATTTCATATTTGAACATACAAAAACTCCACATTCTAACACATTTCTCATTTCCAATTGCACCGCTTTTACATTGGGCCAGTTTGTACATGTATTTGCAATAATTTTCATATTAATTTGCTCTGGATCAAAGTTTTTACGAACAGTTTTATGTACCAAATGCCTTTGAGTTATATATGTAATGTGTATTTGTCTATTCATTTTAAAATTGCCATTTGTTTCTTCTGACAGAATTTTAGTTCCCCTTTTCTGCACAACGGATTTTAATAATTTGAATTTTGAATGTATTTTGAGTTGACACTGGTATTTGAACCTTGATATTTTTCTTCATTTCTTTGAGTGTGAATATGTATATGGATGTTATTTGGTTTAATGCTATTTGTTTGTCAAATTGTTATTTAGTATGTACGACTAACCTATTTTAATAATTTATTTGTAACTCGTCTTTCACCCACTTTTGCTTTACAAAAGCCTCAATACAATATTATATTGTTTAGAAGTGTTTACTCATTTACAAGCCCTCCCTTGCCAATTTTCAATAAATCAATAAATTCAAGGTTTATTTCGGTATTTGAAATGTGCACACATGTATGAGGTAATGATCCCCGGCCCTTGGGAATTTGGCATCCAGCTTAAAACAGACTCCGGCATTCCGGAATACTACATAACAGAGAGACAGCATCAGGAAAACCAGAAAACTAACTTTATTGAAAATAAATGAGATTGTTATCCTTCATCCCATTTTCCTCTCTTCTGATTGGCTGAGAGTGCATCACATGGCGGGCCGTAAATCACCATATTACCCTCGAGGGTAACATTGTCTCAGTTATTGACCGCTCAGCTGTTACCAGTAAACATAGAACTACGAAGAACTCACCGCGCAGAGATTCTCTGACAGCTCTCTGATAATTTCGAAAAACACTGTTTTTATAAACCCCACTGTTTCATAACAACCGCGAACTGTGGTGTTTGCTAATTTGCATAATTGTGTGTTTTTTTATTTGCAATTAAAGCATGATATGTATAAATGGTGTTATCACAGACACATATATGTTATAAGGTGTAATATACATATTGGACCTTTTTATATCAATAATAAAGACCGTGGGACAAATAGATAAACCTTATTATGCAGTTGGTATGCTGCAGGCAATTGCACATACAATATACATACGTTACAACTACGTTTATGTACTAGATCAAATAGCCACTCTTTTCTGTTTATCAATTGATTATTTCTTTTCTTCAATACATTCCTCAGACTTCAGAGAATACCCGTATGTTGCGTAACGATCTGTGACAGATGTCAATTTCTTTTTGCACTACTACAACGTGTTAGTTTCACATTTTAGCATGCTGGAAATTAACACGTCTGTCGGCGTCTTCACGCTCAATTGAAACGAAACCGAACATTTCGCTGCATGGCTACTCAACTTCGAAATTGCTTTACTCCTCTTTCCTTAAACCGATTTCCACAATGCAACCAGCAAACTGACCGGAGAATATCTGCGCAAATGACGGGTCTGTTAATTGATCCAGATTATGAATGTTTTATTTTCTAAATAGCGATGATTCCAACATAAAATTAACTTTTCGAACTGGATTAAAGAATATATGCGCGCATTTATGCCTGCTATTAAGGAGGTTCGTGTGTACTCCTTTGTCAGATAACAAAACAGTTATCACCCTTGTTTTCGTGAGACACGGGGATTTGTCGCCGCTCTCGACCTGGAATGTCACCCTCGGGCCTGGCGGCCCTCGCGTGACATTCCAGGTCTCGAGCGGGCGACAAATCCCCGTGTCTCACTCAATCGCGGGCGATAACTGTATATGATTGAAGCAAAAGATGACATATACCGGAACTTTGTAATTAGTCAAGTTGAGCTAATAAATTATACTCACCGGTGCATAATTCTTCGATCTTGGTATACTGTGTACATAATGAATCGTTGACCCAGGCAAGTAGATCGTGTCGACTCAAATTATCCTGAGTGTGTACGCCTGCTACGTTTAATGCCATTTCTTTATGATATATTTACATCAAATGGCTAGATCTATAAATAGAAAAAATGGACATACATGTAATACTTTCATTATCAGATTTTCTAACAAAAAATCTTCAGTTATCCATGATGATTTCCCCTTTAATGTCTGAAAATAACAGAATGACAGAAGTTATATAACCCTTTAATGACGGGAGCTGCCCTGATGCTGCATTAAAGATCCTGTAGCAGTGCATTCTCTTATATTACAAGTCTCCCATAGAGAGCCTGGCATATATAAGAGAATGCACTGGCTTACAAGGTCAAGGTAAATAATCTTAGGCCAATATTCATGTTATATAATCGAGGC
Source organism: Siphonodentalium dalli (assembly GCA_032622095.1). Classification (NCBI taxonomy): domain Eukaryota; kingdom Metazoa; phylum Mollusca; class Scaphopoda; order Gadilida; family Siphonodentaliidae; genus Siphonodentalium; species Siphonodentalium dalli. The sequence continues at coordinate 194,317,806 of CP136069.1, forward strand.
TCCCTATGCATTGACAAAGGTTTTTCTGGGAAGTATCTCTAGTCTCATTGTTTTAGATGCGTTTTCCCCTTCTGTTCAGTTTCTATATCCCCAATATTGCAGAAGATAAAATGCATAATCGAGGTGACTAAAGGGTGAACATCACCAACTTCAAATGGGGAACTTCAATCTGATCCTAGGTCTCCCATAGCAATTGAGGCCTAAGCAGATTAAGGTCTCCAGAGGGTGAATTTTGTGATGCTAGCCCACTATGCGGGATAGTGTCACTAAATTCACCCTAGAGAGCTGGGGACCTCATTCTGCAAATGTCAGACAATATTTCAAGGCTTGGAGACAACTATGAGAAGTCAAAGATCAAGATCTATGTGTGATGTTAATAGATTGATTACATCACCAATAAAAGTTTGAGTTAATGTGCCTGTCATGAGGTCCCCAGAGGGTGAATTTAGTGACGCTATCTCACATAGCAGGCTAGCATCACTAATTTCACCCTCTGGGGACCTCATTCTGCTTAGGCCTCATCTTCTCAGGAAAGTTTCTTAATTATAAAAATTTCTATAGAAACATCTTCACATATGATCTGTTCTTTTTTAGTTTTAGTTTCTCTATATCCTCAAATTGGCAGACGACACATTTCATAATCGAGGTTCCCAATGGGTGTACATCACAATACTCACCATTTGGGAACCTCAATCTGAGTCTGTCTCCCATAGCAGATGAGGCCATGCAGAATGAGGTCCCCAGAGGGTGAATTTGGTGATGCTAGCCCTCTAGGGATAATATTCTGCAAATGACAGGCACACTAAACTCAGGCTTGCACAGATATCATTGATTACATGACCAATATCATTCTATCATTGATTACATCACCAATATCATTCTATCATCAGCGTGAGCGATTTCTTCGTATTCCATCATTCACGAAGGTCAATGTTCTCACAGCTCTGGTTCCAATACCGACAGTGGATCACAGACAGTAGATCAATAACAAACCATCTGCATGATAAATAGTTCATACTGCACTTTATTTTCAGCTCAACTGTAGTAATTTATTAAAGCTTGTAGATCACGGAGTACTAGCAAAGTTCAATACTGCACTTTATTTTCAGCTCAACTATTTATTAACCCTTCCATGACTGGAACTTCCAGAAACTTTGCAAGAACCCTGTGCCAATGTGGGAGCCTCGGATTTACCTGCACATGTACATGTAATGGCCTAATAATATTTACATGTACCTTGACATTGTAAACCAGTACGTTCTCTTATATATGCGAGGCTTCCTATGGAAGACTTGCATATATAATTAAATGCACTGGCACAGGATGGATCTTTAATGCTGCACCAGCGCAGCTCCCGTCATGAAATGGTTAACATGTACATATCACTGAATACTAGCCAAGTTCAATACAGCACTTTGTTTTGAGCATAACTGTAGTCTATTTATTGACATGTGTAAGACACTGGGTGCATACAGACAGCCACCTACAAATCTCTTGGTACACTAAGTAAGAAGCCAGAGAGGATGTGAGTAAATACCAGCGAAGTACACGAAGACACACCCCTAATGATTCAAACAAGCCTAAAGACCTTCTAAGTCACAGATATACAGATAAAAAGGTTTATTTTATGTAGAAAGAGAGTCACTTCTCCCCAGCAGGTGTCTATTCCATACACTATATCATCTGAGTCTGTGTTCAGCATGTCTAATACATTACAGACTTACACACAAATATTATATGCAGTGTGTAGAATTCATGTGTGTACTAGTATATCAAGGCTGTCTGCACCTCAGAAAATTTGGTTTAGTTCACAGGATTTTTTCCTACTGTATCAGGTGGGGGGGGGGGGGGGCAGGAAAAAACTCCAGGATACAAGGTTGAAATTGTATGTTTTTTAAATTTTTGGGACCCGCCACCCCGGAAACGCAAGTTTTCTTCCTTTCACATCTCGGACACCCACCCCTCCAACATACCTTTTTTCCAAGGGCAATTGGGGACCCATCCCCAAAGTTTGATGAAAAACGGTGAAAATAGCAGGATACGGCAGTCAGAGAGTGTGAAATGTTTTACATGACCATCGGATGAAATGCCAATCAGGTACATTGTACATGTAAGCTTAATGAAAAGGACCAGAAAATCATAAAACACTCTTGACTGAACTTGTCAAAAAAGGTTCAGCATCCACACCCATAGGCGTACATATCTGCAGTATATATGCAAAAACATGTGTATGCACAGCAGCGCATTCTCTCACATTGTGACTAGCCCTTGCTAGATGACTAAATGGTCGCACAATCTCTGTATTAATCATACATGTATACATGTAATTTTCTCAATCTTTATATCATTGTAGTATACATGTACATGAGACACATGCATACTACCATGATGTACTAGTATAGAGCATTCTCGTATACATAGGGACAGTGAATGATGGTAGTGCAGGTTTTGAAGGGGGAGTGGGCAGCGGAGTGCATTACAAAACCATGTGGCAGAAACAGTAATACCAAAATAAAATGTTATCATCTTAAAGATGAATACTTGTTTTGTAATAATTATCATGTTACTGTATGTCAATTACTCAGCTTTTCATTTATATATCGGAACATGTAGGTTATAATTTAGAAATAACAGTTACCAAATTATGAATATTTCCTCAAGAACATACATTGTATGTGACCCGCCATATCAAATCCAGTCGTAAGTCGGGATTTTTTTTACCCTGTGCCAATGCATTCTCTTATATATGCGAGTCGACCATAGGTCGCCTCGCATATATAAGAGAATGCATTGGCCTAACAATTTTTTATCATGTTTTTTAAATAAATGTTTCTTACAATATTTAGGACATAAAATAAAAAACATCCTTTACCCTGCAGGGAGCCCCACACATATATAGAAGCATATAGAAGAGTGTCGTCTGCTCATGTTTGTCTGGGGCTCTGTATGGGTGAAATTATAAAATTGTTAAAGAATACAAGAACAAATTATTAAAATTGTATAAAATTGTTAGGCCAATGCATTCTCTTATATATGCGAGGCGACCTATGGTCGACTCGCATATATAAGAGAATGCAATGGCACAGGGTAAAAAAATCCCGACTGATGACTGGATTTGATATGGTCTATTAATCCATAGAGAGCCCCACACAGCCTGGAGCAGACGACACTCTGTAGTGCATGCTTCCATCTGTGTGAGGCTCCCTGTGGGTTATATGGCGGGTCACATGTTAATATTATAATGAGAGTATAACTGCGATATTATACAGTGACCACAAAACACACTTTGTGTGAGCAGAGAATTATATGGTTTATTTATATACATCAAGTAAATAGTGAGCGAAAAGCAAAACCCTCAATACCGTCGCAAATTCTTTTTAGGAGAGTGATTCACCGTGATAGATATTACATACACACATGCAGCTATGTTTTGTTTTTGCACCACATATTTTATAAAAAGTAACATGATTCACCCGAAGAATCTTCCATGCAAATTTTATTGCAATGCAACTCAGATAATCTCATTTGGGGTCTACAGTGCATTCACTTAATGTGGCATTCATTTTTCATACTGTAATACCCACATCAGTTGTGAGCCACAGGGGATGCCACATTGTTCTGAGGCCAATAAAAGGGGCACCCTGACTTGCACAACTCTCAGATACAGTAATGCCCTAAATAACGACTCCTTAACCACAGTAGAATTATGGGTAACTTTTCAGGATTTAGTCGGAAATATGGCTTGTTGGAAAGTGAGAGCGTAATTTATCAACCTCGTCCACTAAATTCTATTTGAGCCTCGGTAAACCTCGGCTAAAATCGAATTTAGTGAACTTGGTTGATAAATTCTGTATAAAATAGAAACTCATGCGAGATCCTCTATTTCTCCTTGGGAAGTTTCTATATCCTCTCATTTATAAAATGCATAATCTAGGCAACTAATGGGCGAACATCACCAACTTCAACTGGTGAAATTTAATCTGGTCTTTGTAAATTGGAAATCTTATGATAAAAAAAAAATTCTAAAAAAATGATATGTGTTCACATTTATTATTATTTACATAATAATTGGAAATTGGAAATATCTTACCGGTATAATAAAAACATTTTTTCTAAGAATATGAAATGTGTTCAATGTCTGTATTTATTATTATTTACATAATAATTGGAAATTGGAAATATCTTACCGGTATAATAAAAACATTTTTTCTAAGGAAATGAAATGTGTTCAATGTCTGTATTTATTATTATTTACATGAGATGTCTAAAATAATTAGTAGTTTACATGTACTTTTCACTGTGAGAATGCACAGGTGAATAAAACTAATCCTATGCTGAACTATTATCAGAATTGTTTAAAAATACAGTAACGCCCAAAGTAATCGACTCCTTAACCACACCAGAATCATGGGTAACTTTTCAGGAGCCATATTTCCGACTAAATCCTGAAAAGTTACACATAATTCTGCTGTGGTAAGGAGTCGATTAATTAGGGCATTACTGTAACATAGGTACATACCATAAATATGTTCGTACACAGCCTGAAGATAGATTTCCTCATAAAGACCGTAGAAGTGATAATGAGTATACATAGTTGCGGCAATGTCAAGAATGTATCGAAGCAACAAGCTCTTGTAAATGTAAATAAACGTAAATGTGTAAATTAACAGCAAAGAATACAATCGTGACCTTATCAGCCACCTCAAGATGTTTTGTTACTCATCAAAGGAAAATGATGCAAATAAGAGACCAGCAAACCGATATCAGTAAAACAAGAGAGACAACTCTAACTCCAGCAAACCGATATCAGTAAATCAAGAGAGACAACTCTAACTCCAGAAAACTAAATCACAAGATAAACAAGAGAGACAACTCTAACTCCAGCAAACCGATATCAGTAAAACAAACGAGACAACTTCAACTCCAGCAAACCGATATCAGTAAAACAAGAGAGACAAACTAAATCACAAGATAAAACAAGAGAGACAACTCTAACTCCAGCAAACTGGTGGATACTCCTTGGCCACAGCTGTTCCGTACTCTGGTGGAATATATATATTTTTGGTTCCTCTTCAAAATGGTATATAATATGGAATTTGTTGTGTATAATGTGATCTGGCCATTCAAAAATTAAGTGGGCCTTTAATTAGGGTCCTGCGAATTGGAGATTTTGATCGAATCGAATATCGAATCGAGTCTCCGTAATCAAATCGAATATCGTATCGAATCGAATCATACCTGTGTGTTGCATTCTCAATTAGGCATTTAATATCAATGATTAGACGATTTGAGAAACGTTCTATGAACTTCCATGAAATTCCATCATAGCTTGTGTGGCGATCAACCGCCGTTCCCGATACTATTAACTTCAATTGAGAATTGTTGAGAGAAAAACAAACAGATTAAACGTCCATGCGGTCGTAACGACAATTAGATATATAACCACTAAACGTATTATCGGAATTAAAATCATGCGCAATTTGTAGAGTTTGCATGTACATGCACAATTGCAAATCGGCACTCGGAAACCCCCATTTTTATAAACTTGAAGATGCAACAACAGTCGCAGGGTAGCCTGTTTATGTATATAGTGCTGGATGCTTAGATGTCTTCTTGTCCCAGACACTTGCGATTTATATACCACATTGCATTCATCACACGTGTAAGTTTCTGCACTACATGCAGCTTTTATCATGTTTAAAATAAACATGAATAACGGACGAAAAATTGTCAAGTTTCAAGGAACGCTCCAAAACTGAAAGTCAACTTCAAAAGAAAACACTGCCACACGCACTCTTCGACGCCGGGAGCACGTGTTGTTTACATTTTCGGCGATATTACAGAACGAATGTCAACCGCGACGAATGCGGAGGATGGGAAAGTCACATTTATTTTATTGTTAAGTACACTTATTAAGTAACTTCATTTGGTCGTAACATATATCAACATACTATGCATAAAATCATCTGGCCAATATCCATTTGCATTCATACTTAGTTCGAACGACAAATCACTAGAAAAGGGGTTAGCAGTGTACTCCATTGGTACCTCGTGTGCGCGGTTTTAGACAAAACGGGAAAAGTCACATGCGGGAAACTGATGTTTTTGTTGTACAATTTGAAAAAGTAGAATTACACCACATAACTGGATCGAGATATCCATGGTAACTCGAGCAATGACCAATCTAGACAATGCTTTTAAGCATCTCATCGCTATTATAATTTATGCGTGTCGTCGGTCCATCGGCATCTCTGAGCTTTTGGCTACCATTTTCAAAGCTAGAATTCAGATCTATTTAGTCGTCCTATAGTGGCTAATTACTGGCTATACTTATATTTAATAGCATGCGAACATTCGCGATGTACAATAAGAATTATAATTATAATTTTCGGGAATTATATGGCACAGAAGCAGCGAAGATCGACGTGTGCACTTGTCCGTAAACAGCTTACTTTTTTGTCAGTGTATATTCGAAATTTTGAGTTGGAAATTTCGAATCAAATTCGAATCGAATTTGACTTTCGAATCGAATCTCGAATCGAATATCGAATATTCGCAGGACCCTACCTTTAATATATGTTACAGCACGATCTCCTTTTGATAAAAGTTACCAGATTTTTGGTAAAGCACATCAATTTCCAAGGCATGTTCAATGTCCGCACGGACACAGGATGTTTGTCATGGTCAACACACTCAATGGTGATTTCAAGCTAATCCCATTTTGTGCAGCCCATTGTTCTCCAAGTCGATGATGATTATGAATAGTTCCTTACCAGAATAAATCCATCTTAGACTCAATTCATTCTAGTAAAGAACTATTCTTATGCTCAAACCTTTATATAAGATCACTTTCATAATGTTTTTGGAGCATGTCAATGTATGCTACCACAATAGTCTAGAAAAAAAAATGACTGCGGTATTACCAGTAGTATACGGCATCCATAGCGATAACAAGATGGTAAAAGTGGTGGAGTTACGGTACCATGGGTTATGATACTACAGTCTATAAAGCAGGTCATCACACCTTAAGTTGAAAACAAGAATACGTCCATAAGAATCTCATTATGTTACACAGATATAAGGAGAATCACTGAACTTTATGTTCATGTCTTCATGTGTGAAGCCAATCAATGCAGCCTGACACCAGGCAATTGTGCTCCAAGTCGAATATGAATACCGGTAGTTCCTTACTAGAATAAATATCAACACAGTTCATTCTGGTAAAGAACTATTCTAATGTATGTTCTAACATAAAAGATTATGATGTTTTTGGAGCATGTCAATGAATGTATGCTATTATTTAACATAAATTATAGCCATGCATTGTGTTAAATAGAGTACCGGTACCTTTTCTGACTATCCGGCTCAAAACTATCACTTTTAGTCCTTTCATTAATTTTTCAGGATTTAGTCGGAAATATGGCTTGTTGCCATTCATTGGAAAGCTCTCACTGAGAGCTTTCCGATGAATGGCAACAAGCCATATTTCCGACTAAATCCTGAATAATTACCCATAATTCTGCTGTGGTTAAGGAGTCGATTATTTTGGGCATTACTGTTTCCCTATTGAAAATAAATTATTGTATAATGAACACACTGGTGTACTACCATATCAGTGTTGTAAATACATGTTTACTTGTTTCACCACATGTTGTTATGTTGCAATAAACATTCATTCATTGACAAGTTATTAGCGAGAAAGCACAGAAATGTTAAAAGATCATAAATAGAATACCAGTAAAACAGACATTAACTAATTATTAAGAGAAAAAGCACAGAAATGTCAAAAGATCATAAATAGAATACCTGTAAAATAGAACACATCTCTATCTAATCCCTACGTAATACACTTAAGCATATAAATTATTCAACAAGTGGCACCTTGGTGTATACTAGTAAATACTAGTAAATAAAATCATATGTTGTCTGTGTCGATTAAATGGAATGCAAGGCGCTGATCCAATTCATTCTATGTGGTGAAGTGTGTGTGGGAGAGGAGTAGATATGTAAAGTAATAACATATACTACTCACATAGGAAGCATTGTTTGAAAAGAGACATAAGAGGTGAATAAGAATATATAATGTGGACTGTGACTGGGTCATTCAAGGGGTGCGTTTTCAATGGGTGACTCATCTGTTTATATTTACTATTCACACACTGGAGCGGCAATGAACATTCAACCTTAAATCATAATCGGATTTACAACTTTATATTGTATTATATGCACAGTATTTATATTGTAGAGCACAATGACTGGAAATCGATGTTTGTTTACATGTATGTTGTGTTTATAATTACATGTATGTCACTGCTAAAGCTGATTACTATAAAGTTCCATGTACAATGAAGGGAAATGTATATAATTTTCATAGCCTCAAATTAAATCCAGTAATTGCTAGTGTTTACCATATGCTGCAGATCATTTATGAAATTGGACAATGAACTTTGTAAAAGACTTTATCCCTTTACCCAACAAACCGGCCAAAACCGGCCAAATAAAGCTTCAACAGCCTAAAATATCTTCGGTCTGTCTCAATAGAACCATACAAATATGGATATCATTGGAATCGGATCCTTGACCACATTGTGATAGTTACAGTTATGCCCTGTGCCAATGCATTCTCTTATACATGCGAGTCGACCATAGGTCGCCTCGCATATATAAGAGAATGCATTGGCCTAAAAAAAATCTTTTTTTAACACTTTTTACCATTTTTTCTTACATTCTTTAACAATTTTATAATTTTTTCTTACATTTTTAAACATTTTTTATAATATTTTTCTACATTCTTTGACAATTTTATCATTTGTAATATGTGTTAAGCCAATGCATTCTCTTATATATGCGAGGCGACCTATGGTCGACTCGCATATATAAGAGAATGCATTGGCACAGGGCCGTTCTGTTGGGTAAAGGGTTAAAAGACTTACTAAAGTCATAGAAATTAATTACTATCTGTTTTCAACTTTTCAAACAGAAGTGAGATTCCACTGTTCATACTGGTATTTACTATTCACACTGGTATTTACTATTCATACTGGTATTTACTATTCATACTGGTATTTACTATTCACACGCTAGAGTGGAAAAATCAAGCCCAGATACAGAAAAGCCCTAAATAATCGACTCCTTAACCACAGCAGAATTATGGTTAATTTTTCAGGATTTAGTCGGAAATATGGCTTCTCAGTGAAATCTTTCCGATGAATGACAACAAGCCATATTTCCGACTAAATCCTGAAAAATTACCCATAATTCTGCTGTGGTTAAGGAGTCAATTATTTAGGGCATTACTGTATATAGTGTCTGACATTTTAAACTCCAGGAGGCTGGGGAGCAGTTGTTGACACAACGAAGGTACGAAGGTACGAAGGTGTGACGGACACACAAACGTCTTGTATAGTTCCCTGAAAATTTTGTCGAGAAACAAATAGGGAGAATATGTACAGTAATGCCCAAAGTAATCGACTCCATAACTACAGCATAATTATGGGTAACTTTTCCGGATTTAGTCGGAGATATGGCTTGTTGCCATTCATCGGAAAGCTCTCGGGGAGAGCTTTCTGATGAACGGCAACAAACCATATTTCCGCCTAAATCCGGAAAAGTTACCTACAGGTATAATTCTGCTGTGTTTAAGGAGTCGATTACTCAGGGCAGTACTGTACCTCAATTGTTGAAAGGTTGAAGCTACGACTGGACTGAAGCTTCAAATCAAGTTACTCCTTATTTGGATTTTTGGGTGCTATTAACCCTTTCATGATGGGAGCTGGGCTGGTGCAGCATTAAATACCCTGTGCCAGTGCATTCTCTAATATATAGAGAATGCAATGGCTCACAAGGTCAATGTAAATATTGTCTTATACATGTACAATGTATGGGAGACTCGCATAAATAAGAGAATGTATTGGCACAGGTTTTTTGTAAAATTTCAGGAAGCTCCAGTCAGGTAAGGGTTAAAGAGTTCTTTAGTAAGGCTGAACAAGCCTTGAAATAGTGTGTCTGTCATTTGCAGAATGAGGTCCCCAGAGGGTGAATTTAGTGATGCTACCCCCGCATAGCGGGCTAGCATCACCAAATTCACCCTCTGGCATCACCAAATTCACCCTCTGGGGACCTCATTCTGCTTACACCTCAGCAGAATGAGGTTCCCAGAGGGTGAAGTTGGTGATGCTAGCCCGCTATGCGGGGTAGCATCACTAAATTCACCCTCTGGGACCTAATTCTGCAAATGACAGACACACTATTTCAAGGCTTGAGGCTGAATTGGTCATGTCGCATGGTACCCGGTATCGTTAGAGCTGAAACAGTTGACCCATTCTTCTAACCGGTTAACCATTGGGGTTAGCCGGATTTCAACCGGTTAACTGCTAATTTCTAGCGGACTTCTCTCAGACTAATTATCTCGACATTTGCCATGCTCCAGGGACAAACCTAGGTGAGAATTTTTTTTATTCATGGCATTTAACGATATTCAAACACACGCATTCACTGTTCTTTTGCTGGCTATCATGATGGGGAATGAGCAAGTGAAATTTGTGAATGGCAGGGGGATCGCTTATTTGCAATTGCTGGTGATCAGCATATGTTTGGGCATTTGTAAAACGAGTAACAATAGTATGGGTATTGGTAAAACGAGTAACAAAACTATATATTAAAGATCTGTAATATATCATTATCATTGGTATATCCTCCAATGAATTATAAATAAAGACTAGAAAGTAATAACTAATAACTATAGAACTAAAAGGAAGGTGAGTTAGGTCACAGTCCTATTCAGTATTCGAACTATTCGTCGGTATCATGATCGCGGACACTAACTTTGAACTTCTCGCCCTTTCGCAGAAACTCGCGAATATAGATTAAACTGTCAACAGTGTCGGGGTCTAAAGTTTTCAACACGAAATAATACCGAGTCTGAGGGGTGTCAATCAGATGACAGATTCACTGATTCAGTGACGTCATTGCTTTGAACTATCGCGCCTGGATACACAGTGACTGCCCACGTGCTCTCATCGGAAGATCAGCGAAAACTTCATAGGCCAGAATTGATTGAAGGTCGCCGACACTTCCGGACAGTTCGAGAATTGCTACTCAGTATCTGAAACTTCCGTGTGCACCAATTAATGCTTGCATTGCACTACTATTGGTGGCACAGGGGTTAGGATTACTTTTGCATCATTTATCTTAATATTTTGAGGGTACCAGGGCATTGTTCACGTTCACATTCAACTGACAGAGTGGGATGCGGTTTCATGCGGTTCATTTTTTTCTAACTGGTTACGTCTTTATCCGGATGCTAACCGGTTATCCATCTGTCCGTTTCAGCTATAGGTATCGTGCAAAAAGACACCCTAAACATGCAAAAATACACTCAGGATCTCCCAATTGTGCAAAAAGTTGTCCAGCACCACAAAGTCTCATTCAAAAGTTTATTTTAAATTAGTCGCATATAAATTAATATCACAATTATTATTTGTTTGTGATTTTCAAGTCTAATTTCAACGGATTTGAATGGGTATTCCACCTGCTTTGAGTTTGACTGCAGACGAACGAGACTTTGAGTTTGACTGCAGACGAACGAGACTTTGAGTTTGACTGCAGACGAACGAGACTTTGAGATGCTGGCTGATTTTTTGCAAATTTGGGAGATCCTGGATGTCTTTTTGCAGGATGCCATACAACACTGACCAATTCAGCTTTAGTAAGTGTCTTTTATCAAAAGACCAAGCCTAATGAGATCATTAACAGTCAGGAAATATGCGGTATATAATGGCATAGAAGATGAATGCATTCTGCCATTATTTGTATTATATCGATATCCCAGTTGGAAGACACTGAAAACTAGGTCTGAAGACAAGACAAGAATTTCACCAATGGAAATTTAAACAAAATGGAGATTTGTGTTCCCATGTCATCAAGAAACAGCACCGCAACCATCTCAAGAAAAACTCGGAACACCCGGAGTGCAAGTTATCATTAAATTTAAATGTGAACAGCACCACAATGATCAAATATTTATACGGAAGTCAATAAAATCAATATGTGCACAAATAAAATAAATTTAACAGAGGCTAAAGCAGACTATGGTACCACATCAGAAAGGAAGCTGTTATCGGCTATTAGGCCAATACATATATATCAATATATGAGGTTGGGGTTTCGCAGCTGACCTTATTTTTTTACCCTATACGGAAAAAATTTGCAGGCACGTATGCCGATTTTTGACTTTCGACCCTTGTTGGGACCCACCCACCCCTGCGTCCAAAGTTTTTTTTCTTTTTCGGCAGTTTTTTTCGACCATTTTTGGACACCCACCCCCCTTTTAACACTAAAACAGAGATTTGCGGGGGAAATTCACTGTAAACAGCTGTATATGAATTTCTGTGCATACTTTTAGTCATGGATGTTAACATTGACATGTAAATAGGAAGTCATTTTGGGGTCATTCGGTCAAAAAAAATATGGCTGCCAGCAGCCATCTTGGATTTCAAAATTCAATCCATTAGCATGGGCTACAGGCTATACTGTTTGTCTTATTATCATGAAATTTGTCATTTATGTTAATATTGAATTTATGTTAATATTGATATATAGATGTGTTTTAAGCCAAACTCATTGCAAAAACAGTCAAAAAGACTTGCAGGGAAAATATTTTTGAGTAGAAAAAATTGTTTGTTGGTCCTATCGAACACCCACCCACCCCGGCATACATTTGTACGTGCCTGAAAAAAACTTTTCTGAAGCAAACCGGGTCACGGCAAAGGGTTGCCGTAGCAGATTGCCAAAGCCAAACTATCTGAATTAAGAGGGCTACTCATATACACACAAGCAAAATACAGTAAAATTCATCCGTGATAGCAATCATTTCACTTGATTTATATACAGTAATGCCGTAAATAATCGAACCCTTAACCACAGCAGAATTATGGCTTGTTGCCATTCATCGGAAAGCTCTCACTGAGGAATTGGATTATTTAGGGCATTAATGTACATCCCACCCCCTTTGAACAAGAAGTTGTTTGAGAAACTATAAATGTATATTACATGTATATCAAACTCTATCACAATTTCAGCTCACAATATGAACTCACTAAATGTATGTTTAATTTGATATTTACTTTATTTTTTCGTTTATGATTAAATGCCATGTTTGCAAATTAAATTGATGTATATACTTCCAATGTTTGTGTATTTATACTGTGGGAGAGGAGCAATGACTAAATGCCATAACTTGTGCTCCGATCCCTTTGTGATATAATTATTTCTATCAGATTGAAGTTCCCCAGTTGAAGTTGGTGATCTTCACCTCGATTATGCATTTATCTTCTGCAAATTACACTGCAAATTAGGGGATATCGAAACTGAACAGAATGGAAAAACGTAACTAAAAACATTGTTAATTTGAGACTATAATTACTTCTCAGATGATGAGGCCTAAGCAGAATGAGGTCCCCGGAGGGTAAATTTTGTGAGGCTAGCCCTCTGTGTGGGGTAACATCACTAAATTCACCATCTGGGGACCTCATTCTGCAAATGTCAGACACACTATATTACATACTATATCCAGGCTTAATGGTGAAGCAATTCAAACAAGTACATGTATGCAAATCCAGAATCAACAACTGAAAAGGCAGCATATTAACTGTACATCTAATATCATAACCAAGGGAGGGACACACTGAACAGGGAAACATTGTGCTACTAATCATACTGCAGCAGTTGGATGTACATGTAAATTGTAGACCGGTAGTTTGTAAATGGATTTACAATTGATTCCTTGATAAAAATATAAAACAACAGCAGTAATGTATACAATATACATGTACATGTAAGTCCAATATAAGAAATATGTTTGTTTCTCATCGACTCCCGATCCTATTTTAGCCCCCTCCTCAATTTTATATATTTGTATAATTTTGAGGCAAACTTTTTTTCTCAAGCCTCAACCTTCAAAGTACATTGCAATGACCCATTAATCAGTCTACTTCAATAAAATTTCAATTGCACTGCATAGATCTGATCATGACCATTTAAAGACATATTATGCACTTGTTTGTGACCCGCCATATCAAATCCAGTCGTAAGTCAGGATTTTTTTTACCCTGTGCCAATGCATTCTCTTATATATGCGAGTCGACCATAGGTCGCCTCGCATATATAAGAGAATGCATTGGCCTAACAATTTTTTATCATGTTTTTTAAATAAATGTCTCTTACAATTTTTAGGACATAAAATAAAAAACATCCATTACCCTGCAGGGAGCCCCACACATATATAGAAGCATATAGAAGAATGTTGTCTGCTCATGTTTGTCTGGGGCTCTGTATGGGTGAAATTATAAAATTGTTAAAGAATACAAAAAAAAATTATTAAAATTGTAAAAAATTGTTAGGCCAATGCATTCTCTTATATATGCGAGGCGACCTATGGTCGACTCGCATATATAAGAGAATGCATTGGCACAGGGTATAGATCTAACCATGACCATTTAAAGACATATTATGCACTTGTTTGGTTGCGTGAAACTAATAAATCAGTACCCAGGCGCTATGCCAACTGAGAGAATGTAGCATTCTACTAAAATCGCCCAGAATCTCAAAGAATTTGACCATACAACTCCATACAAAACACTGTCTGAACTATGATCAGAAAACATTTTCAGGCATGTATGCTGATTTATTCCTTTCGACCCTTGTTGAGACCAACCCACCCCAGCGTCCAATTTTTGTTCCATTTTCGGCAGCTTTTTCTGATCATTTTTGGACACCCACCCTGTGAGTTGCGGAAAAATTTGTTTGTTGGTCCCATCTACCACCCACCCACCCCGGCATATGTGCCCGGAAAAATCCCCCCTGTTATTCTAAGGTGTTTTAAGCCAAACTCATTGCAAAAACAGTCCAATTTTTTTTTTTTAGTTTTTCGTCCCATCGAATGGCATACATGTATGTGCCAGGAAAAAATTCACCAATCACCCCATCCCCATTCCACCTCCCCCCCCCCCCCCCCAATTTTCCAAAAAAGTTGGATGAGAATCTAGCAATTTATTTTAATTGGCCAAATCAAAACATGGACACGCAGGAGCTGGATTCACTGTAGCGTACACAACAAACACGATATATGAAAATAATTAGTCGAAGGTACCCACACATGAATAATTTATTTATAAATGACAACAAACGAGATTGTGTACATTGTGTGCAGATGCACTTGGACGGATCTACCGGTAATACGAATTAACATCTCAAGTTGTCAACAACAAAGCAATTACATCTTGGTTTATTTAGAGACTAAAGCAATCCTTAACAGTGAACACCACTCCACCAGTCACTGGTCATTGAAATGAACAGTAATGCCCTAGAGCTTTCCGATGAATGGCAACAAGCCATATTTCCGACTAAATCCTGAAAAGTTACCTATAATTCTGCTGTGGTTAAGGAGTCGATTATTCAGGGCATTACTGTAGTTACTGTATTATATCCAAACCTTCACTAGTAGATTTTAGAGAAAGCATAACTTTTATTAAATCCTGTTTCACATGTTAATTTTTGGTTGGCCACAATTTAAATTGTGTCTATTTGCCCACTCCCAACCTACTCTCGTGTGCCGATAGAAGTGCAGGGTGGAATATAAGTACAGGGCGGAAATTTAAGACAAAATTAACGATAGTGCAGGGTGGAATAAAAGTACAGGGTGATGTATCAATTCTCACAAAAAAGGCAACAATTCAAATGCCCGTATTGTATAACAACATACCCCGCTTGACAAAACAAGTGTCCATTGGCACCGCAGTGTATTTGCCGTTCGGCCCGCGGTGTCAGAGTTTGTAACTGCAGTTGAGCACCGCGGCCGAACGGCAAGTACACCGTGGCCCAACAGCAACTACACTGCGGCCGAAAGGCAACTACACTGCAGCCGAACGGCATGTACACCGTGGTTAGATTTCTGGTTTGTATCGTCTTTTTTCAGTTTAATGAACGTACACCATGGCAACTACACCATGGCCGAACGGCAAGTACACCGCGGCCCAACTGTAGTTAGCCGGTGGAGCCGCGGTGTAGTTGCATTTCAGCCGCGGTGGCAACGCTAACTGCACCGCGGTTAGGTGGACACTTGATTTGTCAAGCAGGGTAACAATTCCACATGTACTTGTAAGAATACCTAAGATGTTTGTCTCGGGACGGCCACTTTGAGAACCGATATTCTCTGTCATAACTCATGGCCACATTGGATCCACCAGGTCTGGTTCTTTGGTTTAAGGCTAAGTTTTGGAGTAGCATTCCATATACATGTATGAATATCATGAATAATTCAAAAATGCTACTCCAAAACTTTGACCAGAAGCACTAAAACCACGGAACCGGGGCTGGAAGAATCTCTGAAACCACGTAACGGAGCTGGATGAATCCAATACCAATGATTTCGCTTATTAAGGACTTCCGCTATCGAGTCATCAATTTTCCAAAATAATGCAGACCCGAATAAGCATCATGCAGGGTGGATTGTTTTCATAAAATTAATAAACATACCCGGTACAAGTATGTCTATTTGTAACACATGAGTACAAAAGAAAAAGCCCCCTATAAAAAAATTGTTTAGCCTCTTAAAGATTAAAGTTTTTAATTTAAAGCCACATGGCGGTTTGCGCTCCAAAATACACAATATAATATTCGCTTTTGAAATTTTCCCGGTATCAAAATAGGTAGATAAATGCCCAAACTACCTTTCTACGACCAATATATGTCCCAAAAAGACGCATTCAAGTCATGAAAATAACAACAAAATCGTGTTGTTTGGGACCCAAACAACCAGTCAGCCTGCCATTTTTGATGATGCAACCACCGATAGTAGCCAAGGATCTCCGGATGTATTCGTAAATAAGCTTCCCCAGTGACTCTATAATTTTCGGTACACGATAAATGGGTTTCAATTTGATCTTATGTGTCCCTGCGAGAACAATGGTCTCTGTTGGCAAGAATTTAATGATAGAACGGTCATCCTGCATTTATCCGAGACGTATCGATGGTGCGAGGGGGGGGGGGTTTCAGAAAGGAACATAATATTACCAATATAATAATATGTAATTATGTTGAGATGCATTTGTTTTAAAATTTTAACCCAACATCATTATGTTAGTAAATTGCATGATTTGCAGTATATGCTGAATATATTTATTTCTTAAAGAATATAGGAATGGGTCGCCAACTATTAGATCTTGTCATGAATTTATACTCTGACTACCGTAGATATCATATTCGACCCGTTCAAAATATGGGAACTTTTTCTGTGCACCTATCACAGAAAGTCAGCATTTTTCTATTCCCATTGTCATCATGGACGCCATTTTGAATAGAAAATTTTGCTCTAAGTGGATTTATCGGATTTTGGATATGTTATATAGGATATGATTATTATTCCTCTTCAAAATGGAATAAAAGACAACTTAGTCCAAATGTTTTCTAGGTCAAAACTTTTATCGACAAGACTGTTTTGTCTTTTCATCATTTACCCCTGACCTGGAGGTCTGTCCATTTTCTTACAATTTGTCTTGTAACTCAGAGGCAGGTGGTTTTAATTAAACTGATGGTGAAATAAAGTAAACAAATTTTGAGTACTCCAAGCAACTTATATGTATTGGTTGTGTATATATATATATATATATATACAGAATATTTTATTCGAGTTGAGGACCTCACCCATCAAAGCTCAGAGTTATCAGATATTGATTTTTTTAAATCTGTTATTTTTCACCACCTAGACTGGAATATCTGGCGGCCTAGCAAATATTCGACGAGTGGTGATTAATAGATTCTGATAACTAAACGTCTTTTGAAGAAATGTTGCTGTTGTTGGAATCTGATGATAGGGGGAACCATCGAAACAAGAAACATACATGTATACACAATGAAACCAATTGAAGCCAACTTAGCCAAGACAACAGTATGAATTAGCTGGATGGATACAAATTTAGTAGCACCGGCCAACTGTTTGTAGCACCGGTTTCCCTCTTCAGATCATAATGCCCAGAAAAAATGGGAACTGCAGTTACATCTACATGTATCTCGCAGTGATTTTATAGTATTCAATAGCTGGGTTTATGTTACTATGGCTCAGGGTCTGTGTAACGGCCTCATTCCCCTCGCTGATGATATGTTTGAGACATACATGTGCATGTACCTAAAGTCAATAGCAATCTATCGTAAAAAGAATATGACTGTAATGGGAGTTCAAGGGTTAAACAGAACAATGGTGAAAAGGCGGGTCAATTGAGCACAGTATGTTACCGGGACAGTGTAACCCTTTGAAATAAAAGCGCCAAAACTACATGTACAACGCTATGTTTGGTGTGCAGTCAAATAGACGTTAATTGTAATTGTACACCGTGTAATACACATATGAAGCAGTAACATCAAAGAATGCTGGACTGCTGAGTATGGATATTTTGAGCACTGGATTTCTGTGGGTGAAAGTACTCACGCTCGCATGCAAAACATATCACCCAATATGGAGATAAAGTCAAAGTAAGTCAATAATCATTTCGCTATCCCACTTGGGGCCCCAAGCACAAACAATGACGCACGTGTTCACATTTCCCATCAAAACGAAATTATATTTCATAACACAAGGGGCTAAAACTCTGTTCATAGAAGTGGTCTCAACTATAGTTGTTGGACTAATGCAGACTATTGAACAAGCTACGCATTCCGAGTTTAAACAATTTCATTACCATTCATATGACGCTGCTATAAATATCTTCTGCAGTATGATGTCACAGCACACAAATATTTATATGATTGACAGAATATATCCTTTCGGATTCATTTTCACAGAAGCTACCTGTTGAAATATTTGGAAATACTTAATTCAATTCTCCTTGCTAGGTATTATTGGTCAATGCATAGACGCTTTTCAGTGTTTAAATATACCATTCGGAATCTTATAAATTTGTAAACACTGTAACTCGTATATAGCTTGTTCATTTATTTAGTCTTCAATCAGACGTCGTCTCATGTGCGTAAATTAATTATCAATGCTCTGGGTACCATCAACAGAATTAATGCACCCATTGAAATCATCAACTTGCATAATAAATATTAATATAGGTTGCTTTATTAGTACCTCGGGTGCAAGGAAATGACTACTTTTCAGTGACAAATACCCAAATTTGTTCTTAACCCTAGTCGTTTCAACACTAATTTTAAGATAGTGAGTTCATGACAATCCATCGCTAATCGACTCGATCAACTCGACCCCCATTCCAGTTGCCAGTAGTTCAATAGCTGTTTCTTCTGGAAAGGGCCAAATTTTTAACCTGTGGAAGTTGTAGGCCTACAGAAACCGCGATTTAACGACAAGTCAGCTGCTACGAAAGATAGCCGTTATTGTTATATTGTCATTTATATCATTATTATCAGTATCATATTTTACATTCATAAAAATAAATAATGATTTTAAACAATAGTTCTGTTATAAAATGGGGCCGACTTCGTATGGGGCCGACTTCGCGCGGGGCCGACTTCTCCTGTATTCCTCATATAAGCCTACCAGTAGCCATGCAAGCATACCCACCTTTCGTTATCAGGTGTGACTAAACACCAAGCCAAACCAAGTCATAGGAAATAAGAAGCAAAATTGAAGTTTACTCTATATTATTATGTATATGTGAGGTTTATATGACCATATAAAACTAATGATATGACGAAAGTCTTAATTAAATCGCCTAAAACACAGCGTGACAGACACCAAGCTGCGGCTTGGTGTTTGGACATTTTGCGTTGTGGCTTGGTTCATATAAAATAAAGCTCCCATCAGCTTATATCTGTTTACACATGTACAGTTTATAGTGGTTGTGCTATTTTGCACTTTTTTTACCACTCAAGTCCGACAGCGCGACGGGCACCAAGCTGCGGCTTGATGTTTGGACATTTTGCGTTGTGGATTGGTTCAAATAATATAAAACTCCCATCAGCTTTTATCTATATTATTATGTATATGTTCTGTTTATATCTCCAAATAATACTATTTTAATGATATTTGATAGACGAAAGTCTAATTAAACCGCCCAGAATACAGTGCAACAGACAATTTACATTGTGTCTTGGTTCATTCAGAAATCATCCATTCACAAGTATTAATTAGTAAGCGTTACTCTCGTGTCTGGTATAAACGTGCATGCACATTTATTAAATTTTAGATGATTTTCCACCCTGTACAAGGCTTATTCCAGTCTGCACTAGTAATTTTGGAAGACAGGTGTTGACAGGCCAATTTTGTCCCCCCCCCCCCCCCCCCCCCCCCCCACCCAAACAAATCTTGATCAAATGTTATTTATAAATTCCTGTAAGTGTCAATATACAAGCAGTAATACCACAGTAGTACTAAACGACTAGTACCACCTTGAAACAGAACCTCTGTTTTCAAAAGCATATTAGGACTAGTATGTACTATTATCCATCCCCACTCTATTTGATCAGGTACCCACCCATTCAACGCAACTGGTAAAGTGCAAGACTATATTTTGATGAAAATATCCACCCTGCACTTCTATTCCAGTCTGCTCTTATATTAATTCTGGTCAGTTTTTCCACCCTGCACTTATATTCCAGACTGCACTTTTATTCCAGACACGAGAGTAAGCTGATTAGAGGTTTCACTCTTAAATCTGAATTACTAAGCGGTAAGCTGATTAATATAATTAGAGGTTTCTTCTTACTGTTATTGCAGCAATTTTAAGTGTGAATTGTTGTTGATGGGTGTCTCTCACATATTGGAGTTCGTTGTTTTGACAGTTAATTGCAATCGGTGTTTCATGGCGCTCTATAATATGATAATATGCCAGGCATATAAAGAACGACCCCGACATAATAGTAAGAAGAGGGACAATGCAAAGGGTCATGCAAATAGACGTGGAACTATATGCATATAGGCCTATATATTAGGCCTATATGCATGTCAGCGACGCGAATGCTTGATTGTTAGTGCAGATCGTTTTGGATGCCAGTGGACTTCGATGAGTACATGATGCATTAATATAGCCTATCGGCTTTCCATAATAAAAGCCTCTATATTGTAATGTACTAGTATATAGTGAATGCTCTAGACTACAATGTACGTCGCTGCGATTAAGCGAAGACGACACAATGCGTCCAGTCATGTCTGGATTCTGGCCCGCAGAGACAAATGACGTTTTGACGTCACGATGACGACGCCTTAAACTGCCTTCATTTAGCTAACAAATGAAACTGATCTAATATTAACCTTTACATGACATATTCATAACAACTTACTGTTTATAAATAAAAACTTCAGTTGTCCATTGCCACATATCGGAAGTTGTGAAGTAGTAAATTTGTTTCATTGCTGATTCTGCGATTTTGTGAACCCACTGCCGGAAGTCACGTGATTTTTCCACGAAAATGTTGTGTGAATAAAATTTTCTTCTTCACGATATACTGTAATTTATGTGTGACGTCACAAGTACGCGCGCCCATCTGTTACCTATACCCGAGCTCGGGCGCGCAAGCGCGCCGAGCAGGGTCGTTATTATAGAAACAACATGCTTTTGATAGACAATGATTGTAAAAACAATACTCGAGTGACAAGAAAGTGAGTTGATGGTGACTTTACTACCAAAATTCAAACAAAAGGTTTTCATACCACGACAAAAATGTAAAGACATAATACCACCACTTTGGACGAACAACAATTGCGAAAGTATGAATAAAGTAATCAAATTGGAGAACAACTGGAAAGTGTTAAAGTTGCCCGATCTAACAGACAGACTGAATGACAAAGCAAATGACCAAATAGATGAGCGGTCTTGGCCCCAACGGGGCTTATTTTTCGAGTTTAATTTTTTTCTTTACACACGGAAAAATTATACATCATATGAAAGTAGATGATGTAGGCTTCAAGTTCCGCCCTGCTGTAAAATGTGAAAGTGGTGCCGTTACCATGGAAATGGAATGTAAACAATGTAGACATATTTTGATATTAAACCATTTCTGCAAATTGTAAAAACTAATTTAAGCCCATTCTAGGACAGGAACAGACGTTGAAGATCATTTATTGATGATTTGTCCACTATAACTATGTTCCAACTATTCCAGTATTAAATAGGATGCACATATAGGTTATACGGGTCTTTATTGCCATTTTGGGGTGAAAAATGGTGATTTTTGCAAAAAATGCGATAATTTTGGAATTGGAACATTTATTGAATACTGCATTGGTTACAGTAATAATTTATGCATTATTATGATGGCATCATACGTGTACTTAAAATTAATTTGGATAAAACTGCCGAAAAGGCCCAATACCAAGAGAAATACCTGTTACCATGGAAACGATATTTAAAAATACAAAAAATGCCGTTATTGGAAAGAAATGAAGACCTATAACCCTTGCGACACAATATAACTTTTTGAAATTTGTTTTTTATGACATGCACTTTTAATCCGGACTTCTGTGTTGGGTAATTGTTGCGGTTTATTCAGCTGTTGTCATGGAAACGGACCAAATTTCGCCAAATAATGATGTTTTTTCCCATAGAGCGGACATTTAAAGCATGTAATTTTATGAAGCAAAGCTTATTATGACAACCCGTTATAGATGTCTCAAAACCTTTTTCAAAGATTACTATTTCCCAATTATCCCAGTAGTAGCTAGGATGCACATATAAGATATGAAGGTTTTATTGCCATTTTGGGGTAAAAACTGTTAATTTTTACAAAAAATGAGATAATTTTGGAATTGAAACATTTATTTGATACTACATTGGTTACAGTAATAATTTATACATATTATGATGGCTTCTTACGCGTGCTTCAATCTAGTTTTGATAAAACTGCAGAAAAAGCCCAATACCCGGAGTAATACCTATCGCCATGGAAACGATATTTAAAAAATACAAAAAATTTCATTATTGGAAAGAAATGAAGTTCTATAACCATTGCGTCACAAATTAACCTTTTGAATAATGAATAATGATGTTTTCCCCTATAAACCGGACATTTAAATTGTGAATTTTATAAAGCAAAACACATTGTAACAACCTGTTATAAGTATCTCAAAATCTTCAACTCATATATATAATACAATAGGGGATAAGAGCACCCCTAAGACGACTTTCCTGCAGGTTTGCCAGACAAATTTACCATTATGTGAACGCACCCTGACATGGTACTCATCAGACCACGTGTTTTGATCATTTTATTCCCAATTTCTCAGCTGTTTCTGTGGATCTAGACAAAAATGGTCTAAATAGTGATGTCTTTTGCACAATTTTGTTATTATTGGAAATTGTGTGAAAAATTACGGGTATGTTTAACGAGAGGCCGATCACGATCGGCAGATGTTAACCCATCCCTTGGCGATACAAATTTAATATGATCGGATAAATGAGAGTTTCGGTGTTGAATTATAGAGTATACTGTTATGTACTATTATAGACAAATGTACATAACACAAATTATTGGAATTTATGGGTCACTGGCATTTATATAAGAGAATGCACTGGTACAGGATCTGTAATTCTAAACCGCCACAGCCAGCAAGTCCGTGGGTTAAATGTGTAGGTGTGACCTGGACATGGAATACTTGGGTTAAGAGAGTCCAATTTAAGTTTACAATAATAATGTGTCCTAGTATACAGATAAGCAACCTCACCACTGACCCATTAATATCAATTATATAGCACAGCTGTCAAAAAATCACAGGAATTGTTTATGTTGAACACTGACCTCTATTAAACTAATAACAATTATAATGATATCAGACCATCTGAAGATATAACACTGCAGCACAGATGTCCAAGTCTACTGTTAATATCATGTGATGTTTATTGTTGAATCTTTATTTTAAATTAGATACCACAGGCTTCTTTATCAGATTATTTGCACATTGACATAAGAGAAAATAATATAGCTTTATCAATAGCTAAGTAGTCCAAATGCAATTGGTGAATTGGATTTAATGTTGCTCCAAACAGATTTACCAGTACATAACACAAGATTTTGGACCGATTTAATCAAATTTGGTGTGGTGATTCGGCAGAGTTATAATGGTTATAATTGTTTTTAATTATTTAAAAAAATTAAAGGGACACATTGGAAATCTTTTTATCAACTTGTATCATAATCATCAATATCTAAATGAAAACAAATGACAATGTCAATGACATTTTTTTTATTATTATTATAAAAGTTAAAAATATTTTTTGTTTAAATAAAATTTTTTTGGATTTTTTTTCTCGAAAAAGGGTCATAACTCCTTTAAAATAAATCGGATCAAACCCATATTCGAACTAGATCTGTATTTTGAGCTGTGAAACTCACATACCAAATTTGGTTCCAATCAGATAAAAAATGTTTGAGTTATGGCAGAATGTGTGAATTCTAAGTAGAAAAAGGGCCATAACTCTGTAACAAAAACTCGGATCAAACCCAAATTCGAACTCGATCTGTATTTTGGGCTGATATACCCATATACAAAATTTGCTTCTGATTGGATAGAAAATGTTTGAGTTATCGCATTACACGTGAAGTGTCTACGGACGGACAGACGGACGGACAGACGGACGGACAGACGGACGGACGGACGGACGAACGACGAGTGGTCAATCCGGACAACGACACTATGTTTACCATACATGGTATGGGTAAACATAAAAACCAACACCACGTATCTGGAAAATGCCGTGATAGGATTTTAAAAGATTCGCTGTCAGGGAATTATCAAACTGATTTGAAAGCAAATAGTTGATTATAAGCTACATCCCTAAATAGTAATTACCTGTACTTACTCAGAACAACGGCATAACAAGTTCCTGGAAAATATCACATCCGAACCCCTGTGGTTCAAATGTAGACCTGCATGATTAAAATGGGTCAGGTAGTGTGATAATAGTGAGGATTGCTATGCAAATGCGGTGATATGGTACGCCATAGCTGCCTTATGTCAAGCTCAGGCAATATATCCGGTTAATATATCAATATATGTGGTTAGTTAGTCAATAGATGTAGCCTCTTTGCAATTATATTTGGCTACTTTGTCAATATTGGAGGTTAGTTAGTCAATATATGCAGATAATTTGTCAATATATGTGGTTAGTTAAGTAAATATATACAGCTACTTTGCAAATATATGCAGCTATGTTTCCAATATATGTGGTTAGTTGGTCAATACCTTGGCCATTAATTTGGTTAGTTAGTCAATATATGTAGCAAATTAGTCAATATATGTGGTTAGTTAGTCAATATATGTGGTTAGTTAATCATTATATGCAGTTACTTAGTCAATATATGTGTCAGTTAGTCATTATATGCAGCTACTTAGTCAATATATGTGGCCAGTTAGTCATTATATGCAGCTACTTAGTCAATATATGCAGTTAGTTAGTCATTATATGCAGCTACTTAGTAAATATATGCAGTTAGTTAGTCATTATATGCAGCTACTTAGTCAATAAATGTGGTTAGTCATTATGTGTAGATAATTAGTCAATATATGTGCCTAGTTAGTCATTATATGCAGTTTCTTTGTCAATAAATGTGGTCAGTTAGTCAATATATACATCTACTTTGTCAAAATGTGCAATTGCATTGACAATATATGCAGCTAATTTATCAATATATATGGTTAGTTGGTCATGATATGCAGCTACTTAGTCAATAGGTGTGGTTAGTTAGTCATTATGTGTAGATACTTAGTCAATACATGCGGTTAGTTAGTCAATATATGCATCTACTTTGTCTAAGTAGCAAAATATAATGACTAACTGATCACATATATTGACTAAGTAGTTGCATATAATGACTGACTAACACATATATTGACAAAGAAACTGCATATAATGACTAACTAACCGCATACATTGACTAAGTAGCTGCATATAATGACTAACTAACTGCTTATATTGACTAAGTAACTGCATATAATGACTAACTAACTGCTTATATTGACTGAGTAACTGCATATGATGACTAACTAACCACACATGTTGACTAATTATCTACACATAATGACTAACTAACTGCTTATATTGACTAAGTAGCTGCATATAATGACTAACTGACCACATATATTGACTAAGTAGTTGCATATAATGACTAAATAACCGCATATATTGACCAAGTAGCTGCATATAATGACTAACTGACCAAATATTGACTAATTAGTTGCATATAATGATTAACTGACCGCATATATTGACTAAGTAGATGAATATAATGACTAACTGACCACAAATATTGACTAAGTAGTTGCATATAATGACTAACTAACCGCAAATATTGACTAAGTAGCTGCATATAATGACTAACTGACCATATATATTGACTAAGTAGTTGCATATAATGACTAACTAACCGCATATATTGACTAAGTAGCTGCATAGAATGACTAAATGATCGCATATATTGACTAAGTAGCTGCATATAATGACTAACTGACCACCTATATTGACTAAGTAGCTGCATATAATGACTAACTAACCGCATATATTGACAATGTGGATGCCTATAATGGCTAACTGACCACAAATATTGACTAAGTAGTTGCATATAATGACTAACTAACCACATATGTTGACTAAGCAGCTGCATACAATGACTATAAACTAATAATCTCATATATATTTTGAAGACCGCTGTTTGTCTGTATGTCTGTCTGTATGTCATTTATACAAATCTACGATTCTCGACCGATCGGGACGAAACTTGGTACGTGTGTGTAGTTTGACCAGGCGGTGGACGTTGTCGTATTGGCGAGCCCGTGCGGCGCCCGCTTCGCGCATGCGCAGACGAGATCTCGGAAACGGGTGGAGCTATCGACTTGAAATTTGGTATGTGAATGTATCTTGCCCCGGATACGAATTTTATCGGGTCGCCGAGCCTGTGCGACGCCAGCGTCGCAGACGAGATCTCGGATACGGGTGGAGCTATCGACTTGAAATTTGGTATGTGAATGTATCTTGCCCCGGATACGAATTTTATCGGGTCGCCGAGCCCGTGCGACGCCAGCTTCGTGCATGCGCAGACGAGATCTC
Organism: Siphonodentalium dalli; assembly: GCA_032622095.1. Classification (NCBI taxonomy): domain Eukaryota; kingdom Metazoa; phylum Mollusca; class Scaphopoda; order Gadilida; family Siphonodentaliidae; genus Siphonodentalium; species Siphonodentalium dalli. Next base: position 194,344,856 of record CP136069.1, read on the forward strand.
GGAAACGAGTAGAGCTATCGACTTGAAATTTGGTTTTTGAATAGCCCGGACAACGTCGGGCTGGGTAGAGCTATCGACTTGAAATTTGGGTTTTGAATAGCCCGGACAACGTCGGGCTCATGGGCTAGTATATATATATATTGATAAAGTAGCTGGATATATTGTCGATGCAATTGCACATTTTGGCAAAATAGATGTATATATTGACTAACTTACCACATATATTGACAAAGAAACTGCATATAATGACTAACTAACCGAATATATTGACTAATTTGCTACATATATTGACTAACTAACCAAATTAATGGACAAAGTATTGACCAACTAACCACAAATTTTGGAAACGTAGCTGCATATATTTGCAAAGTAGCTGCATATATTTACTTAACTAACCACATATATTGACAAATTAGCTGCATATATTGACTAACTAACCTCCAATATTGACAAAGTAGCCAAATATAATTGCAAAGAGGCTGCGTCTATTGACTAACTAACCACATATATTGATATATTAACCGGATATATTGCCTGAGCTTGACATAAGGCAGCTATGGCGTACCATATCACCGCATTTGCATAGCAATCCTCACTATTATCACACTACCTGACCCATTTTAATCATGCAGGTCTACATTTGACCCAAAGGGGTTCGGATGTAATATATTCCAGGAACTTGTTATGCCGTTATTCTGAGTAAGTACAGGTAATTACTATTTAGGGATGTAGCTTATAATCATCAACTATTTGCTTTCAAATCAGTTTCATAATTCCCAGACAGCAAATCTTTTTAAATCCTATCATGGCATTTTCCAGATACGAGGTGTTGGTTTTTAAACATACCCGTAATTTTTCACACAATTTCCAATTATAAAACAAAATTGTGCCAAACACATCACTATTTAGACAATTTTCGTCTAGATCCACAGAAACAGCTGAGAAAATTGGGAATAAAATGATCAAAACACGTGTACTCTGAGTCGGATGAGTATTATATGTCAGGGTGCGTTCACTTAATGGTAAATTTGTCTGGCAAACCTGCAGGAATGTCGTCTTAGGGGTGCACTATTCCCCTATATTGTATTATATATATGAGTTGAAGATTTTGAGACATCTATAACAGGATGTTATAATATGTTTTGCTTTATAAAATTCACAATTTAAATGTCCGGTTTATAGGGGAAAACATCATTATTCATTATTCAAAAGGTTAATTTGTGACGCAATGGTTATAGAACTTCATTTCTTTCCAATAATGAAATTTTTTGTATTTTTTAAATATCGTTTCCATGGCGATAGGTATTACTCCGGGTATTGGGCTTTTTCTGCAGTTTTATCAAAACTAGATTGAAGCACGCGTAAGAAGCCATCATAATATGTATAAATTATTACTGTAACCAATGTAGTATCTAATAAATGTTTCAATTCCAAAATTATTGCATTTTTTGCAAAAACTAACAGTTTTTACCCCAAATGGTACTAAAACCTTCATATCCTATATGTGCATCCTAGCTACTACTGGGATGATTGGAAAATAGTAATCGTTGAAAAAGGTTTTGAGACATCTCATAACGGGTTGTGATAATAAGCTTTGCTTCATAAAATTATATGCTTTAAATGTCAGCTCTATGGGAAAAAAACATCATTATTTGGCGAAATTTGGTCCGTTTCCATGACAACAGATGAATAAACCGCAACAATTACCCAACACAGAAGTCCGGATTAAAAGTGCATGTCATAGAAAACAAATTTCAAAAAGTTATATTGTGTCGCAAGGGTTATAGGTCTTCATTTCTTTCCAATAACGGCATTTTTTGTATTTTTAAATATCGTTTCCATGGTAACAGGTATTTCTCTGGGTATTGGGCCTTTTCGGCAGTTTTATCCAAATTAATTTTAAGTACACGTATGATGCCATCATAATAATGCATAAATTATTACTGTAACCAATGTAGTATCCAATAAATGTTCCAATTCCAAAATTATCGCATTTTTTGCAAAAATCACCATTTTTCACCCCAAAATGGCAATAAAGACCCGTATAACCTATATGTGCATCCTATTTAATACTGGAATCGTTGGAACATAGTTATAGTGGACAAATCATCAATAAATGATCTTCAACGTCTGTTCCTGTCCTAGAATGGGCTTAGATTAAATTTTACCATTTGCGGAAATGGTTTAATATCAAACTGTGTCTAGATTGTTTACATTCTGTTTCCATGGCAACGGCACCACTTTCACATTTTACAGCAGGGCGGAACATGAAGCCTACATCTTCTACTTTCATATGATATATAATTTTTCCGTGTGTAAAGAAAAAAATTAAAAAAAAAAAATTCTGGTCAAGACCGCTCCTCTAAAATGCAAGATGTAAGACGTGCCCTCTCGGCCCCTCTGTGGTGCAGGTAACTACCGACTAACTGGCAATGCAAGGAAATTATTTGTAAAACACGGGACATGGATTAATTTGACATATGAACAACGCAGTAGACGATTGAATAGACTTTTGACATTTGTCATTGACAAGGCATCGACGCAAACATCGACCGACAGTCACCGACTTGCGTTTGACAATCACAAAAACTGCAGCCATAGCCAAGAAACCATGCCAAAAAAAGAGGGTAAAATCTAGTGTTGAAACGATTAAACGACTAGTCGAAGTCGACGCATTTATTAAATTAGTCGATCCCGAAATCTGCTAGTTGATTAGTCGGGAAAAAGCACTACCTGTGCTATCATGACAGTAGTGCCATTGCACGGCCATATTATCACGTAATCTGTAACATTTAACACATATTAACTTCTTAAAGCCTAATTGCAGTGTTCCTTTAACGATGCAGCTGCCATCAGTCATACACAGGCGGTGAACTCCATGACCTGAACTGAACCTAATGTATGCACGTGTAGGCGCGGTTTCTTTTATCATTTATCTTTGAACATCAAAGACATGAAGTGTCGCTGCCGACTGAACACTGTCTAGTTCGATGTGACTCAATTGACCAGTGATAACTCACTGTGGCACGTGTAGAACAAGAGTAATGATGCAACAAACTGGTTCAATTGATATACGAAACATAATTCGCGAGTAAGTCAAGCAGGTAAAGTCAACTCAGTAACTGAATAGATTCTAATACCCATACGGGTCCCCCTCCCCCACGACATGAGGCGCCTATTCAGAGAGAAAATAGAACACTCCCGACATCTCGTTAGCGAGACATACCGGTAGGAATGAGACTTGCCTATTTATTTCCTGGTTACCGGCGACAATTTTGTTTAAATAAAATGTATTTATTACCTGCAATCCCCAAACCGTGAGATTATATGGAGGTTGCAGGAGAGCCGGGTTTAAGACATCAAATTGGGAGACTCACGGGCAAAACGGGAGATTATATAGTTCGGAAACGAAGAGTTGGATACGGTACTCAAAACTGCGATGCCACATGGCCCATTTTATACGTCATATGGGCATATAAACTCTTAGAAGGGGTCCGACTAGTAGTTGATTACCTCTGGCGACTAGTTGATTCCTTAAAAACGCTAATCGTTTCAACACTAGTAAAATCCTCTAAATCGAACTCAAACAAACGCCAGAAAGTGGCTTAGCCGTTCAACAATTTCAATTTTAATCAAATTTTTTTCCTCAAATTTCAACAATTTCAATCATCAATTTCTCTACAATTTCAATCAACAATTTCAATCAAATTCAATCTCTGCCTGCTTAATTTAATTAAAATTTTCTCTATTCCAATCATAATTTTTTCTCAATTTCAACAATTGACTCAAGTGGTAAAGTAAAGTAACCACTGTAAACTATACATGTATAAACACATACAAAAAAATTAAAGTCGCAAAGCGCAACGACACACACTCCCCTTGAATGTGGGTAACTGTGCCGAGTCCAACTGATCGGACTCGAGTGGTAAAAAAAAGTGCAAATAGCACAACCAATATAAACTATACATGTGTAAACAGATATAAGCTGATGGGAGCTTTATTTTATATGAACCAAGCCACAACGCAAAATGTCCAAACACCAAGCCGCAGCTTTGTGTCCGCCGCACTGTGTTCTAGGCAATTTAATTAGACTTTCGTCCATCAAATATCATTAAAATAGTTTTATTTGGTAATATAAACATTACATATATATGTACATAATAATATAGATATAAGCTGATGGGAGCTTTATTTTATATGAACCAAGCCACAACGCAAAATGTTCAAACACCAAGCCGCAGCTTTGTGTCCGTCGTGTTGTGTTCTAGGTGATTTAATTAGACTTTCGTCAATCAAATATCATTAAAACAGTTTTATTTGGTACAGGGTTTCCATTACTATGGCTCAGCGTCTGTAACGGCCTCATTCCCCTCGCTGATGATGTTTGAGACATACACGTACCCAAATCAACAGCATTCTATCGTAAAAAAAATTCCGACTGCAACAGGAGTTCGAGGAATACTGGTGAAAAGACGGGTCAATTGAGCACAGTATGTCACCGGTACAGTGTAACCCTTTGAAATAAAAGAGCCTAAAACTACAATGCAATGTTTTGTGTGCGGTCTATTAGAGATGTTAATTGTAATTGTATATAGCGTAATACACATATGAAAATGTCGCGGTGACATCAAATACTGCTGAGTATGGATAATGTGCACAGGATTTCTGTGGATGAAACTACTCATGCTCTGAGATCCCGTGCAAAACATATCCCCCAATATGGAGATAAAGTCAAATTAGCGCCAATAATAGTTTTGTTAACCCGCATGGGGCCCCAAGCACAAACGCATAAACAACGCACATGCTCACATTTCCCGCCAAAACTCAATTATATTTCATAACACGGGGGCTAAAACTCTGTTCATAGCAGTGGTCCTAACTATAGTTGTTGGACTAAAAATGCGGACTATTGAACAAGATACGCGTTCCGAGTTTGAACGATTTCGCTACAATTCATATTACGCCGCTGTAAATATCTTATAGGGCTGGGCAATATTGGCCCCAAAAAATATCGCGATATTATGGTGACATCGCGATATTATCGCGATATTATTTTGGTATATTACAATTGGTAAGTACAATGTACAATATATGCAATATTTCATGAATAAAGTTTGCACAATACATCCCTACGTTTTATTTACGATTTGTGGGTCATGAGAGGTCGAGTAAATGTGTATTGAACAATTATCAGTAACATTACAGTATACATGTACATGTATATAATGACCACTCGTCTGCAACAATTGACAGTTTGCCGACGGAGAAACAATAACTTTGAAACAAAGGGATATAATCATATTACACGGCCCACGTGCGTTTTCGCATACAGTTTTTAGAGTTATATCCCTTTGACCATAGCGTTCAACACCATGCACACATTAAGCACCGCATTCGGTTTCAAATTTCCATTTTATTAATTCGTGAGGAATTGGTTGTTTGTGAGACTATTTATCAGTGGTAATTGGTAGTTGGTTGCACCGTGGGACTTTAATGTCCATATATACGGCAGCCCTGAGAATTAGCGACGACAATGCCACAATGGGCAGTGCCAAGGCAAAAGCAGACGTGAAATGAATTTGCGTCGGCATTTTTTTAGCTGAGGAAAATAAATATAGACAATCATGTTCAATTAGTTTGTGAATTTGACATTTGTTGAAGCGATAGCAATGCCATGATCCGTACGGCACATGTCCACAAAATTATTTTACTCGCAATTTGCACACATTGAGACGATCATCTAGACTGAGTGTGGTCAATATAAAATCTGACATCGTAATTCGTCTCCAAGCAACCGGTTACGGTTGATAGAGCAAGCTGCACCAACTTGAAAGGAGGTCATTGTGCCAGCCGCATGCGCGCGACATACCAATCTCACAGTGTAGCCAAATGATGCTACTAGTATCTCTTTGATGTTTCCGACGAAGCATATCCAACTTGACAAGCACGTGCTCCGATGTTTTAAAACGTTTTCGACCGCGTATTTCCGGGAAGTTTGGGACTATTATACTTACTCTAACTTCGCTGTTTGTTGGGACCATGTGATGGGTTTCAACCTACATGGAGAATATTACAACTTGGGACGGTATTACGATATTTTTATTTCAGACGATATTATTGACTATATCAAAATTAAAACCGGGTATACCCGATATATCGTCATACCGCCGAGCACTAATATCTTAATAGTTTTACGATTGACAGAATATATCCCTTCGGTTTCATTTTCACGGAAGCTACCTTTTGGAATTTTTGGAAATACTTAATTCAATTCTCCTTGTTAGGTATTATTGGTCATTGCATAGACGCATTTTAGTGTTTAAATACCGGTATACCTGATTACCTATTGGAATCTTATAAATTTGTAAACACTAACTCGTAGCTTGTTCATTTATTTAGTCTTCAATCTGACGGCGGTCTCACGTGCGTAATCTCATGATCAATGCTCCGGATACCATCAACAGAATTAATACACCCAAGGAAATGCATAATCAACTTGCGTAATATATGTAGCTTTGGGTTTCTTTGTGAGTATCTCAGGTGCAAGGAAATGACTACTTTTCAGTGACAAATACCAAAATTTTCTCCGGACAGGACAAACCATTGTCGCCCCGTCGCGTTATGTTTCCCCGACAACACTGCTGATTCAGTGCTGAAATACAGTACTCATTTATTTTCCCCTGGCGGAAACCTTGTTTGGTCATATAAACATCACATACACATAATAAAATAGAATAAACTTCAATTTTGCTTCTTATTTCCTACGGCTTGGTGTTTAGTCACACCCTCGTTATGAACTTATCAGTCATTCAGTGTACATGTATACAGTCAGTATGATTCTATGAAGACTCAGCAATATCACTATAATTTTAGCTAAGTAAATTTGTGATACGTATTTATATTGTGACCTCTGTAGTCTGTATTATGATACACCCCGTATCATTACAGCCCAGTCGATCGGGCGCGGACATTTATGGCTGGCCCATGTTAATTGTTACATATAATGATGACATTGATGTACACACCTCGCTACTAGAGTCACCACAGGATAGACCCGATGGCACAAGAAATGTATTTCTAGTGCTGCACGGCCCCCCATACCCTGCGTTGAGGTATCTATTTCACAACATTTTTCAACTAAACAATGAATGCTGGCCTTATTATCTCACCATATATTTTCAGTCGGTACTCCCCGCCACAAGTTGACGCCAAAAGTTCCCTGTGTCGGTGTATCTAAATCCTTTAATCGGACATTTCTAAACTGTCTAATGTTGGTGACCTCGATAAGTCGTCCATCTTCACGTTCTTGTTGACATTTTACACAAGGCCACATGCTCGGAAGAACTACTGGGTAATTTACTACGTCCGGTTTGGCCTATAGTCCATTTCACGAATAACTATTGCGTTGCGTTCAAGCTGCAGACAGAGTTCAGTCTCCGCGCGAAGAGATGTCATAACGCTGCGGCTGCAGGCACGTGTATTTTTTTTATAGAAGTGTTTTGTAATAATAAATAATAATAATTCATTTTGGCTTGACCTAGACCATTTTCAAACGAATATGGACATTTATGTTTCTCAGAATAATGCAGAATTAGCTGTAACCTACAAAAATCTAAAATAAATATGTATATAGGAGGTATCAAATTTGCTTCTAAAATTAATAAATACGACATTGCTTCACATTCCATGTAGGTGCTAGCAGGGTAAGTCCTGTGTAGGAGACTGAACTCAGGATGGAGCTTATGTTGCGTTCTGGGACGGAAAGTATCCAAACACAGCGATCTGTAAATGACAAAATAGGCCTACCAAGCTGAAAAGTTTTCGCGATTGCCGCACTGTTTTTTTTTAGATTTACGCTCGCTACTCTTGAGTGCCTAATAAAAGTACAGGGTGGAATAATAGTACAGGTTGGAAAATGTTGTGTAACTGAATAATAGTACAGGGCGGAATAAACGTACAGATTGGAAATATTAGTACCATACATCCCAACAAAACGAACCATCTGACTGGTTTACTGATGCCATGTGACAGAAATAGTTTTGATGGATAGCCAGATCTGTGAATCTACAGTGTGCTGATCACTGTCAACAATCAGAGTTCATTTATCTATGAATAACACAATTTAAGATTGGTGAATTATTTCTTTTGGTTAATTTAATAAACGTACAGGACCAAATAACGATCGTACAGGTGGGAATTTTACCTCGATTTTAATAATCGTACATGTATGTTTATTAGGCACTCAAGAGTATATAGTCAACAAAACTCAAATAAAATCACGTCATGTTGCATTATTATGGTTTATTTCTCCATTATACAGCACAAAACATGATTTAAGTGTCATTTTCCGCCTTAGTTTTATCCAACTTGGTTCTGCTTGGTATTTCTATGCAGCCCTGCTTATCATCGGCATGCATTTTCTATGGGATATTTAGAACGGGTCTATAAAACTAATTAGGCTATAACTTTGTTATCTTTCATATTTTCCGTGAAATTTCAAATATGGGACATATATCCCGTCCGGAATGTGCATAAACATTTCCAGTTTCTCATCGTATTTTTATTTATTTTATGCGACAAAATTGTCGTAAATGTCAGAAAACCAAACTGACCAGTCTATGTTTTGTGTTATGAGCTAACGCTCGATGAACATCTATATATAGTTCTATTGAGATTTGTTTACGTCCTTTTATACCCCATAATCACTAAAATGAGATGTCTCTCACCCACCACACGATTTGTTAAAAGTGAAATTATAAGAAGTGAGATTGTTTTATCGGTTAGCAGATACATTTCCAGATAAAACGGAGTGATCTTCATATCCCGTATATTCAGGAGATGCATCTTTCAATGATATATGTAATTTTTGTTTTGCTGATATAGATCAAAAATCGACATCCCTGTACCCCGTCATTACTGTCATGCGAAAATTTGAAGCTATTCAAGTTGTCAGTTTGTTAGACAAAAATGAAACTAATAGATTTATATCAATGTTCCATGCTTGTGTCGAATAGAAACCAGGTCCACATTTGTCAAGTGCGTGGATAAATGATGATCACACTTACTCCGCTTATTTCTCGGCCAGAAATATGTGTTTTGAACTTTTGATAACAATTTATTTGAGATAAAAACTGCTGCGGGCATGTCAGTCGGTGTGAACTTATCAGTCACTGGGCATCGTGCATGGTTCAATAAGATCTAGTGATCGTTCCTTCGTCCATATAGATGACTTAAATATTCCATTGTCCGATCTAACAACAAATTTGTCGAAAATGTCCAATTTAATGTCAGTTTGCATACCAAGCCAATAAAAAGAAACAAAATACGATGAATACTTATAGGTATCATGTCTATGACACATGCATGCAGCCATGGCGATCATCTACAAAGCCACATATACCATAAAATGAGATTTTGTATGTAGGCCTTCCTACTAGTAGCTATAGATATGCAGGTAAATCTTCAAGGCCTACATAATTACTAACATTTAACACTATGCTGTAATACTATATACACAAGACAGAAGTTATATTGTTCGCTTGGTTCAACTAGGATGTTTCACTATATTACACACTCAGTCACTCACATCGTTGTAATGGTTTGCTAACAATAAAATCTTGAAATCAGTTAACGGTTACTCGTGAAATGGACTATAGGCCAAACCGGACGTAGTAAATTACCCAGTAGTTCTTCTGAGCACGTGGCCTTGTGTAAAATGTCAACAAGAACATGAAGATGGACAACTTATCGAGGTCACCAACATTAGACAGTTTAGAAATGTCCGATTAAAGGATTTAGATACACCGACACAGGGAACTTTTGGCGTCAACTTGTGGCGGGGAGTACCGACTGAAAATATATGGTGAGGTAATAAGGCTAGCATTCATTGTTTAGATAAAAAATGTTGTGAAATAGATAGTTCTACATAGGGTATGGCAGGCCGTCAGCCGCCCTAAATTGGCCTAATGCAGTAATGGGCAGTTTGAGCTGATCATTAGGGCGGCGTAGTGTCTACCACAGGAAGGTTCCTGCACTGAAATATCTAGATACAAGTATAAAATAACTATCATATAGATTTGATTTAAAAGTTCAAATTGGAACGGATTATCATTCATGAATGACATGATAATGATTAATTGGATCCGATTTGGAAAAGGATTTGGAATTGACACAATTTGACTCATTTTGAGTTGAGTCATTTGGTTGTCTAACGCCGAATTAACAAGTTAGAAAACCGATCGTCAATATAATGATACCTAATTAATTTTCAGCGATTTAACTATCATCAAAATATGAATTTATAATCGAAAAGTTCGTCTGTTCACAATCAAAAGCAAATAACGAAAATATTTCAAACATTCCTCACCGTGAGTTTTCTGTCTGTTCGTACAGTGGGTAATTCTAGGTCACGTGATTCTTAGCTCCAAAATTCTGATCGTCATCAAGAGCATTCCGTAATAGACTGAAACGTCGTCGAATACTCTTGAAACCGTGCCGTGTGAGACGAATGTCAGCAAACTGGGGCCTTCTGCTAACTGGGACCTTGGATAACTGTGGACTAGACGCTGGCTCTATGAGACTACGTCGTTACACTATGCACGCCGTCATGACGGCAAACAGAGCAGAGCGTCGGAGCGTCATAGAGCCAGTATCTCGTCCAGGATAACTGGGACCTTGACCAACTGGGACCTTGGATCTTGTGAATTTTTTATTAGAAATTTGGGAATGGACCCGGGAGGATTTAGAAGGGGCGGAACCCCTCCCGTACAATCCACTCGGAAATTTTGGATGGGGTCATGGGAATGAGGTACATTAAGTACGCATGACAGGATGGGCATGAAATGGAAATGATCTAAATTATGATTTGTTTTCTTCTGTTTCTGTGTGTCTGTTGTTGTTGTTAGTGGTGGTGGTAGTAGAGCTGAGGCTGTTGTGAACTGGTGGTTGTGAGCTCTGTAGATGACTGTTCTGGAATTCTGTATTTTTGGGACAGCTCTTCTGCTTGTGCCATCATCTCTGCCGCTGACCGTGGAATGGAGACGACAAAGCTGTTGGTGGTGTTGTTTGTTGGGCGAGGTGGAGATGGGGGACACCGGGCTGTTGTGGTGCTCCGGTGTCCGTGGTGGTAGGGTATCCATCTCCACATCGAAGCTGGTGGCGGGCACGTCCGGTGGTGTCGGCGTCCACGTCTTCGCATGCCGGCCTCAATGACAACGGCAGGGACATCCGGTGTGACTCCGGATCTTGTGATCATTGGCAACTTACTTGTGTTCACTTGTAACAACTGACCAGTCATCAGCTATGAGTTTGTTTAACAGTTTACCCAAAGACAACATATTGTCAGCTATCTAGAGGCATATTTGCTGTCATTCAGCATATCAAAAAAGGTCATCTGATACTGATAGAATCTGATTTTCATTCGAGCTCCGACCGCCGGTGCGATGAGACGTCCCGCCTTGAGCGCTCCCGGACATTGACCACCTGGCGATCGGACTACTGACTTCAGCGGACAATGGATTCGTCTATAATCCCGCTCGTACTGAGATCACTCAACCTGGATTGCTGCCTGACCTGGTATGTACACCGGTCAGGCAGCCAGGTTGACTTGTTTTTGACATACCGGGTTACACCGGCTTCGAAGTGAAGCTGGACCACCATAATCAGCATCACTCCCGGTGGAGACTTCGGATTACATCCCGAGGACGCCGGATTACATCGGCCCGGGGTCCTCGGCCAGCTCCATCACCGGCACCAACACCGACAGCAGCAATAACATCAGCCGCCGCTCCGATGACGACATCATCAGGTCGGCACTGGAGGCAATCGAGATGACGAATAGGAAACTGACGGAATCAACAGCTAAAGCAGAACAAGTCGAGAAACAAAGCAAACGATCAGGAGAACTCCTTGCTGCCGCCAGTTCCACGTCATCTCAACAAACAACAACAATAACAACATTAGACAGAAAAAACCAAAATAAAATAACGCCTAGATCATTTTCATCCACGTTCACCATCTCATGCTTATGTACATCTCATAACATGTATTTTATTAAATTTCAAAAGTGGGTTCCAAATCCTCCCGGGTTAAATCCCAAACCACATAATAAACAAAAACAAAACTGATAGAATATTGCACATGTATCTTGTGCGGCGATGTGGTTAGACCAAGGCAGGAGGCCTTGAATTGTGATGGCTGCTCCAGTTGGGAGCATCTAAAATGTAGGACTGGCATCACCAGGGATGACTATCGACATGCGGTCCGTGACAGCCTGGACATTCAGTGGTCCTGCCAGCAGTGTGCTGATATTACATTATGTACCGGTACTAATTATGTCAGATCCACATCAGCTTGTTCGTGTACAATAGTCACATACATAAAAATTAGTACTTTTGAGATTTTCACCCATATATATGAAGTAAATCTTAAAATGGTTCCCGAAATATATCATTATAAATTAATTAATTATAAATAATTTATCCAAAGTAAATGTACTGAACATAGATGTGTTGAATTGAAATGGTATGTTCTAGTTGACTCATATATTATCATGTGTTTTTCTTTCTTGTAGAATACAACTAGTCAACAACCAGTGATAAGTTCTATTTGTCATACTGGACAATCAGCCTGACCTCACAAAGAACCGCTGGAGAGCACACGACAATCTATTGACGGGTTCCATGTTGCTAACAGTCTACTAAGATTAGGGTTGACGTCAAGACAGCAGCCCGTGGTGATCTCTTCCTCCATGTCAGTACAATTGCCAAGAACATCACACATCAACACAACGACGACCAGCTTCCTCCTGATTATAGAGTTCCCGACAGTATTCTTCAGTGATTGGCCAACCGTGTCCGCTCCGAATCACGACCAGACGATCCCAGCGATCTGCCTTTCATTGTTGACAAGTGTAGCGGTCGCGTTGTAAATATAGAAGGCCGATTACTTCTCTGCTAGAGAGGTCTGGGTCTCTGGTTCATAGCCGTTTGACGCTTTGTGTGATCACGGAAGTTAAGCAACGTCGAGCTCGGATAGTCCTTGGATTGGTGACCGGCTTTGGATTTCGGGTGCTGCCAACTTTCGGTGCGACTCCCGCACCACCTCCATCTCTCCCTCCCCATCTCCCTCTCTCTCTCTCTCTCTCTCTCTCCCTCTCTCTCTCTCTCTCTCTCTCTCTCTCTCTCTCTCGTTCTGTTACACAAGCAGTACCTAGCTAATTTATGGAGTAGTGCATGACATCTACTGAGGACGTGACCGATGGGCAGGCCAGACATCTTATATTTGCCATTTAGCCAAGGCCCCAGTTAGCTGGCTACTGTGTAAAATAACTCACATACGTTTTTGTAAATATGCGCTTGGGGTAAATCGTATAACATGGAATCACGCGATGCGAGCAGAACTTGGTATTCAACACTGCATTATGCGATGCCCCATTTATAAAAATCTAAGAGAACGTTTATTTACGGAATTAAGCGGCAATGTTCAACCTTTAAATTTAATAATATGGCTGACCAACAGAAATTCTTCATCAATTTAAGAAATTATGAACCCAATACATGTAATATCATCTGCAACATGGTCCAACTCTTTTTGCATATAAAACGGTGTACATCCCCAAACATTGAAAATTAATATATTTATGTTACTATACTTATAATCACATTTTATTGTGTAATTGTTTTGACATCGGCCTCGAGTGGGCGTATCTGTCAATAAAGCTATCGAATCAGACATATTCGGCAAACTTTGTCAATGGGGAACGGAACGACAAAGGGTGAATACCTTCGGGCCGGTTACATCGGACGAGTCTGTCCGGTGTCAGCTCACCCTGCCGGGTACATCGGACGAGTCGGGTCGGAGTCAGCTCACCCTGCCGGGTACATCGGACGAGTCGGGTCGGAATCAGTTCACCCTGGCCATATTTCCTGGACGAGTGTCTCAGGTGTAAAAACATAATTAGTTTAGTTTCGAAGAACGCTTCCGGGTTCTGAATCTGAGATATTCAATAAATACGAGAGGTAACTTTTACGGGGCCGTTCATATATATGCCTTTAATTATGTATAAAAAAAAGTGATTCATGACAATTGTTTTGAGGTAATTGAGTTGTCCCTCGTCTAGTCAGATATTTCCCTTTGCCAGCTCCAACTCGTCTGGCCCTATGTAGACTGTGGTATCTCGTATATCAAGGCATTATTAAAAATAATCGAACTCAAAAATTAAATGGGCCTCAATGACGTCTGCCAAAAAAACAACTAATTAAATTTGTCATTATCTTTTCATATAATCTTTAGTACTATAGCATCAAAACCAATGCTGTCAACTTTGTCTCATTTATAACAGGTGTCTCAAAAATTCTCGGAGAGGACAGTTTTTAACGGGATTTTTTAAATTTTATTTTTTAGGAAATATAAAAAAGTTAAACATACACGTTGAATTTAAATTATCTGACAGGCTGAAATATCAGGTTGTCAGTTTACGAAATTTATAGGAAATTCTTTTCAATTATAAATTTAATTGTGGTTGAAGCAGGGGGGGGGGGGGGCGTAAAAAAGTTGCGAGACGTGGGGGTGTTTTTTTTTACATTGCCATTTGTTTTACACCCACCCTTCTTGCATTTTTTTTCATAAAATGTTAGACACCCACCCCAAAGCCCGAAAGCTTTATGTTGGTCCCCTCTGTAAAAACGACCAAATTAAATGTTACTTCCTGTTTACAAACATGTGCAAGACAAATATTTTCTATATTGGTCCCTTCTTTGAAAGACCAAATTAAATGTTACTTCCTGTTTACAAACATGTGCAAGACAAATATTTTCTTGGCTGATAATTATGCGATAATCAGCAGTAATCAGCGATAATCTCAACTAAATTGAACTCTAAGCAATCAACAAAGGTAGAATATGATGTATGCCTGCATGTATGCCTGCATGACCACCGACCCGACTTCGCATTACGACTTAGGACTAGGCCTAAAATAATGTTTAACCCTTTGAGTTTGAACGCGGATGGTCAATTTAGTGCCAAATCCATATACACGGATGTGCACTTTAGTGACATGTGACCGTGGAGACGAGGTCACAGCAAGCGTAACGTCATTGTGTTGGTGTAGGGAAGATAACTCCAATTTGGTCTTCTGTTTACGGTATACCGGCTGTACTCTTGATTTACTATTATATGTCTACCTGTGTCTACTATATATTATTAACAATACATTATTCTGATACATTATGAGAATAATCAATTATAGTATACAAACACTGATACAAATACTTATTTCATACATTACACTCATGCATCAACTAACTGTATGAGTAAAGAGACTGTCATGAAGTATAAGAATTATTGTAATATTTTGTCATGAGTTGTTAGCTGATATTGTCAGACTGCATTAAGTTCGCCCTACCCTAGAGCTAACTGAAGTATTTTTTTTATTGAACTACACCATGAACTAGACAATTTTCAATATAAAAACTCCCAAGCAAGTTGAAACAAAATCAATGAAAATTTTGGGACCCACCCCCACAATATTCACTATTTTTCAACTTATGGGGGTAATTATAACATTATTGAATGTATTAGTGCTTCTCATATTGCAACAAACCACAACATATAAACAAATATGTTTAAAGGGGTACTGTACGCCATTTTCAATAAATTTCCGGTGATAACAACGATCTATTATCGATACTATATAGAAACATAAGTAATTTGAGTCGAAGATGTATTCTGTAAACGCTCAGGTTAATAGGCTATCTTAAAATTTAATAATTTAAAAGTTAATAATTTAATATAAATTGAATTTATGGCTGGAGCCATAAAATGGCATAAATTAAAATACGAATTTCCGTGTACAAAACGTAATCAAATTATAATTGAGGGATACTGGATTAGTAAACTCATTGCACACACGATCGTTTGAAACATTATGCTTATACGGGGAGAAAACTCAAGCCACTCATTGACTAGTGACGATACAATAACTTAAATGAGTACATGGGACTACTATGCATATAATATAATTTTTATTTGATTCATTTGGTTGAAAACGGTACAAAAATTACTCGACAACGACAATTTGTATTTTTGCATTCCGGTAAATTTGCCATCCATAACACTAGTTCGTACTCAACAGACTTTCAAAGAATGGAAAAGTTGTTACCTTAATTATTCTCCGACTCGGGGATTATAGAAACCAACAACAACATCTTGGGTACAGTACCCCTTTAAAACAGTTGAAAATATGTCAATGAAAAACAAATGCAAAATAAGTGGTCAAAAACTGTTTCCGGCCTCGGGTACCCACCCACCCCCTCTACCTCACGTCTCGTAAAAAAAATTTGCCCCCCCCCCCCCCTGGTTGAAGAGGTAATTATTTTTAATACAACAGTAAATCTCTTTTAATGGAAATTCTGCAGTTGCATTTAAAAGATGATATATCTGGATATAATTGAAGAATTTACTCAAACTTTTCAACAAAATTCCATGGGAGAGTACTTTAAAGTTATAATTTGTTCTTTTCAATATGTAATTCGTCATTTTTCTAATAAATTTGACAATCGAATTACGATATTTCTGAATGGCCCCTGAAAAAACTGACAAATTGGTACTTATGTCCATACATATTTGTTTTCATGTCAGCTTGTCGCGAGCAAATTCAAGTTGATACCCAGGTGGGGATAACGGTGGTTGACATGAGACAAAACATGAATCGCTTCAAGATAAAAGATTGTTTTTATACCTTTGTAACTAACTTTTTATTTGGTCAAACGTGAAAGTCTGAAAGGGCCCATTGCAGAGAGCCCTCATAATTGATGTGCCGGGTCGGACTGAAAGTCCAAAAGCAGCTGGAATCCGTCTTGGTGCACGAGCATGGAGCGTCCAGTTACACACGGCGCAGCATGCATGCGTTCCAGCATGGTGGTCAAATCTCTGCATGGCCATGGTCTTCTTCTTCCGATAAAATTCAACTCCCTGCAGAAGGCTTCTGTGGGAATATTATCGCATTTGTGTGCACAGAGTCTTATTTCGTGGGAATCCGGATTCAGAATCTGGATTCAGATTACAGATTAGACCCCGTACGACTTGGTTCGGTAAACGAACAGACCAGAAATTGGCAGAATCAGAAAACGAACAGACCGTAATCTCAATCTCGTGGTAATCCAGATTCGGATTCCGATTCCGGACTCAAATCATGTGTTCGTAATGGAAACAAACCGAGATTTCGCCACCTCGGAGTTTAAAAACACAAATAAAACATAAGAATCCGTCTCTTGTGTACAAATTATTGCAGAATATAAACGATCTATATCAAAGAATTTTAAATGCGGAGACAAATTTATTTAATCGAATGTAAACTGGGAGAATATTACTGAAATTAGCCAAATAATAACGCTATTGATAGTAACGCTGGGGGAGCACTTCGGTTGATGGCGAAGCAAATCATTGTCGATTTCATTGTCACTTTCATATGTCCATTTCATAATTCCATCCATAAAATACCGCCCGAACGCATGTCGATTTCGAATTCGGCGGATACGTCACCATTGACCGAATTCATATGAAACTGCATGGATATGTCTTCTGCTGTGTTCGTTATTATAATGCTTCTTCTTATTCAAGAAATAGTAGGATTATATGATATCGATGGATTATCAGATACACGTATGTACTATCTAGTCTTATAGCAATTTCATGTTTAAAATGTATTGTTTCGTTAAATGCAGTCGTTTTTGCACAATAGTCTCTGTATAGACAACAAACACAGGCATTTTTTGGCCAACGTGCTGTACAATAGTGCATTGCTCGTGAAGCTAATGTTGTGGTCTTGTGATCGCAGGTGAACTGCTTCTCACAATCGCACAAACAAAAATGTAAAGCTTATTCTAGGATCTCAGGACTATATAGTGGAAATGTCAGTCAATTTATTGATTAAGTACCCACACGTACAAGTTCTAGGGACGTGGCTAGAGGTTTCCTACAATTTCTGGCCAACTGCAACCCCCCCCCCACCCCCCCCCCCCCCCCATTGAACCAAACATCAATCTCACAGGTTCGCAGAATTCCATTTGCACCCCTTGGAAATAGCCAACCTGACACACACTAAGATTGGAAAATTACCAACTTTTACTGGTTGAAAAAATCAAACAATGAGAACAATTCCAACCTATATATGGTGTCAAATTAATGTCCAACTGATGTTGTGTCATGCATGAAATTTCCAACTGTTGAAATGTACCAAAGTTTAGTTTAAACATATTTATTTCAAATATTTGTCAAATTTAGATAACACATTATATATAACACATACATTTGTTTATACATACAATGGGATTGGAGGACAAGTGCTGACTCACTGAAGGGTGCCCCCTCTCCCATATGTTATTACACTGAAAAAATAAATAATTAGTAATGGCAAAGCAACATGACTACCAAAACAAGTTGAACATATATACAGATCACCGGTCAACCCCTCTCCCGAGTTAGTCATAAGTTTGTATATGTAATTATTTAAAATCGGGTTTGTTTGTTGCGTTTGCTGGCTTGTACGTATCATTATTTGGAAGAGTTAGTCAAAAGAATCCTGATTTTTTCCTCACGTATGAATGACTGCACAGCTAAGCAAATTGTACCAATGTTCGGGGGGGGGGTCGAGACACCCAACTAACCCCTGTCACGTCCCTGTGCAACTGACACACTTTAACTTGAAAAAAAAGATGCGATTAAGTCGGATTGGCAGCAAATTATGTGCCGTGTATATACTCGTAGAAGAAAAGCATGACTTTCACAACAAACGTGAACTTTATAAATATAAGATACAAATGATACTTGTGTTAAATACATGAGCCATGTTTGACGCTGGGAGAACATTAAACATAGTTTCGGAGACGACGTGGATTTCAAAATCTGACCTAGAATCGGGAATTATAGCCCCGCCTCCGTAATCGGCTTTGGATTCTGAATCCGGATTCCCACGATATAACGATGATATTCTATATATTACTAGTAAAATCATGAGGTTAAAATATATGTTCTGTCATCCTCAGCTATATCCTGTTTTGAGCATCTCCTTCTAAAAGTCTTCATGGGAGGTGCATGCCACGACCTCTTCGTGTAGGGCGTTCCACATCCGGATATGGCAAACGAAAAGAAGGAGTATTTGTATGGCGCCTACTCTGACGTGCTGAAATTGTGTGTAGCGCTGGTTGTAGCCTCGTGATCTGTCGTTGGTTCTGCTCTCCACGAGTGGAGTAGCTTGATTTGTGACAAGTCCTTTGGTACACTTGAAGAACATATTCAATGTGGCCTCCTTTCGTCTGTCTTCAAGTGATTTCCATCCCAGGCTTTCACCATCAATTTTGGGCTGCTCCTCCAGTCGTAGTTGTTCTGGACCATTGTGGCTGCTCTCAGTTGAACTTTCTCTATTTCTCGATGTTTTCCATGCACTGTGTGTCAATTCCATAAATACAGTCGATGAATACTCTACTATTGGACGCACCGTGGCATTGTAACATTGCTCCTTGGTGGTGGGGCTGCAGTTGGTTAAATTTCTCCCAACAAAGGCTGTTGTAGAGCTTGCCTTTTTTTTACGTATGCACATCTTAGAAACGTGGTCGTTCCAACAAAACTCCTCCTTGTGTGTTGACGCCGAGATATCGTGCAGAGTTCACACATTTTAGCGGTTTCCCATGAACGGTGTACTGGGTTTCCAAGACTGATAATATATGTGTCCAATATGTGTCTTCGGTAGGCCGGGGGCCTATATATATGTCATGCAAGTATAGAACTGTGACGTCGGGTAATTTGCCGGAGACGTCGGGCCGGAGAGGATACATTACATAGCCCTAACATTTTTGGGAAGGTACCGGTTGATCATTAATTTCACCACTCCCTGCATGCTGCGCCCTGTGGAATATTTAAATTCATCAAATTAAATTTTGTTTGTGAGATGTGATGTAGCAAAGCATTGTGTTTTGATGAGCTGTAAATTCTCAGTGAACAATCGGCACCATGCAGGTAACACGAAGTAGGCTACTTATGTTTCCTCCTC